>WEIV01003137.1:52709-79005 GCA_013390005.1 Calyptomena viridis
GTCTTGGGGCTAAGTTTTAAAAACATGACATTAATTTTTTTTTTCTGGCATAGGGAAGACAAATATGGGATATAAAGTCACCCCAAGACACTAAGCAATACTAAAACTTGATTTAAAGGGAGATACAAAAGGATTGAAACTTTGAAACTGTAGATTATTGACAGAAGGTAAGAAAATCTCAGTAAATAATATATCAAGGAGAAAGTCAATTGCTATAGATGGAGTGTTCCAAAATGTTAAGAAATAATTGTAATAGAAATTAACTTATTTAAAATATTAAATAAGAGTACTTAAGTATTTAAATTTAGTCCATCTATAGGAAGCAAATATTCCTGGGGCAGTTTCAGTAGCATTATACCAAAATGGTGACAGTGATAGAGACATTTTATAGGAGATTAGAGAAACCACAAAGGCAGAAAAAAAAAGCAGTGGTAATACTCACATATAGGATGGATAGTTTCTGGGTATCAAATTTGCAGGAGTTAATGCAGAGAGGAAATTGTTTGCCTGCTAAAGTGATCTCACTTGGAGCAACTAGTTAGAGAAACAACTGAATTAGTTCCTGTTTCAGTACTGCTCTGTACATGGAATTTCATGACACCTAAACTAAACCTCCTCTAGTGCAACTTGATGCCATTTCCTCTCATCCTGTAACTTGTTACCTGGAAGAAGAAACCAACAACCAACTTGCTACTGGTAGTTGCTTTCAGGTACTTGTAGAGAGCGATAAGGTCTCCCCTGAGCCTCTTTTTCTTCAGGCCAAACAACACCAGTTGCCTCAGCTGCTCCTCCTATGACTTGTACTGCAGAACTTTCACCAGCTTGTCACCTCCACGACTTGGTCCTTCGCAAGCATGTCGGGACGTGACCAGATGTTGGGTACTGGATGTCACCGAGTGGCTTATACACTGACTCCAGGAAGGCTCCAGCCAAGTTTATTACAATCAGTATTTACATAGCTATTACACGCGGCCAGTCTCATGCATACAGTTAGGCCCTACAGGCCTGCCTACCTAAGCTAAGCTAAACTAAACTAAGCTAAACTAAACTAAGCTAAACTAAGCTAAGCTAAGCTAGTACTACTATACTTCCTATAGTTCCTAAGTTAATCTACTCACCTTAACAGACAGTATGTCCATACCACGTAGACAACATGCCTATCTGCCTAGACATGTCTGTCTCTGTGGTAGGATGTCTGCCTGCCAGACAAGATATCTGCCTCTTCTCTCTACACAGCAAGCAGCTATATATCACACTATAATGTTTACATTAATAACCCAATAGCCTAAAGCCAGCTGTCCTTGTCCAACCACACACATCAGGCCACGTCCACGGGACACAGCCCGTCACTGCAGCTCCTCTGCCAAGCATCCCCTGATCACACAGGTGTCCTGCTCCCAGCAACTTGGCAGCTTAGCAGCTTAGCAGCACTTCTCCAGCACTTCAGTGCCTTTCTTGCAGTTAGGGGCCCAAAACTGAGCACAGGATTCAAAGTGCAGCCCCACTAGTGCCAAATATGAGGGCACGATCACTGCTTTAGTCCTGCTGGCCACACTATTTTTGATACAAGTCAGGATGCCATTTGCCTTCTTTGCCACCTGGGCACACTGCTGGCTCATGTTCATCTGGCTGTTGACCAGCTCTTTTTCTGCCGAGCAGCTTTCCAGACTGCCCTTAGCAGTGCATGGGGTTGTTGTGACCTAAGTACAGGACCCAGCACTTTGCCTTGTTGAATCTCCTAGAATTGGCTTCAACCTAATGATCCAGCCTGTCTAGATCGCTCCTGCAGAGCCCTCCTACCACTCCGTAAATCAACACTACCACCCAACTTGGTGTCTTTTGTGAGTTGACAGAGGGTGCACTCAATACTCTCATCCAGATTATTAATAAAGATATTAAACAGGACTGGCCCCAATACTGATCCCTGAGGAACCCCACTAGTGACCAATCACCAGTTGGTGGGGATTGGTCACCAATAGGTGGGGATTCCATTCCCCATCACTCTTTGAGTTCAGCCCTCCAGTGAGTTTTTCACCCAGCAAAAAGTACATATGAGGATGGCCTCTAATTTAGGCTAGAGCAGCTGTCCCTAGCACACCAAAGATTTTGATCCAGGCAGAAATCCCAAGGGACAATACTTCTTACAAATGCCTGGTAACTCTTTCTGGAGCTGGGGACAGCAACATGTTTACCTGTGGTAGGTGTGCTTTGGCTGCAGCACAGGGTCACCAGGTAAAAAAAGCTGCACAAGAAGGTAGGCAGACTCCATCCCTTCAGGGAAGATGAACATATAATGCAGGGTCTTCATGTCTTAAAAAAAAAAATGGCACAACATCAGGAGCCCAAGCCTTGACTTGCAGAGACTCATGAAAGAGAAAAGGTTCTTGGAAACAGTCAGCATGAATCAACCAGGGATGAATCATCAATCAATTTCTCTGATCAAGTGTCCATATCTGCACATGAAAAGAAAGCAATCAAGGTGTCTTCCAATACCTATGCATAGTATATTAAGAATATGGATTCAGACTTTTCCCAGTAATGCATGACAGGAGAATTAGAGGCAACAGGTATTAATTGAAAGAGGAGAGGCTTCATCTGAAGTTAAGGAAAACTTTTTAACCATCAAGAACTGGAAGAGGTTGTCCAAAGACATAATGCAATCCCCATCCTTGAAGGTGTTCAAGATCTGACTGAAACATGTGCTGAGAAACCTGGTTAAACATCACAGATAAATCTGTTTTGAGCAGGAATTTGGATCAGCAACCTCCTCAGGTCCCTTCCAATCTTAATAATTCTGTTATTCTAATCAGGGATAAACAAGAGATGGACCCTAAAAGTACATCACCCTAATCTGAGCTAAAGTACTAATGTAGCTGCATCCTGTAGACATACTGTATACTGAAGTAGTGTTGATACAGGAAATAAAGGAAATAATGCATCGCAAGTTCTTCAGAGTTCTTTGAAATTGTCAAAGAGCATTCAGACAAAGACAATCATGCTGCAATTGTGTTCAAGAATTTCAAATGAAATCTGGACACCGACCTTCACCAAAGACTTTGATAGAAACAGAAGAGAAAAGGCATGATCTTTTCATGGTTAATACATTTTGAAGGTAAGAAACCAAGATAGGAATAAGTAATTAAATTTCTACAGGAAGAAGATCAACAGCATACATCTCTTCTATGGACCCTGATGTGAAGATATTATGATCTCACAAAAGAAATGGGAAAATTATTGACAAATTTGATGCTGCTACCAAATTATTCAGTTAATCTGTATAATTCTGACTAAAATGTAACTGGGTAATGGAATAACAGAGACAAAACCAACATAAAGCATATTTAGAAGACCAACTCCAACTATGCTTGCATAGCAATGAGTCTTAAATTAGTCATTAAAAGTCAGGAAAGAAACATTAGAAAGACTTTTATTCATATTCTGAAATTTTCAGTAACAGCTAGAAGTGATACTAGAATGTTAGAAAGGAACTGAAAGCAAACCCCAACAAAATTACACCATTTTATTAATTTTTGATCCATCTGGATCTTCAATATTGTTATCAAATCTAGTCTCCTTGTTTCCAAATGAACTGAAAAATATACAGAACAGAATGACAAAATTATCACTGAAGTGGAAATTGATTTCTGATATTCCCTGGGATGGGAATGAAAAAATGTTAGGGGATGACATGTTAGAGGATACTAAATAGATCATGCAAGGTAATCTAGAAAAGATATTGTCAATAGAGGTCTAAAAATATTATATGTGATATAAAAAAGCTGAATGGCGAAAGTCAACCTCTTACACCTCTTATCTCAAGAATTAGGCAGCAATGATTGCATTAGGCAATCAGCTGGCTGAAATGAAACAATACGAAATAGTTTTTCACATGCTAGATAATTGCACCATGGAGTTCAGTACACTGTAGGGGCCTCCAGTATAAATGTCTTCAAGTGCAATTAAACACATTTGTGTAAGAGTGTTCCATCAAGACCCATGAAATCAGAAGTTCTTGATGAAAATATTCAGCTCTGAAAACTGCTAAACCTCTGGTTGCCAAAAGTTAGGAAAGTATTTCAAGGAAATGGTGTTTATATGTGAATCATTTCTGTTCTTTTTTCTTAAGTCTTTAAGTTGCTATCTAAGCCTCGTACAACTGATTATAGTAAATTTTAATGACTATTTTAAAAGCCTATTTTGCCTAATTTTGATATTTCATATAACTGCATTTCAAATCCAGTAAATTGATAAGGGTAAATCACACATTTAGATTTAAACAGACCACTAATGAAGTAAAACCAATACCACATAAGTGTGCCTTTGAGTCTCTGGACTTGGACAAATTATTATTTCTCATTTTAACTGTGACATGGATCTTTATCTTAGAAGATGATAAGCATCCTGCCCATATTCCACAGGCTGTTTCAGTTCTTATAGCTGCTGGCAACCCAAAAAAAGTTTTTTAGAATGCTTGAGACAATCCAGACTCATGTAAAGCTTGTACTTAATTATGCCATGAGCACAATGACTTCTACTGCAGATAACTTACTGTTCTATTGCTCCCCTGCAATAACTCTCTTATGAGATAGCATGCTGATAGCTATTGGTGCTAAATGACTGATCAGTACAAAGATGTTAGTGACTTTGCAGCCCTGCAGGATAGCAATACATCTCTGTATCTAACACCTGCGTAATGGACCACAGGACATCTCTAAATCTCTTTACTGACATATTTTGTGAAGGCTACCCTAATGTTAAGTAGCAATAAGGTTGGTTTTACTGAGACAGGACTTCCTATTTGCCTACTGAAAAACAAAATATGGTGCATACAAAATCTCTTTGAAGTGACTGTTGATGTTTCTCAGTATCTGCAGTGAAGATTAAATTAACAACCCTGGGACATGTTTGGTTTCTTATCCTCTGGAAACAAAACATATAGTTTTTCCTACAAGGAAATCTCTCAATGATTCTCCTTTCTCTTGGGAATATTTGTTAAGGAACGTATTTATAAACTGACTATGTATTTCTTCCTGGTGTATGCATATCTAATATGCACAGCAACATTGATGACATCATAATTTTAAAATATCAACAATTTCTAGAATTATTTTCATATTACCTCCTCTGATTTATACATATTGGCATATATTTTCATAAATCCTGGGGAACATCCTATTTCAAGGTTTAGACAACAGCCTTCTCAAAGTCCTAAACTAATAAGATCCCTGTTTATTCCACATGATGTACTTTACTTTGGAAATACCAGTCATACTTTCATCTTTCCTGAGTAAACGCCAGTTTACACCTTAATAACCCGATCATTTTCTCTTATCCTCTGTCTATTAATTTCCTTTCTCTTCTTTTTTCTTTGCCAACTCTCTCCTTGTTGTGAAAGCGCCAGCAGCACTTAGAAACATTCCAAATAAAAAATACACTTTTAAGTGCATAATGGCTGTGAATCACATATAACCTAGGAAAAAAATCATAATCTGCCAAATTAATGTAGCTGTATTCCTGTGACTTCCTAGTCTCTTTCCTCTCTTTTATTGTAAAAGCTGTGGGTTTTTATATACCTATTTCGAAAACTGCAGTTGGCCATCATACAGTTTTCTGACCACATTGGGATTATAACCCTAAATTAGATGGCATTTGGAATAATATTAAATCGAGAGGTTTTTAGTAGGCAGAATAAAGCAGAAAAGGAGAAAGCAATATATTTAATTATTTGAGCAAGAAAACTTTTTTAACTTGTCTGAAAGTGTCTCACAAAGAACATAGATAAATATAAATACTTTGATGGCTAATAGTAAATATGGAAATATAGAAGATATAAATGTATTAAAAAACTGAGTTTCATAGCACACAATAAAAAGTGACATACCCTAAAACCAGAGGTATACAAAATAAAAGTCAGGGGCCACACAAAACAAGAAGAGACACTTTTACTCAAAAAAAGAGAGGGGGAAGTGGTGAATGAGCATTTCAGATAAAAAAGGAAAGATTTGGGAATACAGAATGGTAACTTGAAGGGAAAAGAGAAACATTAACCTATCTGACCAATGGTAGAGCACTTATCTCTGAGCAAAGCAAAACCATAAATTCAATAGAAGACTAGGAAAGATGAAAGATTATAACCTGCAAGGAAGATAAAATAAACATAACCTGTGCAAAGGTAGGAAGTGCCGACTTGAACATGGTCATACTCAATCCAAAGAAGAGTCCTATGATAACTATATTTCCATGCTCCACAGAGAGAAAATGGTAGTACCACAGACAATGGAATTGGGAATGAGAATAGATAAATTATGCTTATAAATAGGAAAACGTTAATAGAAGGAAAGGAAATTGATGTACTGACATAGAGTAGGAAGAAATAACTTAAAAAAACCTACTAGGGAAAGCTGTATAAAAGTGCAAAAGCTGCCAGTATCACAGGAGCTCCAGCAACAGATAACGCTAGAAACACCAGAGAGATTATGGCAAAATTGAATAACCAGTGCATTTGACTGGAATGGAAACTAATATTTACTGATAATAGACAGACATATAGATTATATTAAAAAAAAAGGTGGTGAGTATATAGAAGAGTACTCAGCTAAGTAGTGTTATTTAACTCAAATTAATGAAAGATGTCTTGATATATGTCTTGAAGTGAAACTGAATGAAATACAGGATGATGACTTTATAAAAAGTAGATGATGCTAGAAAGCTATCCTTTTTTTTTAGCAATATTACTTTTATTCAAATGAAACAGATGTAATCTATCTGCAATTTGGCAAAATATTAGATTTGCTGTCATTAATGACATTCTTAACTAAACTATGTCAGATAAATATAACTAGATTATCTAATTCAAGAACTAGTTATATTATATAGTGGAGAATTAAATTTCCTGTTAGAACTTCTGTGTCTAATTATATCACTATGTGGTTCTGAGTTACATACTAATCTCTGAGTTCACATATATATACAAGCACTTATATATAAATGTTTAGCTATTGTCACATTAACAATGATTAAGTATACTCATGTAGCTACACACATTTAATATAGATTACATATCTAAAATTTATACCCATTTTTACACAAATTATATAGACTTTTTTTCACTTTTAGGGCTTTTACTGCTGATTACCATTCCTTCTAATCAGGGTTCATTACAAGTAAAGGAGATAGAATTAGATTTTCAGATAAAACACTTCCATCTGCTTCTGTATATTCTCCATTTACATACCCTTGTGCATAATTTCCAAAAACTTAATTCTTATATAAAGCTAATATTCTTCTCCTGTTCTACACACCAAACAAGGACACTTTGTGCAGCCTGATGTAAAATTTGATCATAGGGGTTTAGAAAACTCTTACCAATTCCATATACATTCTGGAAAATACAAAATTGCATTAGTAATGTCAATATAATGAAAAAAGAAGCAGATAGCCCAAACTATGTTTTTTGCCTACAAATCTTTCTAGTTTATTCTAAGTAAACCAGTGAGTCACATTGACAATCTTTCCGGTTTCTTGAAATAGACAGGTTTTTCAGTTCTAATTTGTTATACACCTTAACACTGAATGCCCTCTAAAATGTGCTTATAAAGGGGCCAAAAAAGACATGGATTGCAGATGAGAGCATATGAGCTTACACCTTTTCCATATTATTCTTTAATTTAGTTTTTCACTTAGACTTTTTTTTTTTTTTGAGGAGGGCTATTATCTTAGCTACTGGATTTGACACGTACAGTAAAAAGCATATTCTGAGCCGATACAACTAAATTTTTTATCCTGAGAATGAATATTCAAATAATTCCATTTGCATTACTTTTCCTCTATTAGCTGTGATTTTTTTTCTCCATGGTTCTTATTAATTTCTAAATTTGCAGTTGTACATCTTCTCAATCACCATTTTAAATTGTCTGTTTTTTCAGTATCACTGTTTCCACCTTTTCCAGCTCATCAGTGAATACTATGCTGCATAACACTTTTTTGCTCTAAGCCACAGTCATCCTCTTCCCATTGTTAACAAAATAATTATTCTCATGGTGTATTTTTGCTTTATTTTAGTCAATTTTTGATTTATGATAATACTTGTCTTTTACATAGCAATGCTTTAACTTCATGAATAGCTATTTATGAAGATTTTTCTAAAAGTATCTGAAAAATATCTGGAAGTATTGAATCATCTAGTTCTCCGCTATTCAATATTATCTGCAATTCTGGCAAATTTGTTTTTGGTGAGAAAAAAGAGAAACAGAAGCTAAGCTTGAGGACAAGAAGGATGCAAAGTTGAATATCTGTAAATGCGTAGCAAAACTAGACACCTATTGAGAAAGAAAAGGCAGCATTAGAAGCAAAGGACATATTGTATCAGCCAACAGAAGCACCAAAGTCAAGGTTTTTTGCTTTTGCATTTATGTGTGTTAGTTCCTCCTACTGACGATTTATTATCATCATTTTCATGGCAAAAAAAGAGTATATTTTCTTTCAAAATGTTTGCAAACCATTAGCTGTGACTGTCTGAGAGTTCCCTCTCTCTTTAAAGCAATGCCTTAGCCTTGTGTATTTAGTTCTTCATTTTGAATGACTGCGTATTTAGTTCTTCCTTTTTTGCCTGTTAAGAAACTAATACAGAATACACTGGAAACAGTGAATCTGGAAATTCTATTTTAAAGCATTCTGTATTTATACATGATTAAAATTTGTTTGTAAATCTTTCTCTCACTTTTAAGCTGTCACATCTTGTCAGAGATATGGTTACTTAGTGTTAGGAGGCCTTTATTGTACATAGTTGGTGATCCACACACTAACATTACACCTTAGTTCCAATAGTGCATTAAAAATTTGAAAACATTCTCTGCCACTTAGGACAGTCAACAAGAAAGAGTTGTAATCATATGTACATAAGCTCTTTCATATGTTCATAAACTCTTTCAGGTCACTAAATAGAATTGCTTTATTCAAACTTGTCAGGCTGCTGAGAATAACTCCTGGATCTCCCTATGTGTTGCACTTTGCCCAGCAATTCTTGGGGAAAAGACTAGTTGGCATATGACAAACTTGAGCCACATTCTAGCATCTCTACTATAGATGATCACATTTCATTGCCTGAATATATTCACATTATTTTAATTAAAACACAGCTTCATAATTTAGCTCACAACATTAATTTATGGACATACATAATTTCATTTTTAATATGTTACTTTGTTCAATGTCCCACATCCTTGTGAAGTTGGAAAAAGCACATTTTCCAATTTTTCACTATATCTTTTAGGATTCCCATGTTTTGTCATTTAATGTTCCTATAAGACTGCAATATCTATCAACACTTTTACTTTCATTTACAGTGAAAACATCTTTATATCTAAATTTGTAATGTTCCACTGACATTTTTTTACATAACACTAGAACTGTATCTGTGTTTTCATTTGGTTTTTTTTTTTTCCTGTTAGGAAAGCACACCTGTTTTCAAGTAGTGCAGATGACTGTTCTTATGTATATATATATATAGGAAGCATTTTCACCTGTCCACAAGTGAAAACAGAATGATTGATAAGTCACCCGTTTTCTGGCTTGGTGATATGATGTGCTTTATTAAATTTAACAAATATTTTGTGATAAGCTGTGCCACTACGGTCATGGAAAATCTACTGACATGGTATTTATCAGTGTGTCAAAACTCTTGAGTAGGTTAATTTCATGAGAAATTAAGAATTTAGAGGTTTGTGATCAAGTGGTAAATTTGTTTTCTAGTTACTCAATTTTCAGAAAACAAGTTGTGAAGCTTCAAGGTACCTTATCACAGCCTCTTTTATTAGCTGCCGGGGCTACCAGAATCACAGTGTTTTACATAATATTCTGTAAATGACCTGTCAGCAGCTCCTACATTCAGACAGTTATTCACTTACATATAGTACACATCTGACTACAGTTCATTGCCATAGGAAAATTAGCAGCTATACAATAGCTGTGATTTATACAAAAACTTTTTATAATAGTATATATTTAAGGCTGACAGACTGCGGATGGGGAACTACAGGGGCTCCCCATGGGTGTGGCTGGAGAGAAACCTGCAGCAAGGAAGCAGAACAGCCTGGAGACAGCCCTAGCCCTGGGCATTTTGCACCTCCGTGGGGACAGGAATGCGCCAAGGCCTGGCTGGGACATCTGGCCATGAGTCAGGCACAGATATAGCAAACTGGTAGTTTATAAAATTTCCTTTAACATTTTTGGAAGTGGATCATACAGAAATGCATGAAAAATGTCATCTTTTGAGATACTTAATTTTGTGGGGTTTTTTTTTTCATTAGGCAATTGATTATTAAAAGGAGTTAGTGAAAATATCTTCAAGTCTTCAATAACAAATATTACTTTTAGGTAAATTAAAATATTAAAAAGATTAGCTCTAAAAATCAGGTAATTAAATTAAATAATGCACTTAATAACTGCACACAACATTTAAAAACAAAACAAAACAAACAAACCCCAAACCAACCTAGAAGTTAATAAAACCAACAGTTAATTACAGGCAAAAACATTTTTTCTTCCTCTAATCAATTTTCTTCATTAATGAGCTTTAACAGCATTGGTTTCAGTTATGTCTTTACTCATATATAAATTTTAAAATTTTCAGGGAAGAATCTCCTTAAATTTTACAGATTATCCCCACATATCATCTTGTGATACTAGCATATACTAGTAATAACAATGTCAATATATATTATGTCCTCTAAATCAGTAGCTCTAAGATTGACCCCTGGATTGTTTCATGGATTCTATATGGAAATTACCATAGTGCTTTGACATGAATCTCAGGCACTAAAGTTGATGAAACTTTCTGTATACCTAAAATGAAATATGAAATATTGTGTTAAAAGAGGCATTTGCAGACTTTAGAAGAAACCTGTGGTCAAGCCTCTTATCTTGGGCATTTTTTATTGCTGTCCTTCCAAATGATGAATAAATTAATTTTTTCAATGTACAGTAAGTTTGCAGTCCAAGAAATAAGGAAATATATAATTTTTTTTAATATCATGCTCAGAATATATTATAAGCTGAACAAAGTTATGCAATTTTATTCTTTAAATCAATGCATATTTAGGAAATAAGGAACACATTTTATGAATTAATAATAGCTTTTTTATTTGTATACTTACCTATGGACCTAATTTAAAATATTCCAAAGCCGATGAATACTGCTTCATTATTTTTTGAGTGTTAATTACTCAGAGTTAATAGCACACTTGGAATAAATTTAAGATTTGACAAGAAAGAAAATGATAGTAGACCAAATGTAGATAAAAAGTAATACTACAGCTATTAAGGTTTCAGAGAAGGTGACACATATGACAAAACATCTGGAACAGCCTCTTCTGTGGCTTCCACCCTTCAAGCCCCCTTCCACTGAACCAAGGGTTCCATTTAAGCTCATGTTGGGATCTTTAGTCCTGGACTGAGATATGCCGTATGTGTGCATTATTTGGCTTGACTTCCTGCATTGTCATCAGACCTCCAGTGACTGGATTTTCCTGTCAGTCGCAAGAATGTGTCTGATCCTAGTTCCCACCATCAAGGCTAAGTCTGCTGCAGATTGACCTCCTAGCTTTACCTAGGACCTTGTTTGTCAGCCATGGACTTGCTTGATGATCTGGACCAGGCTGAACTTGCCTTGGATACCGTGTGACAGAGCTCTAGCTGGAAAGGTCCCTGCCCTGACTGATGTATAATTGTGCTTGACTTCCAGCAGCACAATTCTCTCGTTTAGAGGACAGTTGGCCTTACTGAATACTGGTTTTTTTTTAATTTGGCCAATCCTCTTCTGCTAAGCTCTTATTCAATCAGCCCCCTTTCAGCTTGTTATGATGAATATGGTTATTCTTGATGAGCTTCATAAAGCTTCTGTTGACCAACACAGAGTCCAGGGATGCTCCATTTATTATCAGCCATCAGACATTCAGCCATTAACTATCCCCTTTTGAAGATGATAGACTACCCAGTCTTTTTTCGGTGTATATTTCCAGTGTATATTTCCTAGAATAATATTCTTCAGCCTCAAAGACATAACTGAAGATGAACACCATAGAGGTCTTTAAAATAAAGATTAATGTGGAGAAATTGAATAGACAACTATTCCCTGGGTCTTCCAATGTAACTGTTAGAGGTCATAAGCTGAAAGGAGCAGGTGGGAAATTCAGAACAAAAACAAGAAATAGCTTCTTGTTTTTGAAGAAAATAGAAGAAAAATAATAGAAGAAAATAATAATAGAAGAAAAAAATCCCAGTGGAATACAAAAAAAAAAAAAACCCAAGGGAAAAAAAAAAAAAAAAAAAAAAAAATAAAATTATGCAAAATTCATAAAATAAGAGCTACCATTTCTACCCAGCAGAGTGATTGTACTACATACCACTAAAAAAATGGGAAAATGTATCAGAAAAGAATGACTAATCCAGTTCTTATACGCTTTCACTGATGGTCTATTGACCATCAGACAGTGAGTGACAAGGGTGCTTCTTCTAGCACTCAATGTGATTCATGTCCTGTAACAACACTGGTTTGAGTAAGAAAAAGTAAACATTTTTCTTACAGAAATGGAGCCTGACAATGTATCATTCCTCATTATTAAATAAAATAGTGGAGGTTACATAAAAAATTACAGTTTATTTTTAGAATATGTATCTACTGAAATACAATGGCACCCAAAAGTATCTGTCATACTCTTCCTTCTTGATCATCTGATCTGCTCGTAGCAAAAATCCAGTGAAATTATCAACATAGATTATTTGCTGCTTCGTGGACTAGAGCTGTTGAGAGAAGATAAATATGTGAAACATTATTTTGAAGCTTAGTTTCTTTTATTCTTTCCATAATTTAATGACTAGAACTCCATTAGGAAAGACAGAAGCAAGAGATTTTCTTTGCAAACAGGAACTAACTTGTTAGAAGTTGCTATTTTAAGAGTCTCCTGTTGTTAGGGTTACTAAAGTTCTAAAAATACTTTAAATAAAAAGGACATCACCTTAAAAGCTACTCAAGTAGTCATAGCAACAGTATTTTTAAGAATAAAAGCAGTTCATAGGATTTTTTTTCCTCCTGACCTTAAGCTCCACAAAATTACACAGCCAACTTCTTTTTATAAAGTGCATGTGTTTCTCTGAAGTCAGATAAAATTTAAATTAAGAATATGCTGAAGTATCCCAAAGAGTTTTATGTATATACAGGCAACTAACCAAATTCAGAGCACTTTAAAATTTATATAATTCTTTTCTGTATTTCCCGAGAGCATGTTCCTACGGCAGTTTTACAAGGGTTTAAGCCAAAACACACCTTCTCACCTTAGCAGACTATAATAAATACATATTTTAGCATTGTTTTTAAACATTCATGTACATTATATATTTATCAGATAATTTTCTCCGTTTCCTTTCAAAAATATGTGCTAATGAAATTTTACTCTCTTGTTAGTAATAAGGACATCTATTCCTGCACTGAAGATATGGCCTATGGAAACCTAAAGTACAATTTTGCTACACACTGCAATTACTTAAAAACAGTTGGTTTTTTTTTTCAAAACAGTGATCTTTCAGTGTACCTCTGTACTACATTGCTTTCCAGTGTAAATTTGTAAGGCACTATTATTTTCATGTATCTATGCAGATGCTTGTTTAAAATTTGCCTTCTTAAAAAAGCATCAGTAATGCTTTTGATTGTTGTTACTAACCAACGTAGCTAAGAGAATGAGAATGGTATTAATCCTTCTTGCACTTCATTAATAGAGTTGCTAAATAAAGGGTCTTATTTAAAGCTTATTGAAGCCAGTATAAAGTCACATTGTTTTCAATAACATTTGAATCAGGCTTAAAATCTATTTAGTTACAGGTGTATCACCAAAAGGAAGGTTATGAAATTATGGAGTTATCACTGAGGACTTAATACGAATGTAATGGAATTTAATCTGTAACCAAGGGCTTAATTTGGCATGCAAAGCCTTATTAGCAGTGATGACAGACACAAAGAGAACACAGCTTGAACCTGACAGCTCAGTTTGTGATTTCAGAAGTGAAATTAGAAATAAATAAATTAACATTGTAAGTGTGCACATTTTATATCATTGAGAGGTATCAAGCATGAGACAGTGAATCTTTAGAGCAGAGATATAGTAAAAGTTGCTTACCATCTCAAAACAGAATAATGCCTCTCATAAGCCAATAAAACTTTAATTCGAAAAATGGTATCCGTATTTGGATAAAACCAGAATTTTGTATTCAAAAGCCTTATTTGTGCATGGATAATATTTTAAGCTTCTGAAAATTTTGAACATAAACAACATTGACGAGGACTTAAGGGAAAGTATATGGGTGAAAATGCCTACCACAAAATTTTTTGTCATGTGTCTCTACAACTTATCAAAAGATTTTTATCACCATCTACATAGTCAATATTTTAAAATATGCTTATGGAGCCATCTTAGAGAAATGAAAAGATTTATGGATGCTGTACTATATGGAAATATGCAAAAGGTAATTTTTTAAAATACAATAATGGCAAAATCTCAGCTTTGCGAAGTAGCTGCAGATAAAAACAGTTAAGATGGAAGAAAGAAAATAGGAAGAGTGAAAATATAATGGATTAAGAGAGGCTTTTTAACCAGTTCATTTTGAATTGATGGGTTGATGCTCACATACAGTTTTCCAAAAGAGAATAGTCCTCATAGTGTTTCACAGGTGCATTACTCCTAAAGCACATCTTTAGTCTCCATCGTAAAATGCTTTTGTGAGGCTACCAAACCAGGGAAACTGAAAGACCGAGGAATGAGTTTTCGCACCCTTGTGTGTAAGAAATCTGTGCTTATTTTGTGCTGGATTGAGCACAGAATAGGCAAACACAATCCTGCCTAATGGAATGATTAAGTGTTTAAAATGATGTTTTAATTCAATCAATTAAAAGCATAAACAGCATGAGTTTGATTGAATCAGTTTAAAGAATCACACAGAAGCCAATGTGGTTGTCAGCAGGGGTGAAAAATTCATGTATCACCTACACACAGCTTGAATTCTGTATTTTTCAATTAGATATTACAAACAACCTACTCTATCACAGAATAGCTCTCGAGTGAGAAGAAAAACATAGCAAAGCTTTCAAAACATGTGCAGTTAATTAAAATTTAGGCACTCAGCAACCACTGTCAAACATTTAATAAATATGACAGCTTGATTAGTCTTTATTTGTTCTGTGTCTTTCACAGACAATTTCAAGAAAATGTTTAATAGATTTAAGATTAAAATATGCTTTTTAGAGGAACAAAAAGGCTTAGAATTTAATGAGTCATCTGCCTTTTAGGAATATGTAATTTTTATATTCAGTAGATGCATTCTTAAAACTCAATAGATTAGAAAGAACCACAAATATTTAACTACTGTTAATTGTGTATCAAGTACTTAAAAGATAGCAATATGAAAGAAAACAAAAACATTCAATTGCAATTTTAATATACAATTGCTTTTATCCTGCAATACATTCACTTGTATGGTAACCTAACATGTTAATGTTAGGGCAAGACTTCCAAGAAGCGCTCAGTTTTGGCCTAACTAAGTATTTACATCGATGATAGAAAACATTGCCTTTAAGAAAATGTTGAAAAGATATGTTTCAAAAATTAACACAAATACATTAACATCAAGTTTCTTATTGCAACGTATGCATTTAATTCCATTCATAGTTACATTAAGACAATCTGATTATTAAACTAGCTGACAGAGTGTCTTCCATTTCTACATCTTAGCTAGGTGGCTCTGCTTAACAATTTTGTCCTGTAAACTTTAGGTTTCAGTGTAATCAATGTATGATATTTCATTTTACCTATTTTCTCAATATAACCTTTTCAAATTGTTCTTTAAAACTTTATCAGCATATTAATTTGTTTACAGAAGACCTTTGCCATAAGAGCTTAAAATAATAGAATTTTAAATAATAATATAAATAAATATACAAATGGAAGCAAATAGCACATTCAAAATTAGTATTCCCTGCATTGTTTCTTCTCACCTCATGCTTTGTGTATTAGTTTGTCCGTAGTACTTCATCAAGTTTTAGAAGAAAAAAAAGACCATTTACTGGACTGATAGTTTTCATATAATTCATATAGTGACAAATACCTTGAAATGAGCTTATGTTAATATTTTAATTATAATATTTAGTCCTTCATCTGCAAAAAGGGCAGAAGTATTAAAATACTTCAAATAATCTAAAATACATAATTAAAACCCTCAAAATATCTTACATGCCAATGCAAGAGTTTTGCAAGTAAGGAATTGGAGAGTAGGTTTATATTAGATATTAGGAAAAAATTCTTGACAATGAGGGTGGTTTAGGCACTGGAACAGGTTACCTAGACAAGTAGTGGATGCCACATACCTGGAAGTGTTCAAGACCAGGTTAGATGGGGCTCTGAGTACCTGGTCTAGTGGAAGGCATCCCTGTTCATGTCAGGAAGGTTGGAACAATATGATCTTTAAGGTCCGCTTCCAGCCCAAACCATCCTATGATTCTATGAATTAAAAATGCATAATTCAGAAGACTTTTGCCAGAGAAGATTCTTTTAAATGTGTTGAAATTCTATAAAGAATTAATTGGATACATTATTACCTGAAAATAAGCTATCAAAAAGCTTACTTTTGAGACTAATACTATATCTGAAATTTGCCCCAACCACTAATGAGATTACTTCTTTGAGAGAAAGGGATCATATAAACAGTCATATTGCATGAATACTAATTCACAAGTCAGGTTGTACTACACCACCAGTGAAAGGTTACTGCATATGCAGTATTAAAGGAAATCAGTATAGTAAAAGACATCGGAAACTTTCAGTAGCTTTATTGTAAATACAATCAGCCACAGTGCAACAACTAGAAGCTATACTGGCAAAAAGTTTAGAAAAGTGAATTGTTCATACTTTTTATTAGTGGAGGCCTGCAAGAACTAGTTTCACTTAAAAAAAAAAAAAGAGTAATCTATGTCTGCTATCCTAGGAATCATGTCTTGTCTTGCAAAAAGCAAAATAGTACCATAAATAATCCATGAAGCAACATTTTCTGTCTCCTCAACTGACAATTGTGCAACTTGTGTGATCATAGTCCTTCATCAGAAACAAATCTATCTACGTTTCTGTTCCTCCAGTTGCACAAAGAACAACTTAAGTGATTTCATGGATTTCCTGTACCAGGACCTAAACAGTCACACTTGTTATTTCACTGTAAAAAAATTTCTAGCCAGGTGTGAGTTGGGAGTCCATATGCCCATCACCATGCATTAATACCACACTAAAAGAAGCAATTTCATAATTTGCTTCAGCTTTTAACTTTCTTCTTACATTCCTCCTGTGTTTTTCAACATATTTTACCTTTGCTTCCTTTTTCAATATGACTTCATATTGTTGAGTCCCACACCAGTACCCTGTTTTACATATTGTGAGTGATAATGAAACCTAATGATTTGAGCACCCTGCTAAAGAATGGAAACTCACTTCATCCTACCAAACAAGATTCATATATTTAATAAAAATAATTTTAATAAAAACTCAAGTAACTTAATTGCTAGGCCCAGCCTACAGAAACCCAGAAATCACATCCTGCTGCCCAGTTTAGCACAATTTCTTCCATGTTTGTACAAATTCTTAATGCACTGAACCTGTCCTGGCCTTGTTAGCTTAATATAGACCGTTAGTACTTTGAAACTGTCCTACTAAATTCTATTTCTTCCTGGTACAACCTTCTGCTTATGTATTGTCTATGATTTATGTTTAAATTTTTAGCTATTTATTACCTTCTACATTATAACTGATGCTAACTCAAGTGAAAGCTGAAACAGATATAGAGCCTTTGTTTAGTATTTCTATCTACTTAATTTTTTGCCTTCCCTCCCTCAATGTTTCACCAGAAATGACACTGGTTCAGTCAATTCTTAGAGCAAAAGACTCTCAAACTCAAAAGAAAAAGTCAACTGAATAGAAAATGAATACTGAATATGAAACATTCAGGTTAGTGTCATGTCTGACAAGAGGGAGAGAACAAAACATCTTTATTAATTAGACATTGGGTGCAAGTGTACAGCTTGGTAAAATTAGTCAAGTGACAAATAGAAAACCACTTTCCAGAGCAGACACAAATAAACTGAGCATTCTTTATACCTTCTGGCCTGTTTAATGTGTCCTATACATTTTTCTGAGATATTCTTTCTTTGTCCATTTCACTGTGATATTGGGATTTATCTGATTATATTGTAGTATAGCTGGGTGAAATCCATATTTTCTCAGAAAACACAAATCATCCTAAAGACCATGTAATACCATTCTGGACAGCTTGTGTTATCACCATCTGTATATCAAATTAGAAAAATTCCACTTATTGTCTGAAACAGAATTTCTGTGTCAAAGCAGTTTTCTGGAAAGCTGAAAATAGATTGTAAGTAGAGAGAACTGTATCTACCGTCTTTGGGAAACTCAGCACATTCTCCTGTTGTCCAATTTAACTGCTGTTTCACTAAAGATTTCTGTCAAATAAGTCCTCTCATATTTGTTAAAGAACAGTATGATTCATATTCAGCATCAACTGCACTCAAATGAGCAAACATATCTGGAAAAGGCAAAGTCTAAGCATCCTGGTTCTGTAGAAAACTGAAACTTCACAGTGACAAAAGGCCTGGCTTGCTGTCAGTCATCTGCTGATACCTCATAACTAAAAAGCTTCTCAGCTTCTCAGACCTTCACAGTTTCTGCCCTGATTAACCCAGTTATCTGTTGCCTTGCTCTATTAGACTTTCACCTTTCCCTTTTAAATTCCTTAATACAAATGGAAATTGTGGGTGAATGCGGAAAAAGACAAGGGTGATCATGAGGTGCTTCACTGATTTAATGATTGTGATTAAATGTCCTAGATCAATAGTGAGGTGATATTGATAATTTTCTGAAGATGAATCTTCTTTTTATCCTTCACCACATTTTAGATTTTTACTCCATTTGAGACATTTCCTTTTTTTATCCAGGTATCAGGTCAGTCAGACAGTAAAGGATACACTGTCTGAAAACTAAAAGATATGTAGTTGGATAACATCTGCATAATGTTCTTACAATTTAAATACAGTGCATGATGCAGTCATAAACAAAAGTCTAAAAAGAATGAATGGAAACAATTTAGTGGTAAGCATTTACTGATTTTGACTTTATATATGTTATTATTATTGTATCTATAAATACATTATGTTCTACAACATATATTACAGAAGTTTACTGTTGTTCAAAATGTGTCCAAGAAAACTTCCAATTACATGAAAAAAAAATCCCAACCATTTTTTGGAGCTGAATACTTTTTTTCTGTTTTCTGGTGGCAGGCGTCTACTTACATTAGCATTTGCTGGTTTTGTGAGAAAAAAGAAAAGTAGGCATATTGCTTTCACTTATAAAAACCTTCTAAAAGGGAGAGAGTATCTGACTTTAAAAGGTTCTGGCTATAAATTGAACTATAAAATAAAAAATTAAAGCTGGAACAAAAATTTTCATGTGCACCATTGCCAAAGGAGGTGACTCAATTTCACACTGTTCTTGAAAGAATGCTGGATTTTCAAGGATCAATAAATAAAATACTGAAATTTTAATTCAAAAGTATAAGAAACTCTTTGTTTTAAACATTTCAGTATTTTTTTTTACTGAAAAGATATAATACGAGCATTCTTCACATTTTACTTCATTTTGTAATTGTTATTTATTCCTGGGAAAAGTTTTGAAAGGACATATATGTATTATCCCTAGGTAATTCTGAACTATGTAATATTCTAATGTGTTAAATCCATCAGAACATCTCATGCTGTAACATAAAGAACTGTATACCTCCTTTGCTCAGGGAAAACAATTTTTAATTTAAATAAAGGACAGTCTAAGCACTGATGGTTTCATCCAGACACCAATTAAGTACCTTAAGGGATTAGTTGATGAAGTGTTAGTGTTGATAAGTACCCCAAGTAGTTAATTAGCATTAAAAAATCTAATTTAAACATTTATTATAATGCATCCAAAAGAAGTATCAGCTATTGTTGCTTGATGCTCTGAAAAATATACAGTAAGGTAAATCTTCTATTTAGGTGGCTTGCCCATTTAGCTTAGTCAGGGCCCAACTAATAATATGGTGTTTATCTTGTTCTGTGTTTCTTCTTACAGAAAGGCTTATAGAGTACATGAGATACTGAACAATTAATTGTAAATATGTACAAAAATCCCTTCAGGAACAAAGGAATCCAAAAGGAGCTCTGAACCATAAAAAAAATATCTCCAGCTTCTCTCCTTTATTCATTAATGACAATAATATCCAAATTCAGATGCCAAATTCTGGTTTGTTAAGCTGTTCAGAATCAACATAGCTGCTTTAAAATTATTCTTTGGAAACTGAATACAGAATCATGTAAAATTGGTCAGGTTAGGTTTTGAAGATTGGCCTAAAAATATTTATCCATTCATTTTGTGCAACATTTCAAATTTTAGTAAGCCATAATCTTTTAGGCTGATGATCATACTGATGCTACAGACTGTTTCATTTCTAAGCTATCATAGGTTTTATTCCATAAAAAAATGAAGTGGAGCAGGAGCGAAAGGGGAAGAGGAAAGAGGGAAGTTGCGATGTAAGTACAGCATTTAAAAAGCACAGAGACAATAGGAGAATATCTACAGAGATACTTCATGCTTTCAAAGTATTTCAGACATTAAAAAGTTTTGCAAGAGTAATTGAATTTAATAAACATACAACTTCTAAAAATTCCCCTTCTTTTCCATGAATCTGACGCAGTTCATAGGATTAAATTAAATTTCTTTTTGTGTATGTAAATAAAGGTCATGAGAATGAGGAGAGAGTTTGAAGTTTGGGTTATGGTCATTTTCCTTAGGAAAAGTATTTCTTTGCACTTTTTTTTTTTCCTAACAATTACACAGGTGAAAAAGCAATTGTAAACTTGGGGAGGAGGGGAAGGATTGACTTGAGTTTCATCTTGATATGGACATTTTACAGATTTAGAACACTGAAAATCTGTTAAAAGACTTGCAAGAAGGACTTTTGTGTAACTGCACATAGCCAAACATTATATGTGCTCAAAAACATATGCCTGCATATGTTTGCATATGAAAGTCCTTCTGAAAAAGCTGGCATTTACTTACTATGAGGCACATTGTTCATTGGCAACCATGCTTTCTGTATGTAAGGCTCACCAAACTCCTGTTGATGCAACTTTATGTCCCAGCCTAGAAGAAACATTTTTAAAATTTTATGCAGAATCATTAAAATGCTTCAAAACATACACTTATTCTATATGGCATGACTACTATGAATATAAATGTACTTAATATATGCTTACAGTATTTTAAAAAAGCATGCTTTAAAGTGAAATGTTAGTCCTTTTCTGGACAATTATATTTATCAGAAATCTGGAGATATCTTATTTTCAAAAGTATAAAATATTAATTCTTAATTCAGCACGTTAGATTTATAGAATGGTATGAATCACAGAATTAACCAGGTTGGAAAAGACCTTTGAGATCAGCAAGTCCAACCTATTACCTAACACCACCTCATCAACTAAACCATGGCACTAAGTGCCACATTCAGGCTTTTTTAAACATTTCCAGGGATGCTGACTCCATCACCTCCCTGGCAGCCCATTCCAATGACCAATCACTCTTTTTGTGAAGAAATTTTTCTTAACATCAAGCCTAAACTTCCCCTGGTGCAGCTTGAGACTGTGTCCTCTTGTTCTCTCACTGGTTGCCTGGGAGAAGAGACCGACCCCCACCTGGCTACAACCTCCTTTCAGCTTGTGTTCCGGACCCCTCATCAGCCTTGTTGCCCTTCTCTGAACAAGCATCTCAACATCTTTCCTAAACTGAGGGGCCCAGAACTGGACACGGTACTCAGGTGCAGCCTCACCAGTGCTGAGTACAGCTGGAGTACTGTGTCCAGGTCTGGGGCCCCCAGCACAAGAAAAATACAGATTTGTTGAAACAAATCCAGAGGAGACTCTGTTTTGATCTCAGGGCTGGAACACCTCTCCTGTGAAGACAGGTTGAGAGAGTTCAGGTGGTTCAGTCTGTGGAAGAGAAGGCTCTGGGGAAACCTTAGAGCAGCCTTCCAGAATCTGAAAGGGCTCTAGAAGGAGAGAGAAGAGGGACTTCTGACAAGGGCATGTAGAGATAGGAGAAGAAGGGATTACCTTAAGCTGAAGAAGGGCAGGTTTAGATTAGACATTAGGAAGAAATTCTTTACTGCGTGGGTTGTGAGGCACTGGAACAGGTTGCACACAGATGTTGTGGACTCCTCATGCCTGGAAGTGTTCAAGATCAGGCTGGGTGGGGCTTTGACCATAAGAGTCCCTGCTCGTGACAGTGGGGTGGCGATCTTTAAGCTCCCTTTGAATCCATATCATTCTATGTCCTATGATTTTTGAAATTTTTGATCTGGATATAAGATGCAGTTTGAGAGAAGACAGAAGTGATTCTCTGGAAATCAGATCCAACTTTAGCATTATGTCTTCAGGAACCTCAGACTGGGAATTCCCACAGGGGAATTCAGGATGCCGAAGTGGTTCCAAGGATATGCATTGATGAGAACAAATTTTTTGTTTACCCTCTGTTCATGGCCTGCTATCCACTCTACTGATACAACCTCTGTTCTTCATGTAGTTGTATTAACTATGCATGGAGTCAATGCCATTCTGCCTAGTCTCTGTGCTAGTAAGGTACACACATCGATCTATTTTTCTTCAGTTTTTCTTGTCTTGTAGACAGCTAGACATGTTTCTTACAACTTTTTTTGATGACTTTTTTGCTAGCACAGCTATAAATGGTTTACTGAATTTTACCAGCTTATCATTTCACAAGCTGCAGAGCAAACAGTAAGGATTTTTTTACAGTTACATTTCCTTATACTTGAGACTTGTAAACTTTCTCTAGAAAGTTTAATTGTATCACTGTTTTTTTTTCACTTCAGCTTTTTAGCACCATGCCCTACAGCCCTTTGTACAAAGCTTTTTCTTTCAGTATATAAAGACTTTGCTTCAGCAAAGCTTGTTAATGATCTCCTCTGTGGATATAATAATTGTTTCCCATGTAGACTCTAACATTTTAGGTTAATTGCTCTGTAAAGAGTGGGGGAAATGGAAGAAACACAAAGAATCTTGTCATGCACCTAACTGGACAGACAACCAGCTAGATGACCAACAAGTATATGATCAGAGAGGCATTGGCAGATGTGCCTCAGCAATGAGTTGTTTCTTCGGGTATAAGGTTAGCTAAAGAGGATTATATCTCACCCCAAAGCCTATGTAGGAGTCCATTACCAGCAAATACTAGCTGGTAACAAGTAAACACAATCACAGAAGCTGCAAAGAAAACCCTGGTGTTGCAGTGGCTTGCTGCATAAAATCCTGACAAGAACCAGAAATATTTCTTGTACTGAAGATCTACCTGTAGGTATCTTTTCTCTTTGAACCAGTGACCACACTTGACCCTTAATATATTAAAATTCTCTAAAATATTACCATAAGGAGTGTGGAATATGTTGTCAATAATGACAATCTTCAAGCTGCTATAATAATGCTTACTAAATTTTAAGGCATCTTCTCTTCTAGACATATATAGTGATCTGATATTCTGCTACAAACCATATGCAATTTTTTTTGTTGTTGAGCAGATAATCTGGTATTTTTGTAATTTATTTCACATAAAATGTAAAAACATTAATGAGAGAACAATTATCAGTTGCAAAAGACTTTACCCACTACGACATTTCTGAGCATGGTAATAGTATTAATAATGCCTAGCTGGCACATTCCAGCACCTAATATTGAATATTGGTCTTGGCTATAATCACAAACATATTCCAAAGGACTGGAAACTGACATCACATTTTGGCTAAGGATTTAGTTGAGGATGTCCCAGAGTCTTCTGACTTCCTAGGTGGAAATCTGAAATGTTAAATCTCAATTTCTTTAATGTCATTGCAGCATGCAAAACCAGCTTCTGCCAACACTGAGCAGGGTGCTGACTCACATAAGGTCCAAGGTATTAATTTAAAAATCTGCTAAGAGGAATATACTGTGTATAATTCTGTATACTCTGTATAATTCCCTTTCTGTATTTTTCTTGCTTTCATAGAACTTCTTGTATTGCAGCCCCAATCAGATAAGTAGGAGAAACTTGTGGAAAGGAAAATTCTAAAGAAGCAACAAAAAGCTGGATGAAGTTTTCAGCAAGCAGGAAGGTTGTTTATTGCCTATATCATGGAAAATCTGGATTCTTTTCTTGCTTAATCATACTTTCCTTACATGGCCTTACATGAGGGATTCTGCTACTGCATGATTCCTTCACCTGTCCCAGATACAGAATATTTACCCACAAATGAGGAATACAGCAAAGGTAAAATCATTCCCACATCTTCCAGAATTCTGAACATCTTTGTATACTGTTTTTTTCAATTAGTTACTTAAAACTCCAGATTGATCTTTCAATTCCCTTTTTTTTCTTTAAGTTAGTCATCATCTGTCTCTTTTCTGCACAACCAAGTATAACTTTATCATAGAAATCCTGATATCAAATAAAACTTTTATACAATACTACAAAGGATATGTTTCTTCAATAAACGGTTCTCCCAGCACATGTTCCTACTGCCTGGAGAGATATTCTTACTTTATTTCAACTAGACACTGGAGTTCAATGTTAGTATATTAGGGCAGCAAAACTTCTGTAAAACTTGATTACTATTCATAAATATATACACAGATGAAAATTTATTTTCTTAATGACTTGTTAGAATCTACTAGAAAAATAAAAATGGATAAATAGGTTTTTGAAATGCTTGTTTATGCAACAGATTACATATTTTTTTCCCTTTCCCTTCTCTCTCCCAATATTAGTAAGTATAAGAGACCCACTTCATCATTGCCCAACAAATCAGAGAGATAACATTTTTAACCCGTTCTGAAATGTTATAAATGAATACACAAGCCAAAGCAATGAGTAATCTGGCCCCAAGTGATATTTGCTTCAGATGAAACAACACAGTAAGATCATTATAAGAAATGCTGATGCAACTAAAACTCTCTGTGGGATTCACAAGGACAGAAGCCAATGAGTTACACAGACATATCTAAGAACAGAATGTTGTCAGTAAGCTTTAGCAAACAATCCAAGGAAAAGGCTAGAAACTATTGCCCTATGTAATGTACTTACTGCTGTTAGATTTTTTACTTGTTAAACTCCATTGCTTTCTTACACTTTACTAGGTTTTGTTGATTGTTTTTAATAGAGCCAATTTCACCTGCTCTTTTTTTGTCACTGCTTATTCTATAGTATTAACAATTGTTATTAATTAGAACACAAAAAAATTCCCAACCATACTCCAAATACAGCCATTGTTTTGGTGTTATCAAAACATTTTGGGTGCTCTATTTTTTTTTTTTTTTAATTATTTGCAGGAAACAGGTAGCAGACTGTGTACTTAACAAGTCTTAAAAACATTTCTTTTTCAATTCTCAGCCATCTCTCACAGGGCAGCCATTTATTTTCCAAGTGTTCTATAATAGTTTCTTCTGCAACAAGAATACTTAAAGAGGAAAATTGAACATTTGTTTCCTTGGAAGCAAAATCTTTAAAACAGTTTTAAATAATTTGGTGTTTCTAGTATATAACACTTAGAGTCTAAGTGTCCTTATACAGAGACCCTTTTCCCTACACTGACAGTGGACACAATATAAACAGTGCAGGAGAAATCTATACAGGCAGAGATGGCTTTTTGAGAACAAAAAGCAAGTATTCAGATTTGAACTTTGCAAACAACATAAAATATTTGGATGTGGTGTTGTCCTAACACTCAGTGTGGCCAAGATGTAGAGCACTGTGCCCTTGTTTCCAAGGATATAAAAGGCAGTGAACGAATCTGAGAAAGTGTTAATGCCCTTTTGTACTAAATCTGAGTCTATACTAGGATATGGGTAGTCCTAGAATTTCTCAATCTAGTTATATCTCACTATAGCTAAAATCACATTTCCTTTTCTCCCCTTCTGTTATGGTTCTATTTTAATGAAAAAAACAAACAAACAAACAAAAAAAAACAAACCAACAAAACAAAACTTTTTCCCTTTCTGTTCGCAAGGAGGAGCCGGGAGTGGTGTGGCTGAGGCCCGGTGCCCCGCGGGGTGCAGCTTGGCTGCTTGCACTGGCCGTGCACCAGGCGCGGCCGCCCTTTGCGGCCGCCGGTACCGGCCGGTGCC
>WEIV01003137.1:79295-109737 GCA_013390005.1 Calyptomena viridis
TTTGTTTGTTGTTAATAAAATCCTTTCTATCCTTATACTCAAAGTCTCGAACAATTTGATATTGGATTCACTTTTAATTTATTTCAACTGTCTCTCCCCCTCAAACGGAGACACCTTCTCTAGATCATCAGTAAAGCAAATGAGAGTGATTTTTTTTCTAAATGTGACAAAAGGAGGGGTAACATTTTAGAACAAATTCTTCGCTGCTTATATAAGAATTACTTATTTACCAGTGTACTACAGTGTACTACAAATATACAAAAATCTAAAAATGAAAACTCTATTCTTAAAGAAGTTTAAGAGAGGAATAAAAATCACATTACCTCAAATTAATTCACTATATTTTTCTCTAGGTTACCTAGAAAAATTTTGTCAGTAAACAGCTTTGTTCAGTCTATTCAAACCAAATTTTTCTTTTAATAGACTAGCTTTTAAAATTTGTGAGGGTTAAAATCACTGGTAGAAAAATTATAAGAAATATTGACTTAGAAATAGTGATTTATTTGAGAAATTATATTTTTTTTTTTACTATTTACATGCCTAAAGTAGACCTTTTTGTTTCAATTTCCCTTGCTTGGATTTAGCTAGATTTTTGGTTTAATTTGATTTTTTGCTAAAGACTTTTTTGCTATGAATGTCACTGAAAATAATGATAAAAAATGAACTTATATATTCTTATCACTCTTTATCCCCAGTTTACTTTTTATTTGTTTTGCCTTGGCTATACCTTACATTTCTACTTTTTAGTTCAACTCATTTCTTTCAGTCACTATTTGGATTTACTTTTGCTATCCACTTTGTTTTTCCTACCACGACTTGTTAGGATGATTTTTGTGTGTGCATTAGGAAACAGTAAAAGCAGGGCTGCTCCACAAAGAGTGATGAGCACTGAACAAAAGGTGACCATAGCACAGGCACTACTCTCAACAGGGGGGCACAGCTCTAAGGGATCTGACTACTGCACACAGAGCAGGCTACTGATAACAAGATCCATCCAGAGACCTGGTTTACCTGAACTCTTAGTTTTCAGAAAATAGAAAATTATTCATATGCTAATAGCAGTTCATTAAGTTATCGTTTATGATAATTTTCTTCATTAAGTGTTAACTGACCCTCCTGCAGTTTATATGTATGACTAGGAACATAGAAGTATGATCCAGCACCGAAAAACACATCATCTGATACACACAAACAAGTACAAAAATATTAGTGTAAGTCTTTGTTCCAGTAGCCTTCCCAACTGAATTACACTGTAGTGCTCATATTCCAACTATCACCTTATTCAAAACATATTGAAATTACAGTGGAGAATTGGATTGACCTGTATATTCTCACAATATACATGTATTTGTATATATGCTTTTCTAGTGCACTTGAGAAATATAGTTCCTACCAGTTGTCATGGTTGCTGCCTGCAATCTTGATAAACTTCTTAAACTGTTTTGAAGAGTTCGCAGA
This sequence comes from Calyptomena viridis, assembly GCA_013390005.1. Lineage (NCBI taxonomy): Eukaryota > Metazoa > Chordata > Aves > Passeriformes > Eurylaimidae > Calyptomena > Calyptomena viridis. The sequence goes on from WEIV01003137.1 coordinate 80,754, forward strand.
AATACCATCCTAGGCAGGCTGCCAGCTGGAAGGATACTATAAAATATTGCACTTGCTCACCAGGGGTTTCCCACAATATCTCTCCAGCTGGCAGCCTGATCTGCTAGACAGGAGCCTTTAGAAGGGCAACACTGTACCTGTTGCTGTCAGATTTGATCACACAGTAGGGGTGGGAATGTCCCAGGAAGAGCTTTTAACAATTTCTTCAAGCCTAGACATTTTGGTGATTTTATTTCCCCCACACCTTTACGCTTGATAGAAATCTGGCTTTTGAAAAAAATAACAATAACATATGAACTGAAAATTTCTCAAGTTTGTAGAAATATTCACAGAATATTGAAATGTCTAAAGATTGTCACACTACATTTGGGAATAGTTAATCTTATATCATTGGAATAAATACGTTAGCCTTGTTCTTCAACAAGACATCTGTAGTGCAGATGTCAAATAAATCACTCAGATTTCATTGGGCAACTAAATTAATATGGATGGTTTAGCAATAATAATAATAAGCAAGAGTTGCAAATTCCCAAGTAGTTTAGGACCATAACTTTGACAGGAAAACCAAGACCAAAGGGTTTGTGTTTCACAAGTCACATAAACTTATTTTCAAAATATCATTGAATAATCTGAAGACCACTTTTTTGTCTGCTTTTGAAAACAGTTTTCTCATTGTCTTTATAAGGACCATAAAAGAGGTTTCTTGGTATCTCTTTTCATGAATGTAGATCCCACTCTCTGAATAGTTTAACATATATTATTTTGTTGAATGAAGATTTGGCAACAGAAGCAGAAGTTGACCTGAGAAAAAATCTTTTAAAATATAAATCAGAACCGGTAGCTGTAATTCAGATCATTCTAAACTGCCGAGGTGCCTCCTTCAGATGGCTGCACTCCGAATTCCGATCCCAGCCCTGGCTAGCTTGCAGCCATGCCGAGGAGCAGCGAGACAGGTGTTCAGGCACCAAGCAGCGAAAAGCCCCTCCACAGGAGAGGACAGACCACTCGATGACTCAGGAGAGCCTAGCTAGGCAGTATGCCCTACCCACACGTCCTGTGCAGGGACTCTGTGTGGGGATTAGTTCGCCTAACCCTAGCTAGGACTCTAGGAGAGAAGGACCTGAAGCTACCGCCGAGTGAAGAGGCAGAAGGCAACTCTCAAGGGTTGGGTGAAACAAAGGAGCAGTTTATTCAGGGGTTAGACTCCCAAGTCGACCAACCCAGGAGAGCCCTAAGCAGCCTCATGAAGGGTAGAACTGGGGGGAGGAGAGAGGGAAAGGGCCAATCCGGGAACAGGGAAGGAGGGGACTGGGGTTGATAGACAAGAGCAGAAGCCAGAGGCCTTCTACTCAAGCCTATCAGGGACCGAGCAACTTGGATTGACAAGGAAAGGTCTGGAAGAAGGGGAGGAGTTGGGGTACGCATATGGAATGGGATAGGAGGGGTCAGGAGGGGGTACAACTTGTGGGTGTGGACAAGATTCTGAGGGGAACCAACTGGGAAAGGAAGGAAAGGGGAGACCGGGGCAGTCCATTTACAATTGATTATAACTGGGGATAACAGAATTTTACAGAGAAATACAAATATATATAGAATCAAGAAACGCACCACCACACTAAACCCTTCCATCTCTGTCTAGAAAAACAAGGAAGAAGAACACAGCATAACTGAAAACTATTGATTTTCAAACACAATGATATTTAGTCATTTGTAACCAGGACCACTTTTTAATTCTGCTGGATGCCATCAAGAAGACACGTTGAAGATGACTGAACATATTGAAATTTCATACGAAATTCTCTTGGACAAACCACAGGTTTCAACATTTTCTCCAATTTTCAGCAGACACATATTTACATAAAATGTAATCTTCTTTAGACCTTGAAGGTATGGCATACGTTTTGGAATTAGAATTTCTGATCTTACATGGATGGTCAGATTGAGCCAGTCCACTGAATACAAAACAAATATCTGGAGAACAGCATTTTGGTGCCAAGTAGTGGAAAGCAAGAGAAATCGTCTAAAAAAATTAGTTCCTTAGGCAAATCATTTGGAGTTTAGAAGTAAGCCAGCCTTGACTTTGGCAGTCATACTTACCAGATGATGACACTAAAAGAACCATCAAGAACATGGACAGGGTTTCAGTGGGCATTTTTTCAGGGCAAGAATTACAGAATCATGGAATGGGTAAGGTTGGAAGGGACCACAGTGGGTTATCTCGTCCGACCTTCCTACTCAATCATCCTAGAGCACATTGCACAGGATTGTGTCCAGGCAGTTCTTGAATATCTCCAGTGAGGGAGACTCCGCAACCTCTCTGGGCAATCTGTTCCAGAGAGCAGGCACCTGCACAGTAAAGAAGTTCTTTCTCACACACAGGTGGAACTTCTTGTGCATCAGTTTCTGCCTGTTGCCTCTTGTTCCATTGCTTGGCACCACCAAGAAAAGCCTGGCTCCATCCTCTTGACAGCCTCCCTTCAGATACTTCTAGACATTGATGAGGTCTCTCTCTTAGTCAGCCGTGTGCCCTGGCAGCCAGGAGGGGCAACCCTGTCCTGGGGGCATCACCAGCCAGTTGAGAGAAGTGATTGTCCTGTTCTGCTCTGCACTGGTGCAGCCTCATCTTGAATATTGTGTGTGGTTCTGGGCACCACAATATAAGAAAGCTGTTAGAGAGCACCCAAAGGAGGGCAACAAAGATGGTGAAGGGCCTTGAGGGGAAGCCGTATGAGGAGCAGCTGAGGGCACTTGGTCTGTTCTGCCTGGAGAAGAAGAGATCAGCAGGGAGACCTCATTGAAGCCTACAACTTCCTCATGAAGGGAAAAAGGAGGGGAAGGTACCAATTTCTTCTCTGTGTCTTTTCTTGAGACTGAACAACCAACTTTCTCAGCCTGTCCTCAAAAAAAAGGAATGAACCAGTCCTCTGATCATCATCTTAACCCTCTGCTGGACCCGCTCCAAGCACTCCATGTCTCTGTAGTACTGAGGAGTCCAGAACTGGACACAGCACTCCAGATGCACCTTACTAGGTCTGACTAGAGGGGCAGGATCACTTCCGTTGACCTGCTGGCAATGCTATTCCTAATACACCCCAGAATACCATAGGCCTTCTTGGCCACAAGTACACACTGCTGGCTCATGGACAGCTTTTAGGTCACCAGGATCCCCAGGTCCTTCTCCATGGAGCTGCTTTACAGCAGGTCAGCCTCCAGCCTCTACTGGTGCATGGGGTTACTCTTTCCCAGGTATAGGACCCTGCATTTGCCTTCGTTGAATTTCAGACAGTTGTTCTCTGCCCACATCTCTAAACTGTCAAGGTCCTTCTGAATGGCTCTTCAGACCCTGTCAGTGCACACCAGGCCCTCAAGTAGCTGCAAAACCTACTGGAATAAAATGCAAGATTTTGTTAAGTCTGAAGTCCTGCAATCAAGTGTTTGTGCAAGTATACCCACAGGAAAGTCTACAGGAACACAAAAAATTTCAGGCAAATAAAAAATAAAAATTAATAATAATCAGTGATTATTTTGCATAAAACGCATTTACTTTCACCTTTGAACTGGTAGTTGCATAGGATAGTTCAAGTGTCAGCAAACTAACAGTGGGCTTTGGTAGAGATTCAGTTTCAGACTTGCAGTACTTATCACGATACAAGCAGAAGTCAGACATGTGCCTTAGTGAAAGCATTCTAAGTTTCATTTCTTTTCAAATGAACTGTGCTAATAAGACCTTTATACTATGCGATATAGCCAACGTTTCACTTCATTGCGTGTATATGTATACTTAACCAGATTAAAAAAAGAAATATCAACCCTCAGTGTTACACAGTCACAAGAGTTCCACTTTGGTATGAAGAAAGCCAATTTCCTCCGTATCAATAAGTTTCAATTTTCTCCTGGAAAGTGGCTAGGAATGGGTTTCTATCTGAAGGAGAAAAAAAATCATTGGTGTCACATTACTTGATTTTTCTAAATTTTATGCTGTGATCCAAATCAGTAGAAGAAAATTATATATGAATGTGAGAATCTGAAAAGATACAGGCTTTGAATAAGACACAATTTCACTTTAGCTTCTTGGGCCTTGTGTTTGAGTATGACTTGATAAGCAACATCCAAGAATCACTTCAGACAGAACAGTCCATTACATTCTGTTGCTAGTTGAGGATCATCATATTGTAATAGTAATGCAAATATAACTAATACATATGATATACATCTCTTTTGGGACCCAGTGATGCTTATTTCACCTAAAGACTCAGTTTAATTCAGAGAGTTCAATTAAAGTATCCTTGTATCAAGTATATTAATCAAGATGACAGCCTTAAAAACACAAATAGTTATATTTTTGCTCATAGCTGACCAATATGGAACATCTGGAGGAACCTTGTGATTTTCCTTTCGGCGTTTTTCCTATTTTTGAGAATTCTGTGTGATATAGAATTACCTGAGTCAAAGGAGGATATAGATCTGCAAAAGCAGTCAAGGAATAGCATAATTGCATGACTTCTAGGTACATTTGATTTATGCCAATTACTTTAACAGGATACCTCAGTGGAGTTCTTTCAAGTGCTACAGAGCAAAGTAGGAGAAAGTAGCACAGAAGTAGAAAGAGGCCAGTTATTTGGACATTTTACTTTATAGTGTTATACACTGGGGCTTGCTACACCTTAGGGCAAGAAATAAATTTTATAATCCAAACATTAGAGAAGTCCCACAGCTTCAGAAGACAATTCCTGAGTTCATCTTCTGGATGGCCTTTTGGGGTCTGTGATTAGTTTCCTAAAAATTCTAATGCAGATTGACACAGAACTATTTTATTTATAAAAAGCATTACAGAGAATAATGCTTTTCACTCAAAAAATCTGAAGGAATTGTTTTTAAAAATGTTGGACGAATCAAAGAACACTAGTTTTAAACTCCATAAATTATTAATACTTACGAAAAAGCAATTGAAACTAAAGCATTTACCTTGATCACATCTGCTAAAAGAGAAAGGACAAAATATCTGCCTTAGCACAGTCATTTTCTGTCATCAAGCTGCGCTGCTTGGAAATTCTTTGGAATTTTTCAATGTCATTTAACCGCCTAACTTTTCTGTAAACACAGGAAGATTGATTTAAGGTAAGTAAGCTTAAATTTAATAAACTATTAATGATAATATACTCTTCCGTACCTCTGTTCCACCAATTCTATCTATACAAGGACTGAAATGATGTACTTAGTTTACTTTAACGTCCTTACTTATTAATTTATATGTTCTCACACTTATATTTTTCTCTAATATGAATTTTACTTTGTGCTTATTAGAAGAATTTTCTGAGTTCAAACACTTTTAGAAGCTTGATAGCATTGCTAGAGTACAAGTACTATTGTCATAAACCTAAATAATTAAAACTTTCCTATAAGCAAACAGAATATACTTGGAAAGTGGTATTCATGCAATTTCCTTTTATTATTTTTCTTATAAATTTCTGAAAAATAAATATTTTAGTATAATACATTCAAGTTTAAATTCAATCTAACTAAATTTTGGAGAAGCAATTAGAGAGGCATCAACAAGTGTTTGAAATAAATCTCTAAGATTATTCTGGAGGTGATTTTGTCTTGTAAAAACTGCTTGTATTGAGAAACAGCTGAGTCAGCTAACAAAAGAATCATAATTATATGGCTTCCTAAAGGAAAAAGAAACCCAAACACTACAGTCTTTCAGTTATTAGGCAAGAATTTAAAATGCTACAACACAAGTTACAGTCTTATCAGAAAAAAACAGACAAATAAAAAAACAACAAACAAACTAAAAAACAAGGATATTCATTAATTTGTATGTGATTATATAACTAAAAATACTATCCTAATTCATACACAAAGAAGGGTCAAATTAAGGCTGCAGAGGTATTAGGCCTGTCCTTCTCATGTGCTAAGTAGAGATGCCATGCTGAACTATATTGCTCTGGTAATCTCAAAATCAGCTGTATCTTTAATACCACAACATTCAAAAATTGATGGGCTATTCCTGTAGTTACATTTTTCCCCCTAAATTACACAATTATTTAAGGGCTACTAAAAAGTGTGACTCTGTTACTTCATGGTGGCCCCCGAATTTTGGGGTGGGCAATGGTGTTTATAAATGCGTCATGATATATAATAAAAAAATTATGAAATACACTTATAAACACTTTCATACAATAATATTGGTTTATGGAGATTTTGGCACATCTGCTAGAGAATGATGTATGCCTTCAAAGTGACAAAATCAGCTTCTAATGCAATACAATACTATAATATAAAAATAAAATGGGAGCAAAGGATGCTTCAGAGCACCATATTCACTCAGATGTAGCTAAGATGATTTAAATTAATGGTAAAGCAAGGATTGTTTGTTGGAAATGTAAATTACGAACAGATGTATCAAAATGAACACTTATAATACATTCAAAAAATATAGTGTACTTGTTTTTAACAGTTTCAGAACATCGAGAGAATATTATTATATTGATAGAAAATCTATTAGTGTTTTACTAACAGCAAGGATTTATAGCAACACTATAAAAATACACTGAAAATTATATCTAATTGTAAAAATATATACTAGATATTAGCATCTTAACAGATCTATAATTCCTGAGGCTCCTCAGGTCTGGGAAGTTATTCCTAGCTTCTGCCACATTAAAGCAACAACTGATACTTAGAAATCTTGGCAAAATCCTAATACATTAACTGATGGTAGATATCTAAGTATGATCTTGCCAACATTTGTTTTGTTTTTTACTTTTGCTAAATGTATAAATGTTCTAAGCCCATAACACTCTCGTGTGATTTCATTTTACAAATATGTAGTTTAAAAGATTAGGACCAGTCAGACATTTCTTGCCAACAGCTTTTCAACTAGGAAAATGCTCATTTGTTTTAAAAAAAAATAATTACGGGAGAGAAAGCATTTTAGCTACTGCTATTTTTCAGTGTAAATGATTCTGTTCTGCTGCAGGATGCCGTTTTAAGTAAAAACAGGAAAAGATTGCTATACAGTACAGCAGTCAACTTCAAAGAGTACCCAAGCAGGTAAGAAGCCCAATCTTGTCTCTCCATATTAAGGAAGCTGATGGTTTAAATAGTCTTGGGAATATATGAATACCTTAATCATCAGACTTATTAAGTGTTTCATGAAAGGTGTTCCTCAAACTCTGTTTCAGGGAAAATATTCTCTATCAGTTAAAATAAATACTATTTTACTGGTTAAACTATTCAGATTTTTTTTTTATTATTCCACTTTTAAGACTTAAGTCTCTAAAGAGTGTTCAATTACACATATAAAATTACATCTGCACTAGGAAAATGAGAAAGTAAAAATTGAGAATAACCAGTAGTTGCTGGACAAACCACAGGAACAATGATAACAGCAGACCCCCAGTTTAAAAACCCTCACTTAAAAATAGCAGACACTTGATGCGAATCTTGATTTTCTTTTTCACCCAGCAGCTCAATTTCAGTAGTGCAAACTAAAAGACAACTTTGTCTCAGCTGGTGCATTGATTTCTTACTTTTCTGGTAAGGTGAAGTTCACCAGTTCTTTACACACCAAGATTTCAGTATTCTCTTATTTGATGTGAAATTTTTTTGTTTTGGCTTGGTTAGGGTTTTTGTTTCTTTTTTATACTATTAGCATCCCCACTTCCTTCCTGCACTGTATCAGTACAGGGTTAGGGTCCAAAAGGAAGAGCAACCAAGAGTGTCCAGTGCACTCATAGGGCAGTGCCCTTCTTAAACGTGGTGGACTGATCAGTGCACTGACAATGGAGTCCAGCAACAGACCCAGACAAAGCAAGGAGATAAACCAGGCACAGGATCTATCCAGAGATCCAGTTAGGAGCAGCAAAAGACAGGATCGGAAGCAAGATATAACACACACACAAAAAAATATGTCTATTCAGGAGACAACCTACAGTATAAGTCCAAGGCCCAACCAAGAGACAGGAACATGAATAGAGCAGGTACACTTCACCAACAGCCCAGGCAAGGAGACTGATTAATCAGACCTCAGCTCAAGTGAGGCTGATGGGACCCAAGGCAGATGGTGAGAAAGGAAGCCCCAGGTGGGGCTGGTCAGGGTCATTAAGACCTATGGATATCTTGAGAGCTCTGACAAACACAACCTTTAAGCTTCTTCATGATACCACAATTTAGGAATTTAGCCAAACATGTTTCTAGCCAAGCTGGATTCAAAAACACAATCGGCCTAACTGTGCTATCAGGTTTCTTTGCTCAGGCATCAATATAGCATTGTGTAAATACAAAAATCACTTTTTTTAGATCTGCTGTGAAACTCCAAATGGATAGTTCGTTTACTACCTAAAATTCTGCTTTTGATAATACTGAAACTCTTCAAGTCCAAGGAATGTTAAGCAACAAAGGACTGGGCTTATGCTCAACATTTGTCAGTATCCACAAGATAAGTTTATGTCCCACTTCTACTGGAATTCTCTTGTGTAAAATTATTAGATTGACTGCAATTCAAAGCTTGTCCAAAAAATTACTACAGGAATTACTAGTAACACACCTTTTTTAAAAAATGTTGCAGCTGTCTACTTGGACAGTAGGTGAAAATAAAGGCTATGAGGAAAGTAGCAAAATCATTTTCAGTCTTTGGTTAAACAGCAAACTCTTAGATAGCCATAATGTGAGCTCACATCCTGTGCAAAACATACTGGATGAAATGCAATGTTACCTAGAAATACCATACAAAGAGCTTGACTTCTTCTCCTGCCCAGCTGACCGATACATTTTTGTTTATACACAGAGAAGAGTTCATTCTCTTTTGAATTATCTGAATTTACTCCATCAAAGGACAGGGAAAGTTGTAATGAAAAAACTTTGCTGGAGGCAATATAGGGGAAAAAAAAAATCCTCTCAATTTCCTAGCACAGGGCCTGTCCATTCCTCTGTCGCATGCTTTCAAGTCTAATTGTCACCTCTACCACTTAATATTTAGGACATTGAACTAAATATTGGTTTTAGAAATATGTCAAAACCTACCAAACCACAACCACACAGAAAGGATTGAGGAGTCATTTTCCCTTTTTTAAAACAGACCACTCTATTTCTCACCATACAAACAAAAAAATCATTTATATAAAAGACAGAGGTTTACATAAAAAGAATAAAGAGTTAGCATCATTTATTATGAAAAGCAACATTCTAGCATCAAGGTTTTATTCCTTTTATACTAAAATATATAGCATTCTGATCATACAGAAAAAGTTATTGCCAGATGAAAAAGTATTATTTACACCTAAACATAATTTCAATTTATGACTTTATGCATATTTTCACTATATATTTCAAGAGTCCCATTATATTATATATATATATAATATAGCTATATGTCAATTTATTTACATTTACACCAATTCTAAAACTATAAGATTATAACAAAAAAGCACCTTATAAATATTTTATCAAATTCTTTTAGGATTACAGTAAATTCAATAATAATTTGTAAAGCTAGATAAATATCACAAGTCTTTAGTGTTTTATGTTTCAATAATTGAAATTAAATTTCTGAATTTCATCCAATTAATAAAACTGGTCCTCTCATTGTGATAAAGGCAACCGATGTCATTCTCTGCTTCCTCACCTTCCCAGAAAAATCTCAGCCATGTCATTTTAAGCAAGACCGTACATCAATTAGTTCAGCATTTGGCACTAGTGAGGGGAACAAGCACCTGAAGTAGGTCCAAGGATTTCCAATAGCAAATCTTTAACTAAGATAGTAGGTTTCAATGGCATTAGACACAAAAACATTTTAAAAGTCTCTATAATACTGCTGTCATGTTTCATCTGTTGTAGTAATGTGCTCTGTTTATCTGTTTCTATGTTTATATGCTTTAATATGTGGTTCTGTAAAACCTAGTTCTGGACTGTATCTTCTCCCCAGTTTAATCCCACCCTCACTTCTCCCCCATTCTCCTCACATATGGGCCCAAACCACTCCTATACCTCCCTAAACCACTCCCATCTCCCCCTCCCATTGGCCATTCCCTAATCCCCTCCCAGAATATGGACCCCCCTTATAAAATCCATGAAGACAGGAAGTCAGGGTTAGACCCTGTCCTGGACCTCAATGGGGTTTGACCTCCTCTGGAGCCTCACAGCAACAGAGGATCAATAAACCGTGTATGTCCACCACGAGGGTCTCCATGCAACCTTCTTACCCTTCGATGATGCTTTCCTGGACTAACTGAGCTAGCAGAAGAACAAGAACCAACCCAGGCATCGCATCAATCCATACTTCTACTAGTTGGGCTGGAACATTTATCACCTGTGCAGGAGACCATGCTCTGCAGGGATAAAAATTTCCCCCTTGAGCTATAAGAATTGTTCAGGAATTAAACAGAGAACAAATTAACACAATTATAAAAGGAAAACCTGTGATTCATTTACAGTTATTGGAAAGGTGGTCACCACTCAAAGGCCAAGATTTGAATTTTTTTCGGTAACAAACAGAAGAAAAAGATAATTCCAGAAGAGCAGTGAGATATGCATCTAAAGGGTAAATTCCTCTGTCAGTAACTCAAAAGCAGCAGTGTCCTTTCCAAAAACTAGAGGTAAGGAAAAGAGATTAATTTAGCAATTTATTTAGAAGATCAAATGATTCACTCCTATTTGGTTTGATTTTTGTCTTAAATTATGTACATCAAATGTATCTACCTCAAGCTTATGAGAAGAAGAGAATAAGAAAGCCAAAGCACTGAAATTAACATCAGGGCAACAGATCAGGAAACAACTTTAAGACCAGTAAGTAGCTATGACTTTTTCTGTTATAAAGATAAACATTTTGACCTTTTTAAAATATGACTTCTGGAACTGCAAGGGTAACATAATCAGGTCTCTTTCAAAGGACACTGATTCAATGCAATAAAATGGAGAGTTCTCAAAGAGCTGGGAAAAAGTGGAATTAATATAATGTTAAAGCATGATTTACTTGTTTTTTGTAATCTTGGCCATTATAAATTCAAGCATTAGAACACTGATAGGTTCCTCTACATTCAATAGCAAATTTCAAACTTATTTGAATTATCAATGCAAGGGAAACTTTTTCAAGGGCTGTCTGTACAATGGTACAGACTGTAAATGCAATGCTAACATAATTTTATTGCTAAGTATTGCTGTGTACATATGGCCTATGTATATTAATGAAAACATCATTATTTTTAAGCGATGCATTTCCAAGAAGTCCTTACAAGTTTACAGAAAACATGCTGGCAGAAAATATGATGCTACTCTGAAAAAAAATTAAGCACAGAAAACTTTAACTTGTCAGAGAAAAATAGCATGCAACATGTCACCTATCTAAATAAAACCAGAGAGCTGTCTGTGGGGCTGAGCTGAATAACATCTGAGAGTATTTTCCATTTCCCTGAGGCAAATGACTTATGATTTAGAAGAATCCTTTCTCACCCACTTATATGTTGCTCTCTTGAGTAGATTCTTTATTATGGAGAAGTGTGACCCAGCAAGTCCCTGTGGCCTGGGAACTGGGAGCTCCAGGGAATCCCCAGGTTGGGTAGCCAGGGCCAGTCCCACCACCTTAGCCAGAATGGGAGTAGGGTCACTGGGGGATGCCCAAGGTGCCCCATTGGGCACTTTCCTGGGGACAGAGAGGGTCTGATTGCGGTCCAGGGCATGGACCCGCAGGTAGGCTTGGCCCAGGGGTAGTCAGGGCTTTGGGGACTTAGAGACCAGACCTGGGGGCAGAGAGTGGAGGCCCCAGCAGGCTGTAATGGGGTTCAGGGCCCTAGGCAGAGGCACAGAGAGGGCCCAGCTGAGGTTGGGCAAGGATAATAAGGCCTGATAGTGTCCTTATGGGCCCAAAAGCTTTAACCTGTATTTCTACATCCAAATTATCTATTCACACAGCTTCTATTCTGTCTGTTCATGTTTCAGAACTCTTCCTATTGCCCTTTATGATTGTCTTCTTCATCCTTCCTCATGACACCTTAGAGCATACAGATCCATTGCAACAATTTTATATATTGTATATAATATATATGTATAGTCAAATCAGACATAAAAATAGTTCTTCACTTTGCAGTTGGAAGCAAACACTAGTACCAGAAAAAGTGCAAGCTCTGAGGTCATTATGTAATGTTTCCTAAGGTCAATGCTTATGACATAACTTATGTGAGAGAGCTAACATTTAATGTCCTTATCATAAGTCAGAAATCAATGCCTTAAGTAAGGTAAGTAGAGTCATTATCTGGGAAGATTTAAATATCGGAGAATGAAATCAACCAAGTAACTGTATAATGCTGTAAAAAATACTTAAGACTTAGAGCAGTATCCTGATTGAAAACCAATAGATGAAAAGATGCCCTGATACACAAGGAAGACTTGTGTATCTCATCTGCCTAGGAGTTGTAGCAGTTCAGTTTTTCTGCTTAGGAAGATCAACAACTCCAAGAAAGGCATGGCAATCATGCAACTAAATAGATTCTGCAGTAGCATGTGAAGAGTGTAGGGTTCCACTAGGAAAGAAGAAGTTCAAATTTACCTATTTGCAGTGTTTCATGGTATAGATTTTTTAATATAGAAAAGGAAATTATGCAAGTACAATTCTTCACCTATTTATTGGAGTCCTCACAAAAGCAAGGATAACTCTAGATTCTAATTCATGTTCTGTGGCCCTGTTCTACAAGCCACATATTCCTGAGCATGAGCAGAAGTGTTGCTTTCACTGGCTGTGACCTTTTTCCCCTTGGTTGGACAGGAGAACCTGGCCTCAGGTCATTGGACAACTAATATAAACANGCTAAAAAACTATAATGTTCCAGTTATTTTAATGTTGTTTTTTTTTTAAATTACCTTTCACTTGCAAACATGCTTATTCTGAAGTTTCTGTTCTCTTGAGGAACAGCTTTATTCATCCCTGCTTACCCTTGCTTTTTCTCTAACCTCCAAAAGAATTTACAAGAACAACTTAGATCCTCATCAGTCTACCCAATCCAGAACAAACTGGCAGTTCAAACATTCCTCTGAGAGGTCCTTATGTTAGGCAGAAATACAAATAAATACCAAGCCTTTTACATTCTTGGTAATACTGTAACTGCTAAGTTAGTGCACATGTGAATTGTCTGGTCTTCTGACTCTTTCTGGAACAAGAATATTGACACAACTGTACTGGTTTTGTTTGGGTAGTAATAGCTCATATGATTCTTTGTTTTGGAGCTGTGATCAAAACTATTGAAAACATACCAGGTTTTAAGCTATTGCTGAGTAGTGCTTACACACCACTAAGGCCTTTTCTGTTTCTCAAGTTGCTCCACCACTGAGCTGCACAAGAAGTTGGGAGGGAACACAACTGACTCCAGCTGATCCAAAGGATTTTCCATACCATATGGCATCAGACTCAACAATAAAAGGGGACATTAATAGTTACAATGTTTTTATTCTAATGTTTGTATTTGTTTTCCTGGAAATGCCTGAACACCTGCCCATCTGTGGGAACTAGTGAACAAATTCCTTATTTTGCTTGGTTTGTATGCTTATCTTTTGCATTGCTCATTATTCTGTCTTTATCCTGACCCATGAGTTTTCTAATTTTTACCTTTCTGACTCTCTACCCCATCCATCTGTGCGGGAGTGAGCGAGTGCCTGTGTGAAGCTGAGCTGTCTACTGGGTTTACCCCACAACACACAAGTTATTTGAATAATATTGCTCAAATAATACCACAAGTGATTGTGTAAGTCTGATGTAAATGAAAAGTCATTTTATTTAAGGAGTAGATATTCTAATCAATTAATAAAAAATTGCGAAGCACTAAGAACATATATAGAAGTTAATATTTAAAGTTTGTAAATTTAAGCATTTAATTGAGAAAACATTATGCAAAGCTTTTCCATTCACTAAAAATCCCAAAGGAACTAACTAATTAAAAAGCATAGAGGGAAAGGATCACTTCCCCTGACCTGCTGGCAACACTCCACCTAACACAACCCCGAATGATTTATTGGATTATAAAATAAAACAATCTTAATTCCCGATTCAGTGTTGTGCTGTATCTCTATGATACTTTTAATATAAATGGTTAAAGATCGACCTTGGTAGTGTCACAACTGTTATTGAATTTTAATTTCAATCCAGTCAAAAGGTCTAAAAATCTGTTCTGCAGTGGTTGTTTTGGCATTCGATTTACAGTTTCTTCTGCTTAATTTAATGCTGATATTCTAGATACATCATCTTATCCTGCACTAAATTATTTCTCTCTGACTTAATATTTCAATTCATTGGCTATTTGTAGCCTGTTAATTCTCCCTGCCCCTTATCATTGCTGAGTCAAGCTGTACATCCTTTCTTCTTTTATCTTTCCTCAGAAATCAATCTCTCAATATTCTTGACATGGGGGATTTTTTTGGTTGTTGGGAATTTTTCTTTTTTTTTTTTTTCCTGTCATCAGAACTTCATTTAGCTTGTCAATATATCTTTTGGAATGTACCGTCAAATATCAAATATAATATTCAAAATATTGTCCAAAACACCACAATGAAAAAGTGGCTTCCTTGGTTGCTGAAACAATAATGAACTCTTTGCTACCTTCTTACTTTGTGCTAATTATGTCACCTGCAGAACCAAAAGTTATCTCTCAAGTTTCCTTCATAACAGATGTGAATCTCTAGCTATTCTCTACCTGTCTTTCCAGGGTCATACAATGCCAAACTTACTTGAAATGACAATGAACAAATCTATCTGAACTGAATAACGCAAAGCACAACAGAGAGAGTAAACACATCATCTCTCTTATGTTATCTTTTCATTAAAAATTTCTAACAGACTTTGTAAGTTTTGTAGTTTGCTTCAAAATCATACAAGTTTCTTGCAGTTATTAGTAATATAAGATCACTTATCACACAACAGGTCATCAAGTTTATTTCCCCAGCTACTGTAAATTATATTGTAGATTTATTTGTTTATGAGTTTACCAAGCTCTATCTTAAAAGTCTCCAGCTTTCCTGTCCTACATTGTAAATTAGTCATGATCATGACAGGGATAAAAACTGTTACCTCTGTTTTGCAGATATGGAAATAAAATGTACAGATTCTAAGAGATTTTTCTGGTGGACACACACAACAGAATAGAGATTGTCAGCTCTGAGGTATATAACTAGTATTGTCTAAGCTGTTTCCACTAGATTTGCTATGCAAAAAAATAAATTTATGAAAAGTACAAAAAATAAATTCAATATAGTGTCCTTATTTTGCAACACCAGTTTATCTGTTAAAAAAAGATGTGGTAACATGCACAAATATGAATAGAGATATTAATAAGGAAATGAAAACCACTACTAAACTACAAAACAGTTTGTGAGACTGCAGAAGAACCTCTAGTCCAGTTCCAGGATGGCTATCAAGTCACTGGCACAACAAAAGCCCCACTTGGGGGGACAGTCCCTAGAGACCAGAGCAGATAAAAGCAATTACACAGGAATATATGTGGTTGGGGCCCACTGTTCAGATTTTATAGCAGCTGAGATCAAGCTGGAATTCAAGCATTGACTATTAATCTTTCTCTGTACCCTTTCTTTCTTTTTTTCTCTCTCTCCTAATTTCTTCTCAAAATCTAGGTAACTGAAAGTTGGATGGGTTAGAGTTTGCTAAGTCAATGCCTTGTGAAATTCTTTATTTTGGTTGAATATTGCTTTAAAATTTGCCAAGAATCCTTAGTTTCTAAAGTTTGCCAGTAAAAGTTTGTTTTTTTACCTCCTGAGAATATTATTGCATTCTCCTTTGCACCTGTCTCAGGGAATCAAGGTCCCTAAGCTCCCTTTAATAAACTTGTCAAGTGAGTCCAGGGCCTTACCCAGTTCTAAAATTTTTTTTGCAAGCCTCTGAATCCCTAAAAACATTTTTTTGAGTTCAATCTGATTAGAAACTTCAAAATATAAACCATACAAATGGAATTTCTTATCTTGAGAAGTCTGTGATCTTTCTCTCATCTCTGTCAGTCAGCTGTAGCCTACCAGAAGGTTAAGATTTCTTATGTCAAAAGTCAACTTCCCATTTCTTGTTCTTCAGAAGCTTCTGTTTTCCTCATTTATCAGCTATGATAACATCATAATCCCTATCATACCTCTAAGATCCCACTCCAGTTCACATAATCACTGAGATCACTTTTTTCATCATTTTTATATCACTTCCTCATCTTTTTTCTCCATTTCCCAAACACATTCAACTGCATCAAGCCGAGTTTCTTAGGATATACTTTCTTTTCTCATACAATTCCGTTTCTTTTTACTTATGTTCTCTATGTTGTAATATATCATTCCCTTCTAATAATAGGTGGCTCTAACACTGATAAGAAAATTTTGGTTCTTTTATTTCCTGTTCCTTTCTTTCAGAAACTTGATTTTGGAGCTGGTCTGTTAAGCTATTCCAAGAAATGAGATTCAACAAACTTTTTGGGTTACCTCTTCAAGTGACATACTACATTCTTAGTGAAAATGTCTTTTTTTTTCTAGTGTCCTGTCTGAACGATCCAATGATTTCAAGATGCTGCCTTTCATTATACCATCTTCTACTTTACCTCCATCATGTCTTTAACTTTTGTGAGGGACTGAAAAAGGTTATTATTATTGGCTCAAAACAACTCAGTGTGTGGGGGCAGGGGGCAGATGAGGTTCTTTCTGCCAAGGTAGAATTGTGCTCAGTCTGTCTTTGCAGAATCCTGTAGATTTGCCTTAAGTTTGGTGTGTTAGCTGTTCCAATTCTAGCATCACCCACAAACTTGCTCATCAAGGTTGCTGCTGATAATATAGCACAATATTAATACAGTACCAACACAGAGATGTCTTGTTACCAGCCACCAGATGGATATCAAGGCATTGATTATTATCCTTATACCCTTGTGATCCATCCAAATCTCTATCTGTCCAATTTTTAAGTCTATAACTCCTCTAATAAGCATACTGCAAGAGAAAATATCAGCAATCCTAGTGCAAGTGTATTCTATTCATTTCACTGTCATTCTACCCGTTGACACTCAATGCACTGTTGAAAAAAAACAGGTTGCTTATTTGTCTTATTAAACCTGTGTCAACTGTTCCTGTTTACCTTCTTTAATTTTATATGTTGAAGTGTTGATTTCAAGAGGAAATTCTCCTTGATTTCTCCAGGGACTGAGTTTGTACAGACCCATCTAAAGTTTCCAAACTTTTGTTGTTCTCTTAAAGGAGTTGATAAAATTTTTTATAACTGCCTGTCTTCTCCCATCATCATGATTTTCCATATGCAGGTAGGAGCCTCACAGTAATATCAGCCAACTCTTTTCATTGAGTCTCTAATTCATTTTTCCCCATTGTTAGTTGTAAAACACCTGCCATTTATATCATTATTGTTAATCCAAACAAATAATATGGCACTAAATGAAGTGTACAAGATAAAAGAAGAGACCTTTTCCTGTAAAATCATGTTTTACTTAAGAGCAATATAGAACTGGTTTATGTGAATATTTGGCTTATTGTTATGTGACAGAAATTTAATTTACCCAAGATTTTCTGGAAAAATTAATTCCAATGCATACATGCAGGTCAGACTGTTTCAGGAGAGGATCTAGTGCTTTCTTCCAGTATTATATATTCTGCTGGGTCTAAAGAGAATTTCCAAATTTTAGATTTTACAATTCTAGACATCACAAGATTCACAGCAGTTCATAAACAGACTGGCAATTTTCACAAGACTGGTGCTATTCAAAAATTAATTCCTGAAGCAGTAAAATAATCCAAGCTATGACAAATGACTCACTGTAATTGATTATTACCAACAGAAAACAGTGAACAGTCAAATAGTGTTAAACACATTATATATGTTTCTTGTGGTGAGTTCAGTCCTCTGAAAAATTATTTATTAATGAAGGCCATTTGCGTTCCACTTTTCAATTTAACAAATGTAAACAAAGACTTAAAGAAGCTTGTGAAGAACTTCTCAATATACAATTTCCTAATTTTCCCTTATGATAATTTTTGTCATTTTTAAGGGGAATGGAAAAAGAAAGTGTCCTAAATTGTCATGAAAAACAAAATGGCCTGTTGGTAGCATCAGTACTGTTCCAGACTTTCAGTATTAAATTTATTCCACTAGTTGCTGATTGAGCTGGTTTTGGCTGGAATAGAGTTGATTTTCTTCATAGTAGCTAGTATGGCTGTGTTTTGGATTTTTATTGGAAACAGGATTGATAACACAGGGATGCGTTAATTTCTGCTGAGCAGTGCTTACACAGCATCAAGGCATTTTCTGTTTCTCACTCCACTCCACCAGCAGGAAGGCTTGGGATGCAGAAGAAGTAGGAAGGCAACATGACTGGGAGAGTTGACCTCAGCTGACCATAAGGATATCCCATACCATATGGCATCAGTTCAGGATATAGAGCTGGGGGAAGAAGAAGGAAGGGAGACATTTGGAGTGATGGCATTTGTCTTCCCAAGTCACCATTACAAGAGATGGAGTTCTGCTTTCCTGAAAATGGCCTGGCCATGGGAAGGTGTGAATTAATTTCCTAATTGGCTCCGCATGAACATGCAGCTTTTGATTTACCTGTTAAACCATCTTTAACTCAAAGCACAAATTTTCTTACTTTTACCCTTCCAATTCTCTGCTCCATCCCACCAGGAGAGAGTGAGCAAGCAACTGTGTGCTGCTTATTGCTGGCTGGAGTTCAACCATAAAACTAAGTAACTAAGCTTCTAGAACCACAGAACTTAATTCCAAAACAAAACCAAGTAAGCGAAATACAAAGGTGAATTTCCAACACAAGCAAAATACTGCTGTTTTTCTCACAAAGGTTTTTCTTTATTCTTCAGTTGACTTTTTTTCCTTCTCAATAAACACTGATTCTTAAAATATTGTTAATAATCTGCACAGTTGATATGTTTGAACATATGGAATGTTCACACTTATTAGAGCAGATATATAAAACTTCCCAGACTGGTTTTTTTAGAGTTATTTTTCACTATGACAGAAGGCTATCAACTTTTTTGATTTAAAGAGTTTGAAAACTGAATCTACTACAATACACAAGCAAAAGTCCTACAGTCCAAAAATTCTACCTCATCGACAAAAACCAGAAAAGACAATTTTTACAATTCTCTCGCTGTCAGGTTTTAAGTGAATTACAGGTAGTACTGCCATGACCAAATCTTTATCACAGTATTAAGAAGATAAGGGTATTTTTTGCCAGGGTGAGCCGTCCTTTCTGTAAGTAGGAATTTGGCGATGATATTAATGAAACTTCGAAATGCAGCTTGAAAGTAATTTGAACTGATTATTGAACACTGTATAAACAAGTGTACAACTGGAAAGAGGAGAGCAGAACAGGGTTTCAGGAAGAGGCTATTTTAATAAGCATTAGGAGTGTCTACTTAGCTTCTTTACAACAGGTTTCTTGAATTAAAAGACCATGCTAGCTAGATGAAATAATGATAATGGAGTCATCTGGTGATTTCACATCAGAGGATTCAACTTTTGTTGCTTCTAAAGAAAGAAATTACTTCAATTCTTTCCAGCAGGCAAGTGGTTGTAAACACCACAAATAGACTCACTACATCTGCTTCTCTTTAGTGTTCTACAGGTTAGCAATCTTGTTCTGCTCTTGAGATTTGACAGCATCAGTATATTGTTATCTGCTACAGCAGATGGTCTTTAACAGTGACTTCCCATATTGTGGAATTAAAGCCATACAACCGAAAATTTCCCGAGCATATTTTTGTAAATATTAACTGGTCAGAATTTGAGCCACTTCCTGTATTTATTCCTGTATTTATGCCTTTACAGGCATAAATAAGTCTATCCACAGCAAGTTCTCCAGAATTCATGCTTAGTTCCCAAACAACCCTGACTAAGCCTACAGGAACTATGATTCAGTGCTAAGTGGTTAACAGAATACATTATATCATATACAGCAATATCAGGTATATGAATCTGGCCACATTAAGTCTCCAGGTACCTTGCTTGAAATACAAAGTTTCAAACAGCTGAAATAAGGTACATATTTCTGTAATAAAACCATTCTTTTTGTCTTGCCTAGTAAACTTAACTTCCAACTGTTAGAAGAAAGAATTTAAAAAGCTACATACTCTGCTTGCTTTTTTAATTGAGTTGGAACTGATAACTGGTTAAATGCAGTTGTCTGCAGTTCTCTTCAAGATGTTGCTTAAACAATTCATGTAGTTTCTTGGCATAAGGATGGATACTATAGTGAAAAGTACTAAAAGAACTTACATAGGTTAAAAGAGTAAGGGAAATTAGCCTAGTCTTAATTTCACAATATCCTAATTCTCGTTTAATGCACTAGAACTCCATCCAAGGGATGCATATGTGAGAAAAATCCCAATTTCTTCATCAAGTTGGTTAAAAATGGAACCTCTTTTTGGTCTAAATAACAAAAAATCCTAATCAAGTGGCCTACAGAGCAGCTCCTGACAAAGCCATACTGACAGACCTAATGAGAGCAACTTTGAATTGAAGCATGGTGAGGTAAGGAGCATAGGTTGGGGAAATAACAATGTAGAGAGAATGATAATCAGCTGAAGATAAAGTTACTTTAGTGGACTTAAGAGTCCTGAAATGTGCAGTGAGACGGTGTCTGAATACATTGTTATTTTTTTATCAATTGAAGAAAAAAAATTCTGCAATACTATATCTTTCTAAGGTAGGTAAGTGAAAGCACACAAGTGAGACCCACATATTCAAAAGTTGGGGAAAAGGAAAATTGTTTTATCCTGCTCTTTTTTTTCTCTTTCTTTTCCTTATGCAGACTGTCTACTTAAATGCAGAGTGCTTCAAAGTAGCACCTTGTCTTCTTGCACGACTGTAAAGCATCTGACACACTCTTGTGGGCTCTACACAAATGCCCTAAAAAAGGTATTTACTGACATTATTTAGACTGATTAGGACAGCAATATAAAATATGAAAATTAACTACTAGCACCTTTGAAGAAAATGGAAAGATTGTTGACCTTGTCTGAGACAAACTTTCAGTCCAAATACGAAAATATCTCTATATATGGACATATACGCCTTATAATATATACATCTTGAAATATTTTTTTTCCTGTATGTAAATTTCCACCAAAAAAAAACCCTATAGCTTTTTGTTGTTGTTTTTTTTTGGTTGGTTGGTTGATTGGTTTGGTTTTTTGGTGGGGGGGGTGTCCCGAGGAGTATTATATATTCTTTGAAGAATAAATTCAAATGGAAGGACTTAAGTCCTTAAGCCTCAAATTCCAAAGAATTCACCTTTAGGGAAGGACTTTGTCCTGTCAACCTAAAATAGTGTCTCTCAGCAGCCCCAGTAAAGCTACTGGATTTCTAAGATTGATGAAATTCAAGAAAGTCCTTTTTTTAATATTTTTTCTATGGACCATAACTCTAGGCAGCTTGCTTTTTTTTTTTTTTCTCCCCTAGAGAGTAGGCTTTTTGTTTTCTTTTCTGTCGAATCCATTGTGAAGTGCTTGTTGTTTCCTTTCAGTATACATGGAGCCAGGTGTTTGACTCAACATTCAGGAACGGTCAGTCCCTTTTTGGATTCTCTTGAGCACTGCTGTATCCATCATGAAAACAAATACAAACCTTTCCAGATATTAGTCTAGACTTTTCATTAATTGAACTAGGGAAAGCCAACAAACAGCCAGTATCTTAATCTTTAAAAGGCCTTGAAAATATTCCCTTCATACAGAGAAATATTGTAAAAATTAGTTTGTCCTGCATTTTGAACACAACAAAGGTTATAAAATGTTATTAATATTCTTTTTCCTGCTGCTTAAGAACCATTACTGCTCATTCTGTACTTGTTGGCTATTGAAAATAATTGATCCTTTCACCTTTATTTTGTCCTTTTACATTTGCGTAGATAGTCATTACATCTGTCCCTAATGTTCTTTTCATCAGGCCAAACAAAACCAGCTCTGTTTTAACTGTTCTTTCCAGATTCAATTGCCAAAACCTTTCATCATGTTTGGTTTTTTTCTTTTCTGATCTATGTTCAATTTCTACTGTTAATTTTGAGCCTCTGCCTTTCTTACTGATTGAAGGGCAATGACTGAGATCTACCATTGCTGAACAGAAACGGTTTTCCAAATGCTTTTTATTAGACTTCTATGAGCTAGTGTTTATGTTATGATTTTAGACCAACATAATGACAGATTAATTTTTGGCTATATCAGTTCCCTTTCCTATATCAGTTTCCTCACTGCACAAACACAAGGACATGAGTGTTGACAGAAGAGGTCTACAAGCAAAACATGGGGAGTGGAGAAGGCATTACTCTCTCTTTCATAAGTACTTTTTCCTTGCCACAATTTAAAGTCACCTATTTTATCCTAATGCCACTTCCTCCTGTCTTTCCAATCCTAAATCATTCCTTGTTGCATTTTCTTTACACTTTAATAGCTGAAACTTTTCATAATTCATTTCTCTTTTATGTTTCCATGTCCAATTTTTTTCCCCACAAACTCTTCCTAGCATTTTCTGCGATCTTTATGGTAATAGCTTAGAAATTCTAAAAGTAGTCTTCTTTATGTGGAATGAAAGTATTATTAAATGAAGACAAAGACAGAGGTAAATATGAAAGAAACCATAGCTACTGGCTCTCTATGTTCCTGCTGAGTCTGAAAGTCAGTGGAATGTAGGAGTCCTTCCTCTTCTCAAAGGTAAGATATTTCTAATCAGCAATATCATGCTCCAAGGCAATATCTTACAACACCTATTAGTTGTAAACTCAGCAGGAACTGCAACCCCCTGCCTCTCAAAGAAACAATATTTTTCCTCTGTGTGATGTAGATTATCCAAAAAAAGTGAGAAGAAGAGATACAAATTACATGTGAGAATGTGCTACGGTCCCATTCAAGCTGCTGTTGACAATGCATTATACAAAAGTCATGATTCCTCAAGCTATTGAGTATTTTTCACTTAAATGAATTTTAGTAGGAACAGGATTTGCAGATTACCATGAGCTCCAGGGATCAGGAAAAGATTGCCAACTGAATTTTCTACACCCTACTGGGCACAGAAGAGAACATTCTATCCTACCAATAAAAATAAGCAGTATTAAGAGGGAATAGGCACACACAAATGGTAAAATCGTCACTTTTTCTGTGTCTAGGAGCCCAAATTACCTAAATACATTGCTGATCTTCTCAGTCTTTGTTGGTAGCATAGCAAGTAAGGCCTCGAAGAAGTTTGAAACTGTTCCTTTAGGCACAGTTGCAATAAAAGCAGGCTTTGATCACCAACCTACCTTCTTGGAATAAATTATCTTTTTGATACAAATATTATAAAAGATTCAGATTGCAGCTCTTGAACTTCAATTCCTACATAAAACGTACAATATTTTTTCTATTATTGTTTTCCAAAGAGGTAGACAAGGGACAGACATAGAAAGGGACAGTTTCCTTTTAAAAATCAGAGTGTCAGGCAACAATATGCACAAGAAAGAAGTCAAAGAACCCTTTTCTATAGAAAAAGTAGCTTTCAATAAAGCAATGATAGGAACTTGAATATTTAGAAAGGAGCTACCACAGTCTTTATCTCAAAAAATACTCCACTAAAATCTAAGACTGAAGAAAGTTAAGATTTTTTTTCTTCTTAGGCCAGAGATAACTGCCTTCACTGTTTGCCTGAAGAAATGCATATTTGATGGCACATGGTTGTCTTTTGCTGAGACAGCTTAGAAACCCATCTTTTCACATTCAAATACACATTTTTTCAGCTCCAGCACATCAAACTCACAAGGTTCATTAAGTCATAACAATCTTCATACAAAAAATTTTCCTCCTCACAGCCTCTCTGTCAATTATGTTGCAAGGCAGAAGATTTGACTGAATCAGACTGCATATATGCTCAATATTCACATATTATCTCCCAGTTACATGAGAATTAGAATACTCAGATCTTTGCCAAACTAAAGATTTGTGGGCAAATCTTTTATTTATACATTCTAATCTGGACTAATTTTTCCATCTATTTGTACTATATATCTCTCACCTGGCTGGTCTCTATTTTATGAGAGTACCATAGTATAAATATTAATAAGAGTAATGTAACAAGAATTCACCCCTGACTGGATCTCAGGCAAAACCTTTCCTCCCCTCCTGTATGTAAAAGCATTCACCTTTCCCCTCCTTTTCTAGATTAACAAAAGACAGCTCTGTCATTGTATACATCTGTAAGAAAATGCAGGTCTCACAGATACTTGTCCCTCATGTTGTTCTCTTTTAAACTTTATTAAATAATGTACTACCTTTAGTGCTTTAGTGATCAACATTCTGTTTAAAATATTTTCTCAAGTGCAGTAGATTTTCTCAATATTTCAACATTGGAACATTGGACACCCAGATGCAACACAACCTTGAAATTAAAAAGTTAATGTGGAAAAATGGATATGAGAATTTTTTAATTAAAAAAGCAAGAAGTCTAAAAAAAAAAAAGTGGAACATTAAAACGGCAAAGGGTGTCAGCACAGCCTGTTGAAAGTGGCAGTCAGTCTACATCATTACATTCTTTTCTGCATGATGCTCCTTTTGCTACCACTCTCATCGAAAGGCAGAGCACAACTAACAGCCTTCAAGTTAGCAGAGGAAGAAGACAGAAGAATTCAGGCTTTTATTTAGGTTTCTTCTGTTGACTGTAAAGTTCTGGAAAACCCTTATAACTCAATCTCATTGGAAAAATGTTAAAATCAAAGTTCACAAGAAAGAGATGATGTGAAGAGCAATGAGGAAAAAGTCATTCTTCAGTTCACATTTTTTCTTTTTTACGCTCATGGCAGAGGGTATAAGATCAGACAGCCTTTCCCTGTTACTTTTTCATGTGTCTAATCTACCTTCTGTCCTCTGTATGTTATGTAAGTGGCAAAATGCCACTTTGTGTTAAATTCCACTTAGCCTCTTTGTCCACACAAAATCTCAGGTTTGAGAGTGACTTCTAAGAGGTTTCCTTAGCAATGTGTAAAAAAACCCCATAAACAAGCAAATACAGTAAACTGCATGCAAAGACTGAAATAAAGTACCATTTGGGAAAAGTTCAAGATTTAAACATTATGATGGCTATACTATAACTGGTAACTATTATAGAACCTATCTCAAAGTCAAAATTCCTCTGCAAATACAGTATAGGTATACTCATATGAGCAACTAAAAGAAAACACTTTTTTCTGATCAACAGTATTCTGACTTCTTCATTTTAAATAAACTTTATTTATGTTATTCTTGGTGGCTTTTATGCTTTCTATCTGATTATGGATACATTTGGTTTTCCTATTTCTTTAGCATTTCAGTTTTCTATAGTGTTTTCCATAGTCTAATTCAAACTCTGATCATATTATTGAGAATGAGACAGAACGTTCTTCACTGTCAGATACTTACCTTTTCATGTCAGTGGGCTGCTGAGCTCCTTCCTCATTGTCTCCTCTCACCTTAGGGCATCTCAGTAGACTGTGATTTCAGAGTCATAAAACAAACTCCAAAGCTGAATCATAATATGGGCCATTCCAGTTTCCTTATTATGCTTCATTGAACAAATATATGTAAACCTTTATGAGAAAAGAAGAAAAAAAAAAGAAAAAAGAAAATAAAAAAGCGGAGGAAGAAGGCAAATATAGTTCTATTTCAAAGGTCACAGACATCTTTCAGTTGAAGATATTTTCATGTAATAGACTCTGTGCCCTGCTATTCCAAAAGATTTTATGAAATAATCCCATTCGTAGTATTTTCAATATTAATTTATCTCATGCTTAGAAATATTCCTGTAATTTATAAGCTAAATTTAATCATAGAAAGTTTATACCTGTTTGCTTTTGTGCAAACATTGTATTTTACCTTAAATCATCCTTTTCTCTGGTGTTTATTTCTAAAAGGAAAGTATATCCTCTCCCAAACTTTACCAAAAATTCTATGCTCATCAATTGCCTTCAATAAAATAAAGTGTCCATCCTTCTGGTCATCTTAATAACTTTTCTGTAGACCTCATCTTAAAAAAAAAAATAAAAATCCAGAACTGTGCAAAAGATTCTATATAGGATTTTACCAATGCCTTGTAAAATGTCATTGGTACTTCCTTTTCTGTAACAGTGTACTGGGTCTATCCGAGCCCCAGCAGCCTTAGCAGTGCTAGGAGATAACACTCCACTGTTTTGACTGCTGTGAGGGAGAGGCAGAGGGGACACAAGCAGATCAGGTAACCCAGACTGACCAAAGGGATATTCCAGACCATATGACGTCAGCTCAGATATAAAAGAACAGCAGGGGTGGGGGCACGGGGTTGTCTCCAATGGCTGCCTGCTGAAGGGACAACCAACGCGTAGGGCCCTGCTTCTCAGGACACGAGCTGATCTCGTGGAATGGGAAGTAGAGATTAGATTCTCCTTTGCTTTGCTTCCTGTGTGCGCAAATCTTTTTTTTTTTGCTTGTGTTAAACTGCCTTGTCTTAACACCCACGAGTTGCTGTCATCTTATTGGTAAAGGGAAGGGGCGAGAGACTGTCCGGGTACTTGGCACCCAGCCAGGGTCAACCTGTCACAAACAGAAATAATTTTCTGATGGAAAGATCACCTCTTCCCCTTCTCCCCTTGAAACTCTAGTCATTCTGAAATTGCTTAGAATGTTCATTTCCCCCACTTTGGATTTTTCTGAGTAGAAAAATCCCAGTTTATAGCAGAAATTATTTTTTATTAGTACATAAATGGAGGATCACCCATAATTTCAAACTATTTTTAATGTCATCTAATTCTTTCTCTCAGATATTCTGAACTCCCTCTGTATTTTTATTAACTTCCAATTTTATATGATCGAAAATTTCATGAGTACCTTATGGCTTTGTGTGAACATCAATGAAAATCAAATTGCTTTCTCAAAGATCCTATAAGATAAAGGTAATCTAATGGATAAAGTCTTTTAGGGTTTCCAAAGGCTTAGAAAAGGTTCTTGCTAAATGCTTTTTAAAAAACTGATCAGCAATGGCACAAAAGAGCTTTGCAATATTAAATTATTCAGAGAAATACAGGAAATTTAAGGTAAGAAAAGTTAGTCCTCACAGGAAAGGGAGGTAAACTACTGGTGGCCTACACTGGGTGATTGGTGGTGAGTTACAATGACATGACCTGCAAAAATATTGATATAGAGCTTAGCAAATGGGCAAGAAGAAAAGTAGCAAAGTTTGCTGGTGACAGGAGTTTATTCCAGATAGTAAGGATAAAGTTTGATTGTAACTGCAGAAGGATCTTACAAAAACTAGGTACTAAAATGGCAGATGAACTTCAATATGAATAAAGATAAGATTAAAGGCAATAATAATTGTCTTTACAATTCTAATAAAAAATTTAATAAACCAGTCCAACTTCCAATAAAAAATGATCAGCTCTGAGCTGACAATCAACCCCTCAGAAGCATGGTTTGGGGTTACAAAGGCAGGTATCATAAAAATCATTAGCTCGATATTCAGTAGTGGTCACAAAAGCAAATCAGGATATTAGGAGTTAGTAAAAAAAAAAAAACATAGAAAATATCATACTTTTTTCACTGTACAGAACCAATATTATCCTGCATTTTTAGTACTATGTAAAATTCTGTTTCACTCTCCTCAGTAAGAATAAAATAGCAATGAAGAAGAGAATGGAAACAAGATCAAAAGTATAGAAAAAGCATTCCTAAGATCAAAATCTTAGTATGGGCAAAAGGAAATGCATGATAAATATTTTAAATACATATAGCCAAAAATTTTTGTTTATAAAAACTGAGCAATCTAATCAGGCTAAAGCAAGCAATAATAATACCAGCAATCATAGTCTAAATGAATACAGAAAGCCTCATTAATAATAGTACCTTTCATTGCTCTACAAGAAAACTTAAAAATATCTTTCTTCTAGTTTTATGTTAATCCCTGTTAAGCCCATCTAGGTCCCAAGGTCAATGTCACTAGTCTTCCTCAAGCAGATAAAAATTGTAATCACAGGGAACTATTGACATCCTGAAGAGGTAGTCCTTTCTTCTTCAGTGTTGACATCAATTTAGGGTTTATTTTCTGTATTTTCTAATCATAGTCATCTCCTCACTGATTGTCAGCTAGTTTCCCCTCAATCGGCATAGGGTTGATAAAACTGACAGCTCCACCACTTCTCTGTCCCCTGAGATTGGTCCAACCTGCACACTGATGTCCCAGTCTGCCCTTAGTCTTTCTTCCACTCCCTGGCCCTGCTCAGGTCTGTGTCTGACACTAGTTCCTCTCACTGGGCCCAGTCCTGATCCGTATAGCTGGATGATGTCCCAACAATGCCTCAGCCTTCCCTGTCACAATCAACAATTCTTGTCACAGCTAATGTGTGAGCCTACCAGGGGTGAGGCTCTGCTCAACCTGCTGTTCACAAATAGAGAAGGCCTGGTGGAAAATGTGGTGGTTGGAGGCTGTCTGGGGTGCAGTGACCATGAAATAATAGAGTTTTCAATACACAGCGAAACAAAGAGGGGCATGAACAATATTTCCACTCTGGACTTCTACTCTTTATTGGACATGGAGGGGAATATAGTAACTAAAGATAAGGAAAAGGTGGAGGTATTTAATACCTTCTTTGCCTCCATTTTCAACAGTGAGACACATTGTCCTCAGGACAAATGGCCTCCTAAGCAGGTAGATGGCGTCACAGACCAGTGTAGCCCACCCAGCAGGCAGGAGGAAGCAGTTAGAGACCTGCTGAGCCCCTTGGATCTTCACAAGGCTGTGGGGCCAGATGGGATCCATCCTAGGGTGCTGAGAGAGCTGGCAGATGAGCTCGCTAAGCCATCCTCCATCATTTATCAACAGTCTTGGCTTACTGGAGAGATCCCGGGTGACTGGAAGCAGGCCAATGTGATGCCCATCCACAAGAAGGGCCAGAAGGAGGATTCAGGAAATTGTAGGCCTGTCAGCCTGACCTTGGTGCCAGGCGTGATTGTGGAATAGATCATCCTGAGTGCA
>WEIV01003138.1:0-12350 GCA_013390005.1 Calyptomena viridis
AAGTCTTTGAGACTAATAATAACAACTAGAGGCATAGTAACAGTAATGCCACATAGCAGTATTAAGAGTCCTGATCAGAGTTCAGAGAGAATGGGGTTCAGTGGTTTGGTTCACCAAACTGGTGAAGTCCAGGCATGTCACCATGAATGTCAGTCACATTCCCAGTGGAATAAGATGCTCCATCCTTGCTACTTAATGCATATTTGTGTCCTATTTTGTGTAGTGGGTGTTCTATAGAAACAGGATAAAACTTATGGCCCAAGGAATTCTTGATAGCTGAGGTATCATTCCTTCTTGGGAATATTCACCTGGTAGGAAACAGGTCATTCCCTCAGCCAAAAATCAACTTCATAGCATACCTGGCTCTGCAAAGCCAGGCTGTATTTCAGAAACATCCCACAACTGAAAGAATGAAATATCAAAATATACAAATATGGTGTTGATTTGATTATGGAGTGATGATGAAGGGATGTGGAATCAGTGTATAAATTCCAGGCTCTTTCCCATGCTCAGCAGATCTTCCTGTAGCCATCAAACACTGTTATTATCCTTCATGCCTGTTACCACATAGCCCCTCAGGGCTCTCATTTGTTGACTCCTGCTCTGTGTTACCTGTTTTTTCCAAAGGGGAAGTACATCCTGACTCCCAGCCCCATCACCTACGCCGAGGAGCAGCTGTTCCATTTCTTTGGGCAGCTCCTGGGAATTGCCATCCGAGCAGATGTTCCTCTGCCCTTGGACCTCCTGCCCTCCTTCTGGAAGACCCTGGTGGGAGAGCCCCTGGATCCTGACGTGGATCTCCAGGAAGCTGACATCCTCACCTACAACTACGTCAAAAAATTTGAGAACGTAAGTCCCTTTTTTCCTCTTCCCTCCTTTTTGTCAGGATTCCCCTGGCCATTGCTCCAGCAGCAGGGAACTGCTGCCTGCCCTCAGTGGTGGTGGCTCCATGCTGGCAGGTGGTTTTCATGGGAGTGGGGTCAGGAAGTGTTGGATTGTAGGATTTTACATCTTGTTACCTTGGAGAAGCTTCCTAGCCTCCCCTGCTTCCAGCACAGTGGAATTAAGGCTGCTGAAATGTTTACTGGGATGTGGAATTGCTAAACCAGGCCAAAGCAATTCCTGGATCCCACTGTCAGAGTGAGTTGTCCATTGTAGTGACCCCTGGAATGAGTCCCTGCTGTGCTGGTCACCATGTCCTTATTCCTGATAGATAAATGATGAGATGGAACTGGAAGCTCTTTGTGCAGAAATTGCTTCCCAACATCTGGCCATGGAGAGTCCCGACTGTCCGAACAAACCCTGCTGCAAGTTCACCTACCTGACCATGACAGGGGATGAGGTGGAGCTGTGTCCCAGGGGGAGGCACATCCCTGTCGGGTAAGGAACACTCCTGGGCAGGACTTGGCACTTACGTGGCAAAGAACCATCTCTGGGATGGTTTTCCAAGCACCACACTCTCCAGAGGTGCTTTTGGAACAAGCTGAGGGCTGGAATGATCTGGGAAAGCTTTGTGGAAAGTTGGCAGGAACTTGAAATCACTGGTGCTGTTTGGTTCTGTGAGAAACAGTGAGGTGAGGAGCAGGGCTGGAATCAGCTCCAGGGAACAC
Organism: Calyptomena viridis; assembly: GCA_013390005.1. Classification (NCBI taxonomy): domain Eukaryota; kingdom Metazoa; phylum Chordata; class Aves; order Passeriformes; family Eurylaimidae; genus Calyptomena; species Calyptomena viridis. Next base: position 1,611 of record WEIV01003138.1, read on the forward strand.
CCATAGTTGTGAGAAATGGGCAATGGGGACAGGAGAGGAGGAAGCTGAGGAGAAGTAGAATTAAACTGGGAAGCATTGGAATGCAAAGAGCTTATTGCTCACTCTGGATTGTTCAAAAGGGGAATGTCTCCCTAAAATCCTTCTGTACATAACAGTGTGGGGTGGGGCAGAGGGCTCCTGCAGGAGTTCCTTCCTCATCCCGGATGTCTGCCTGTACAGGTGGGAGAACAAGGATGTGTACGCAGCCGCGATCCGGAGCCTGCGGATGCGGGAGCTGCAGAGCCCGGAGTGCATGACTGCAGTGAGGGCTGGGCTGGGCTCCATCATCCCCCTGCAGCTCCTGACCACGCTCACCCCCCTCGAGATGGAGCTCAGGACCTGTGGCCTTCCTTACATCAACCTGGAATTTCTTAAGGTGTGGACAACAGCAGCTTTGGCCAAACTCTCCCATTGACACAGAAAGGAGGATCCTCCACCTGTTGGGGGGAATCTCCTGCTTGTGATGCAGCCAGGACACCCTTGGGGAACTCTGGCCTGTGCTTGGACACCCCCTCTTTACCCCCAAGGAAGTTTTTTAAGGTTTCACTGGATTCAGGAAATAACAGGAGTGGGGCTTGTTCCAGAGAGATTTAAAATTTTAGATTAAAAATCAAATTCCTTATTTCTATCTCCATCTTATTGATTTGTATTTATTTAAAGTGCAGTGGGGAAGATTCCCAGAGGGAGAGAGGAGGGCAGCAATGGACATGTCCTTTCTGTTCCTTCAGGCACACACCATGTACCAGGTGGGACTGATGGAAACGGATCAGCACATCGAGTTCTTCTGGAGTGCCCTGGAGATGTTCACCCAGGAGGAGCTCTGCAAGTTCATCAAGTTTGCCTGTAACCAGGAGAGGATCCCCTTCACCTGCCCCTGCAAGGACGGGGGCCCCGACACCGCCCACGTCCCCCCATATCCCATGAAAATCGCCCCCCCCGACGGTGCTGCAGGTACAGGGGTGTCCTGTGGTGTCCCCTTTCCAAAGGCAAAGGGAGTTGGTTCCTTTCATGGCAAAGTTCCAGCTTTGAGTCCCCCTTTATGTAATTTAAACTCATTTAGTGCACAATGACAAGAGAGTCAGGGAGTTATGGGTATAAATAAGAAGAGAGAATTTGTTTTTAAACCACATAAAATGGTTTTATTTTTCATTTATATTTCATTTTAATTTATTTAATGATAATCCATTAAAAATAGATTTAATGTAAACTTCAAGTGGAAGATTCCCTGCCCATGGCAGGAGGGTGGAACTGGATGAGCTTTAAGGTCTTTTTCAAACCAAACCATTCTGGGATTCAATGATCCTTAAAACTTTGCCCTCTAGAGACCCTGAGAGACTTTGATATTTGTTCTTATGCTTTTAAAATATTTGGCAATTGGGAAAACATGGACCTGAGGCCTGATGGAGAAGCACAGGAACATTTAAGATTCAAAAGATCCATACCAGGCAGGGATTTGATTCTGATACCCTCAGGAAGGAGTGTGGGGGAGGAACAGTTTTGGGACAACGAGGAGAAGTGTTGGGTGTCTCCCACCCCCTTCCCATTGCCTCTTCAATCCCTTCCTGGTGCCTCTTCCCTGCAGGTTCCCCAGACTCCCGGTACATCCGTGTGGAGACATGCATGTTCATGATCAAGCTCCCCCAATATTCCTCCTTGGACATCATGTTGGAGAAGCTCCGATATGCCATCCACTACCGGGAGGACCCTCTGAGCGGCTGAGGAGGGGGGTCCCCAGAGGTGCCTCTGCCATGTCCAACTCTGCTGACGCTGGAAAACCCTCCAGTTCCCATCTGACACCTCCCAGAACTCCGCCTGATGAGCTGAAGGTTAATTTATTTCCTGAACCTTTGTTCCCGTTACAGTAATTCCCAGAAGACTTCCATTTTGTATTTGTAGACTTTGTGGTGGACTGGTTCTTTTGCTGCCTTGTTTGTGGAATATTTGTAGGATAAGTAAAGAGCGGTTCGTGTATAATTTAATTGGGAAAAACAAACCTTCCAACATGTACATTTCTAACTTTGTAATCCAGAACAAGCTTCCCTGTCAAACACAGCAGCAGGAAGGGCATTCCGATGTCGGGAAGGCTCATGGATTGCTCTCCCTTGAGACATTTTTGAGTACAAAAATGAAAGTTTGGGTGTGGGGAAGGAATCACTGCACTGGCAGAGGAGAGCATGGGCACTGTTGTGTCAAGGGCAGGATTTGTGGCACTTGCTTGAGGTTTGGAGCAGGAACTTTGCTTCCAAACCTCATGTCCACCTTTCCACCCCTTCCTTTTAAATTTTTTAAAACTCTGAGCAAGCACATGGGGGCTGCCACTTAATTTGGGGGTTCAGCTCAACACTTCTAATAGAACAGTGAAAGGGCTGTAATTCTGTTGGGTTCTGCCCTCAATGTTCTCGAATGTCTGCTTAGCAACAAAATAATGGCTTGTCATTAAAATCTCAGCAGAACAAACTTGCTTCTCTCCAAGGGGTGTAAGATACCATAGTCCTACAATCTGGGACTTGATCCCATTTATCCCAACGAGCTTTACGAACAACCAGGGTGTGGTCAAACTCATTTTTGTGCTCCAAAAATCTTCAATCCAAGAGCAAATTATCCTAAAAATTTGACACCCAGCAGGAGGACAAGGAAGGAAGATAAAGCTTCTGTTTTGTATGGAAGGCTGGGAGCCAACGGTGGAGAGAGAATGACTCCACTTTCTGAAACGTGGTTTGGGATCCAGAGCAGCCCCTCAGGGGGTCTTGTCCCTCACTGGTGTCAGCACTGCCCTAGTCCTGGGGTTTTATGGATGGTGTTGCTTTGCTGATCACTTGGAACCCAAATTCTAAGGAAGAGACTGCCCTGGAATCCACCTGTGCCGTAGGCTCAGAGCTGCCCGTGGGGAAGTGCCAGTGCTGAACTGCACTGGGATGTTCTTGAGCCCCGGGAAGGTCTGGATGGGCTGTGACTGCACCTTCAGGCCGGTGTCCCATGTGTCCAGAACAGAGGTTGGCCTGTCCATGCTCCTGGGAATCCCACTGTATTTATTGTACATTATTGTGAATATTGGGAATGGTGAGCAAGTGGGATGTGGGAGATACTGTGAGTCAGGGAAGAGCCCCCCTGGCGTGGATGTGGAGTGAGTGGGATGCGTGTGCAGCAGTTGTAGGTAGTCGTTGGCATATGGAGTCTCCCAACTCGTGGTTAGGAAGCTGTTACCCTCCCATTGCATATCCCCCTTTCAGGGAACACATCCATGTAAGGAAGAATATTTACTCTCCAATCTCGTCCATTTCCTGGTAGAAGCGTTGATGTAGCTCAGAAACCACTCGGAGGAAGCGCCAACACCTGGAGTTCACAAACAAGGGGAAACTAAGCCGAAAGAGCGGCTTGGAGCCGGGTTGTTCCCATCGGGATGCACATTCCCAAAAGGTGCCATGGGGGAACGTGAGGAACGCCAGTTGAATTTCATGGCAGAGCTGTGGCCACAGGTTTTTTGGCTTGGTTTGGGTTCCAATCCCCCACATTAAGCCCGGAAAGCCCTGGGCAAGCAGACCAGCCACCGTGGAAGATTCCAGAGCTTGGAATGCCAATGTTTCCCAAGTCTCTGTTTCTAGCTATGAGCAAGAAACTGCTGCTACTGTGTGTATGCTACTTGGGAGAGCACATCTGAGTGGAGCACATGTGAGACGTGCTGGAAAGTTACTTGATCTGTATTTATTGCAATGAATTATTTATGATTACGAACTCTTCGTCACTGCCGTTTGCACCGGGGAGTGTGAACGGAGCTCCTTCTACAGGCCAAATGTCACATCAAGAACCAACCTCCATCAACTTTGGTTTGGCCTGGAGAAGAGGATGAGCCCCACAGGAAAAGGAGTTGTGGGTTTTTTTGGTTTTTTTTTTTTTTTAATTTCACACTCCTGGGAATAAAGTGCTGCAGCCCAGGGGCTGCAGCTCAAATGGCCTTTTGATTAAAGGTTTTCTAATCATCCTTAATTCCTTGTGCTTTAAATGAACTTGACATTGTCTGTACTAGGCTTGTTTGTCAAAGCAAAGATTGGTTTGTGATGATTATTATTTTTTTTAATATATATTCATTCAGAATGTAAAATTATACTAAACCATGGAAAAACTCTGGAGCTGGGTGTTAGTTCTAGCTTGGTGTGTGTCCATCTTGGTTCCGTACACGGCATTAACCTGTAAGTGCTCTTGGCCATCGAGTGTACACCTGCATAAAGGAGATTCTTAACATCCCTCTGCACTTCTCGTGTCCTTCTTTGGGGCTGGAAGGATGAAAACTGGCTGCTGGAGCTGCCTCAGGCACAGGAGGAGGAAGGTGAGAAAAGAAGCTGCAGGTTCTCTCTTTAAATCCCATTTTTATGGGTTGTTTTTATTTCCTTGGAACAAAATGTAAGGATTTTGTACCAAAGGGAAAGTGAGCACAGCCACTGCTGAGCTTTCTCTTCCTGGAGACACTGGGATATTCCTTATCCACAGGCTCTGCCACCTCAGTAATTAGTTATTTGTCATACTAATGATTTCTGACCCCAGGCATCCCATTATCCATCCCAACCCCAGGAACCAGCTCCCATTCCCTGATCTCCCCAGGGAACAGAGGGTTGGTTGCCACCTGTTCTTAAATACCTTTATTCTGCTTTTCTTGTATAAATAAACACCTTTAATGAGGGATAGAGGGATCTTCCTCCTAAAATAATCTTTGGCTGCACCAGTGGGATGGAGATGAGCCCAAAGGGTGACTGGCTAATTAGTCCTGCTAATACCATCTGCTGCACCCCTTAATTAGGCTTCTCAGAGACCTGCTCCAGCTCTTCCAGTACTACTTTCCTAAAGCTCCAGGAATGCCAAGAGCAAAGAACACAGACCAAGGGCAGGTAATAATGGAACAGAGACTGGCCCAAGGGGCAGGTGAGAAATGCCCTCAGAGAGGGTTCATGGAATAGATTTTCACTGCACGTTTTGGGACAGCATTAGATAAACTTTATTCCAAAGAATTTAAAAAACAGGGATAATGCAGCAACAAGAAGCGTTTGAGCACTGACCCTCACTCCTGCTCTGTGTGGGGCAGGTCCCTTCTGGGTGTCACTGCTGTACCTGAGCAGGACAGGCAGGACACAGCCTGGGAGCTCAGCCTGGCAGAAATCCTGTTCCAGGTTGGCACAAGGAGCCCACACAGACACAAATCCCACCTGGGGCCAAGACAGGACTCTATTTGCTGCCTTGGGGAGGAGCTTGAGGCCATCAGAGACACAAAAAGCTCTCACAGATTAAAAGTATATATTTAGAAAATGGGCACTGCCTAAAAATTGAAATTCAAGGTAGGAATTCACTTGTGCTTGGACCAACGGGTGGGACAGAGCACAGGAACAGGGCCGAGAGCTCCATGTTTTCCATAAGTGGGGGCTCATTCCTCCAGGGATCTGGCTGCTGGGCTCTGGGCTTTTGCCTTAAGGAAGGGGAAAAGAAATGAAAAATACTGTTTTCAGATATTACGTGATAAGAAGAAATTGAGAAAAAGCTCCCTGAAGCAGGACTGTAAAATAAGCTCCTTGTCCTGGAAAAACCAGGGACTGTCCTGCCTTCCCTGCCCATCTCCCTCCCAGGAGGATCCCCTTGGGAGCTCTGGAGCAGCACCAGGAGCCCTGGAACTCCCACCCCAGGAGCACCAGGGAATGGGGATCTTCTGTAGGAGTGTCCGGGCCCTCCCACAGCCAGAGCTGTTCCCGCAGCCTCACCTTGGAGCTCTCGTGCCAGACACACCTATCCTGCAGCCCGAGGCTCCTTCCTCCAGGGCTAGGGCTGTGGGGGATCAACAGGGACACCCTTCAGAGGAAGAACCCACCTATTCCAGTGCTCCTGCTGCTGGAAAAACGGGGCAGCACATCAGGGAGAGGGGAAGGGCTAGGGAGAAGCTCTGACACAGGTATTTCTGTAACAGAAGCAGCTCCTGTGCAGAGCCCAGGGCCCAGCTGAGAGCAGAGCCATGGACAGGGAACTAGCTGTTATCCTACAGTTTATCCCAGTGACCAGTTTGTCCATGTGATTTTGAGGTAAAAACCTAAATTTGTTTGAAACTTGGATAAGCACCACCCAAATTCAACTGAGTAAATTTGAAATCCTCTGAAAAGCCTTCCAGCCACAGGCAAATCGGAGGGAATTCAGATCTACAGCACAAGGAAGGGGAATGGCACAGAAGGCAAAGGCAGTACCTTGGCTGGGCTGGAGAAGCTGGAGGTGAAGGTTTCTCCATGGAAGTGCTGAGCAGGTCTCGCTCGGGGTGTTGTTCCCCTTGCAGCTTCTCCTGCCCCTCTCTCCTTGGCTCTCCCCTCACTTCCATTCCTCTTCCTGGGCTTCCCCTGTGTGTTGGGAGAGTCGCTGGCTCTCTGGGAACAGGCCAACGGTGTGTTCCTGGCGTTGGCCATGTCACTCCTCAGCCTGGTCCCTCAGGAAGGGCAACCCAGCCCTGGCTGCTCAAAACCTTCTGTGTGCCGAGGAGGAACATCTCCTGCAAGGACAGGACATGGAGAGAACAGAACTGGACTCCCCTTCCATCCCAGCAGCCCAAGGGGGGGTTGTGCACACACAGGGCAGGGGCTGTGCTGTGCCCACACCTTGGTGCCTACTCTGGCGCCGTGGCTCTGGCAATTCCCAGCTCTCCTGGTGGGATGGAATGATGATTGCAGGGCTGGCAGGGCACAGGTCACAGTGGTGCTGCAGCAGAACACATAGAGCACTGTTCAAATCCCAGCTCATCAGCTATTCCAGTGAAACACCCCTTGGGAACATTGATGGGAGCAGGGAATTGGCGTCATGGAAGCCCAGAAGGGTTTGGGGGGAAAGAGACCTTAAAGCTCATCCAGTTCCATCCCCCTGCCATGAACAGGGCTGGGAGCAACCTGGGATAGTGAAAGGTGTCCCTGCCTAAGGCAGGGGGTGGAATGAGATGGGGTTTAAGGTCCCTTCCAACCCAAACCATTCTGGGATTCCATAATAACCTATGAAATTTTATCAGCTCTCATTTCTATTAATACTGATTTTGCTGTCCCCGAGGAAAGGCCCAGAGCAACCCCCCAAACTGGGGACTAAGAATGTGAAAGAGCCATGAAACAGAAAATGAGCAAGCTCAGCATTTTCCCATCTTGTAAGAGCAGCAGATTCCAGAGGACTCTTCCCTGTGCACACCACTCCCAGATCTGTTCTCTACTTCCTCTCCCACCCAGTTTCACCCTTGTGCTCCTCTTCCCCCTCACCGAGTCACATCCAGGTTTCCACATCACTTTCTGTGTGAGTCAAACATTTCAGTTGTGCAATTTCAGGCCCTTTTATGTCGTTTTTATTACAAGAGATTTAAAATAATCTGGTACTTTTCAGTAAGAGCCTCAGCCTGGCACCACCCTCCAGCTGCACCCCAGAGGTTTGTTTAGGAAGCTCTGACACAGGGATAACAGCCCTGAATTCCTGAAATGTACCCCAAGAGCCCTCAGGACTCAGCACAGCCCGGAATTGGATGCGACACGACAGATCCTGTCCTGTCCAGTACCTGATGATGGAAGAGAATCTCCTCTTCCAGTTGTATGCCACAAAATTCACACGGAATCATGATGTCTCCTTCTGCCTGGACAGCTTGGGGTTGGGGTAAAGGGAGAGTCCTCCAGCTGTTGGACCCAACAACATCCAGATCCCTGTACTCCCATGGATTTGGAGAGGGGCTTCTTTTACTGAACGAGGCAAAGGCACTTGCTGGGTTGTAGCAGTGTATAGTTCACGTTTACCATATGTTTATATGTTCTGTATGGTTCTGTTAACCCCCCCTTGCGTGGGCCGTCTACCCCTCCACTCCTGGAACATTCTAGGAGTTTCCAACCCCCCCAACCCCTGGTCCTAGGCCCGGGGGTGGGACCCCTAACCTGGCCACCCCCAACTTCCCCCATCCCCTTCCCCATTGGCTCTGTTCCCTAACCCACCCCTGTCCCTATAAAACCCCGAGCCGGGAGGAAGTGGTTGGACTGATTTCCTGGATCCCTTGGGTTTTGCATCTCCTAGGCTCTCTGGGCCACAGAAGAGAATAAACTCAAACTGTGCCTGGAAAGCAGTCCTGCTTGCTGCCTCTTTGCCCTCCGCCCTGTGGAGCGACCCTGGCCTGGGGAAACCTGTCAGCCTGGACCCGGAATTAGGCCAGGGACAGCTACACTGGGTTACACCCTGTCTGCAACACAAGCAGCATGGAAAAATCACCTTTGCTGATGAGTCAGGAGGACTTCAAACACCACTTTCCTTGGCAAAGTTCTCAGAGTGTCACACCCTTCCCAGTGACAGGAACAGGAAAGTCTTTACTGCAAACCCCAAGACATGAGGAAGTCCCAAACCTGGTGAAGGATCAGCTCTTCATCAGGGCACATCTCCTCACAAAACTCACAGGGCAACACGGTGATCTCCTTGTCTGCAAAGGAAAGGTTGTATCCTCTGTTGTGGGCAGTCTGGAGCAGTTGGAATGATTTATCTTCAGAATTCCTGGGCACCAGGCTCTGGTCTGTGCCAGGGGACAGCAACCAGAGCAAACACCGAGGAAAAGTTCCTCCAGTCCCACTCACTGACCTTCACATCCCTCAGAGGGGGAACAGTGTTCTGGGGTCAGAGATCTATCAAATGGTCTGGTAGAAACACCTCTTCCTGCCTCCACTGAACCCTTTAGTGCCACTTTTCTTGGAATAAGCTGCCCTCCAGGCCTCCCCCAGATCCTCCTCCCCATTCTGTTTAAATTCCATGAGAATGTTGTTCCCTCCCTGGTTGTTGGGCTCCCACCACACACCAAGGTCAGAGACCCACCACAGCTTTTATTTCTTCTTCCCTTACTTTGCCTTAGGAGAGAGTCTAAAGAGACTTATTTTGACATTTTAAAACACCCAGATAATCTTTAACATTCCCAATCCAATCTCTCCTTCTCCCTTCCCTGAAATTTAAGGAAAATCCCACCACCACCACATTTCTACTTACTTTTTCTGTGGTTTGAGGCGCTAAAAGACCCTGGAGAGTCACAGGAGAAGGTGTTTTTCTGCTGTATCTCACTGAGATAGGCAGATGGCCTGGACTCTTTGGTGTGGTTGTATTCCCAAAAGTCCCTGGGAATTTCAGCTGCAGTATTATGGTGGGGATTATTCTCATTCTACAGGCTCAGAGCCAATACATAGTCTAACTCAGCATTCCACTCTTCAGGAAGTGAGGAATGAGGGATTTCACTTCTGTCCAGCCGTTCCAGCTCATCCCCTGCAAAAGATAAATATTGTAAATTTGAGAGAACACTGAACCTGCCACCAGCACTTCCCTGTGGAGAAGACACTCCTGGAATTCAGCATTTCCAAGCCAAGGACACCTGTCCTAAATTCAGGAGGATGAATGAGAACAAACATCCTGGTTTTGTTTGTAACAAGCAAAAAAAGGAGAAAAATAAGGAAGTTGTAACTCTTCCTCCAAAAGCTTGAACTGAGGCTTTTTGGGAGCTTTACTGAGGAACCTTCTGTGACTACAGTGAACAAGGTCCAATTAATCCCTGTAGCCTCATCCCTTTTACAAGGCTGAAACACTCCAGCTTTGTTTTTCAGTATATTGACAAGAAAACAAATTATTTTTAATAATATTACAACAGTAGGAATTATACTGGTACAGAAGAAACCCATGAAATGTCATAGTTTTAAAATTTTTATGGGTTTTAATTTCCTTTTCTGGTAGGAAAAGCTGCACTGAAAGGAAAACCAGGGTTCCAGAAGCACAGACTGGGGTTTAGGATCTTTCAGTGTTCCATCCTGAGTGTCCCAGAGCACAGATCCAGCCAGGACTGTGTCCTGGTGTGACAATGTTAGGGTTTGACTCTGGCTAAAAGCCGAGAGCCCACACATAGATCTAAAATTTCTCAGAGAAGGAAAAAAAAGTCAACTTTTGTGATAAGGATTACAAGCAACTGTTTATTAACTACTTCACACAAGCAAAACAGGCTCTAACTTAGAATATTAAGTATTTACTACTACTATAACTACTACTAAAATCAGAGCTTAAGAATTTAAGGGTGAGCAGTTTGATAGTTGTTACAGACACCTTTCTCCCCCCATCCCTCCCTTTTAAGATCCTTCACCTTCCCCCAGCAGCTCGGGAAGGCAGGTGGGGGGGGGGGTTTACAGTCAGAGGTTTTCTTTGCTGCTGCTCAGAAGAGAGAGAGAGTCCCACCCCAGCTTTCCTCGTGGGGTCTTTTATTATACTGACAACAGCTTTCCAAGTATTGTTGTCACGTAAGTCACTTTACCATAGGTGCAGTCATTCAGGTGCTGNTGTTGCCTGACCTTGGCTAGCTTAGAGCAGAGAAAAACTCCAGCAGCTTCTTAAAGAAGCCTCTCTCCTAGCCCCCCCAGCTAATAAAAACCTCTGGCTACTTAAAACCACAACAGACGTGAACTCTGCATGCGGAGGGAGGAGATCAGAGGCTTAGGAAAGGCAAAGGGACTGGGATGTCAGTGGAAATGCACAGGAGGGAATTCACATCTCACCCGCTTGCAACCTGGAGAGCAGCTGCTAAACACACATGGACAACATTCCAAGGAGCAAACAAGTCCAGTTTCATTTTTAAACCAGGAACTTGGACACTAAAGAACAGGCAGAGACTGGGCTTTGAGCCCAGGCACCTCAGCACTGCAGTTTAACAGGATT
>WEIV01003140.1:6737-41475 GCA_013390005.1 Calyptomena viridis
AGCGCCCCCTCCCCGCGTAGCGCCCGCCCCACCGCCCGCTCGCCGGCGTTCTGCAACGCTCGGCACGACCGCGGGGAGAGACGCTCTGGCGAAGTCCCACCCTCCCTGCCGATTCTCCTCCCTTCTCCCCTCCCATCTCTTGCCGCGCTGGGCAAAAAGGCCACGGAGGTAAAGCGGCGCGCGGCCTCTGTGTCGCCCTGCGCGTTCGTACCACGCGGGACCGCAGCCCCCGCGGCTCACGCATTTCTCCCCCAGCCTCCCTGCCCTGCCTTCTCACCGCGGCCGCCCCACGGGCCCTGCTTCCTCCACACTTTCTGCCCTGCCGATGGATGCATGTTCGGGTCAAAATTCACCTTGCCCGTGGGAATTGCTCCAAAGTCCAGCAGAGCCATTTGGGGAGACGGGGCAGCGGGGGACAAATTGTAATTATAGCCATTATCTGACCCCCTCAGGGCTTCTCTTTTCGTATACAGCGATTTCTTAGCACCTATGTGTTAAAGGGCTGAAGGGATGTTATCCTCATTTGGGTTTTATTTCTCTTCACCTACTGCCATTCCCCCTTGGCTGAGGTTCCTACCTGTGCTGGATGTGTGGTGCCCTGGTGTGCAGTAGGGTGTCGTACTGAAGGGGTGAAGGTTTTGCCAGACAACCCCCACCCTGCTTTCTGGGAAGGTATTTGAAGGGCAAAAAGGCAGCTTTGTCTCACTGGGTTTAGCGCAGGTATTCGTCAGCTGAGTTCCTTGGCTCCTGTCACAGGCAAAATTTCCTCATACAGCATACATAGTAACAATACGTATGTGTCAACATATATAAATCTTCTGCTACCATCCTCCAAGGACCTTAGGTGGCGGATGGAATGGAATTCCAGACTGGCAGATCCTGGGGCTCACTATGGCTGGAGGAAGGGGAAGGGGAAAAAGATACCAAAGAAAGAAAAGACCATATTATCATTCGAAAGCAGGTATTCCAGTGCTATACCACAAACTCTTACTGATACAGGCAAAGCATTGGCTCTATAGAGGCACCTGCTGGCAGAGAGAAATACATGAAACAAACCCCCCCCAAAATAAAAATCTTTGCCTTCAGTAAATCTTAGACCTCTTCTTTTGAAGATACCGTCTCACCCCTTGGTGCAGTCCGTGGGGATGTCGCCTGGGTCACACAGATCCCGAGGGAAGGCTGGGAAATGAGAGACAGGTCTGCCTGAGAAAGGAGCAGGTCCCGTCCGGCCCCTCTGCTGCTCCAGATGTGGAGTCAAACCTCACACCCCTTGTGCCCACAGCCTTCCATCCGGCCAAGGGGAGAAATCCAGCCCAGTCAAAAGCCTGGAGGAGAATATAAGCCCTTTGCCCTCAGGGATTATGTTTCTACAGAGGAGTGGTGGGTGTTTTTCAAACATTGCAAAATAATCCCTTTTCCTTTGCTTTCTTTATAGTTTTTTAACGAATTGTTGCAGAGGGTTTCTGAAGAAACAAATGCCCATCCAAAACAACAGGAGTTTCCCATATTCAGAATGCAATTGCTAAAAATGTCTTCCAAGAGACAAGGAGAGTTCATCCTCCCCAGGAAAAAGAGGAGATATTTCATTAACTGAAGGTAAAGCCAAATTAAAGTTCCCAGAGGCAAGAACCACTTCCGATTCTGTCCCAGTTCACTGTGAACAGCTCCCTCTTTATGCCAGGCCTCTGCATTTCAGCAGCAAGCACATAATTCACTTGGTACTTTTTATTTGGTGGAAGGTCTTAAGTGCATTTTCCCCTCCTGCTAGATGAGCGTTTTATGAATGAAGGTAGCTCTACTGCAAATAACTTGCAATCCTAATACTTCTCTGGATGGACAAAATCCCTCCAGCTGCTGCACTGCTGAAAGTCCCCCACAGAAGCCTCATAGAAAAGATTTAATCCACGAGTGTCAAGGGGCAGCCTTATCCCCTTAAAGCTACAATGTACTGTAAATAATGTACAGAACCCAGCTTCTAAAATTACCACTACAGGATTGCTCATCTCGTTTTACGTTTCATCTGGATCCTGTGATCTTCCCACCTGCCAACATCCTGTTACCAGGAGAGCAGTGTATGTGAAGTTTGTGGGAATGGTCATGTACTTGCTGAATTCTGGCACCAGGAAGGACATTCATGTGCCTTCCATGTTAACATTACACCGTAATAAATACTGGCATTACTATAGAATCTGCAGTGTTCGTGCTAAGCACTGCTCACCAAATAAGCAAATCAATCTCTGTCCCAGCTACACTTCTTTATTAGCCTTGTTACCTTTCCCATCTCCATGGCCCCTGAGACAGAAAGAAAGACAGCATCAACAGGCAAGATTTTAAATATGGAATACCTAAAAGCATGAGCTCCAAGTTTAGGCACTTAAGGGAAGACGTGTGATTTGCAAAGAGGCTGGGTGATGACTTATTTGGAGCTGTGAGACGCTGAGAACTTTTAAGAACCTGACCATAATTTAGGACTTCATCTTGTAGATTGACTTCAGTGGAAGCTTTGGCATTGACTTCAAAGGGCGTAAGATCAAGCCCTTATTTAGGGGCTCAAAATACATAATTAGGAGCCTAAATTTAGGTGTCCGTCTTTTAATACCTTGACCCATGTTAGTAAGACCCTTTGTCTAATCCCTCTATTTAACCTGAAAAAAGACAAATATCAGTAACTTGTCTGAGAGAACCTGTAGCAAGAAAGGCATTTCTCGCACTTTGTTTATTTTTAATCCCCTCTCTCAGATCCCCAAAATAACAGCTGGAGCAATGCTAGTGGAGGAGCTCAGACTCACTTCAAAATTGGAATAGGAAATGTGATAAATGTGGACACCAAAAAACCAAGTGAAACAAAACAATATTTTCTTAGTATTCCATCTTGTGCACAAGTCTGGGGGGAATCTAGATTTGGATAATCCAAATTAGGAGAGAAGTCAGAGAAACAAAGAGTAATTTTAAACACTTTAGTGCCAGAACTATTTCTTAACACACAGTTCACTCACTGATTTCAAATATAGTCCCTCAGCACTGAGCATGGAGGACAGCATGAGAAAAATCAACATCTTGATACGGTCTTCTAAAAGAGAGAAAATGGCCAGAATGGAGTGAGCTGTTGAGAGAAGCAGCCAGGTGAACGGATCCTAAAAGTCCTGAGGTATTTCGGGTGTTTCTTTGCCTGTAATCACAGGGACACAAGATGCAGTAACCAAGCTATGGCCAAATTGGCTGTAGTAGTCACAAGATGGTGAATCAATTAACCATAATTAACCTTATTACTGTGACTATTTTTGTGTCGGTTGCACTAACAGGGAAGGGACCAGCTGTAAGTATAACAAAAGGTTGCTCCTCTGAGATGCTTTGCTCCCTCTGCTGTGGCGTAAACAGAATACATGCAACGGGCAAGGGCAGCGCTCCGCTCGGATTTGCAAGCATTAGAGATGCCCATGCACCACCCACTGGCAGTTTCACTTACCTCTGTCACTCAGGAGTTTCCCAAAGATCTTCTGCCTCTAGAAAGGGAGAAAAATGCTCACAACCACACAGGACCATCACTCATTCTGTCCTTCTGGGTTGATTTTGTACCCTGGGTGCTTCTCCCGTCGTCAGTAATCACAGTGGGCTATAAGGAGTTGCTTTCCTTTCCTTACTCTCCATTTCTATTTTCCTGTCTCTGGATCTTTGTATCATCCTTTTGCACCAAGCAGCAGAGGCAGTGACAGTTAACAAGACAGGTCCTCAGCCATCGGCAGGATTGTTTTAACATCTACAGAGGGATCAAGAGACTGAAAACAGCTCTTCCTGCCAAAACTACATGTAATGTCAACCTAAGGGTACAGTCATCTTGACCCTGACTTATATTTCCCCAGCTAATAAAGCTGATAGGAATATACACACACAGTTATTGTGATAGTACTTCACCTTACACTTACATCACATTCCCTGGAGAAGCATCTGATGGGGCAGCCTTACTTATTAAATCATTTCCTGGAGGGGAGAGTCCATTTGGGCTCATTTATTATCATTTGTCCTGGAGCTCATATTTTACATTCTGAGCATAGGGAGTGGGTGTTATTCATGGCTATGGGTCTAAGAACCAAAGGCTAATTTCAGGAAAACTGTTCTATTGTTTAAGGTTGATCACTTGATGTTTGTCCCAGGTGCTGGACACATGTTGCTTATTGAAGGAGGTATGGCTAGACCTCAGATTTCGACATTTTAATAACTAAACAAAAATAAAACTAAACCCAAGTATGCCTATGCCTCCCCTGCAAATCAAGTAGTGTTTAGCAATATTGAGTTAAACAATAAATAAATCTATGCAACAATCAAATCAGAATCACATCAATGATGCACCAAATGAGTACAGTAACAGAGGGACACTGTTACTGAGAGTCGACACGTGCAGTCCTCTGCAAAGACAAGCAAATGAGACTTCAGTCCAGAGGAACCCGCAAAGCATCTATTGTGTATGCCGTGGGCCACAAAGTCCCTCCTAGCACCTCTCACCACACTCCAGAGCTGTAGCAAAGGCCAAATACCACAAATGTAATATACCACAGAAAGAGAAGAGGACAAGGCTCTCTCCAAAGTCCCAGCAGTGGCAGGCTGTGGTTTGTACCAGTGCCTCACACAACTGTCAGAAGTCAGCACCAAAGAGGAAGGTAGCAAACCCCAGCTGGTGGTGTCTATCTGATCAAGGAAAAACTCCCTCCCATCCACAAACTTGACAGTCGGATTAAATGCTGGGGACATGGGAACAGGATCACATACGCACCTTGTCACAAATCATCTTTTCTCTGGCCAGTCACTTACCAGTGCTCCCCTAGAAGGAAGAAGCTGCAGCAGAAACCCAGAAGCATCCTTCTCCTTCAAAGGCAGGAGAAACTCCTTCTGCCTCCCTTCAGGAAGCATGGGATTATTGCCTAACAACACAGGCACAGTGCAACAAGCGCTGACCCAATCTCATCTCAGATCTGCTTGGCGAGACTCAGAAGCCCTATAATGAAAGAGGTGGATTTGGAAGTTATAACTTCCGTAGAGTGAAAAGCCAGGGAGCAGCTACTGGCCACCTATTTGTGGCTCCCCATCTCAGGGTGCCAGAGGGACACAAAATGCATATGCACCAAACCAATACCTGTTCCTCTTCCCCACTAATTAGGGGCTGAGGAAGAGAACCTCCCCATCCCTAAACATCACTTCCCCACAGGTGACTCTAGACCTCCTTGATGCATTTCCTCCTCCCACCCCCTTCCCCACAAGTAATTTGTGATCATCCCATTCTCACCTCTACAAATAACCAGGGACCTGATCTCTTCAGGAAATCCTGCCCACTCAATTGTGCAGGCTATAAACCCCAACCAAAGGATGCTCCAGTCAAATTGGCATCTGGATGCCAGTTAAGTATTTTCATACTTATGCTAGATTATTATCTGATGTGTAAACCACAAACCATACATACAATTGTAAGGCTTTCATCTCAGAGGTATATTAATGTCTGGCTCCACAGTTCAAAACACGATTTTTTTTTTTAAATAACAGACTCTACAAATTTTTTTTGATAAATGGAAATTTTATAACTCTTTTCAATCACAGTTTACACAAGACTGTATTTCAGTTTTGCCAGAACCTTAAGTAAAGCATATTGAATACAGTTCAGTGAGCAATTTCATGAGAGCACATTGCATTGCTTGAAGCAGGGGAATTTTCTTAAATTCCTTCTGTCTTTAGACTCTACAGATGCCCACACACCTTGATGGCTGTCTGCCCAGAGCCACACCTTCACACTCCAAAAAAGGCTGGGCACTACTCCAACTAATTAAAGATCAAAATAAGGGCAAATAGGCTGTTAGAAGGTTCCTAAATTCTCCATCTCTCAGGCTCCTGGGGGAGCTCTTCTCAGCTCTGGAACTGAAATGCAGCCCATTCAGCACTTCTCAAGAACAGAATTTGAGAGAATCTTCATCCTTGGCCAAGCTCATCAGCCTCCTCCTTGCTAATTATAATTTCCCAAATTCCTTTTTCATCTTAGCATTTTGAAACCAAGTTCTGAGGCCAAATCTTGGAGTCAGGAACTTTGGTCCAAAACAGCTTCAACTTGAGACAACACTTCACTCGTGTCAGTTCTGGGAAAACTTCGCTTACACCAGTAGGACAAAATGTAGCCAAGGATTAAAATGCCTGAGATGTCAAGAAGGCCCCCTTTCTTACTAATACAATATTAATAAATAAAACTACTTTTAAAGAAAATTGGCAAAATCTGAATTGGGTAATAAGTTTTCTGATGTCACCAATTCACAGAAAGGTCGATATTAAAAGCCCAGATGATTTAAAACAAAAACCATAGGGGCAGCTACTTGTACAAATGCCATCCATCAACAAAATTAAAGTTCAAACATATGATCAGTTTCATCATTTCCAGCTTATTTTCTGCTCATCTGAAAAGAAATGTTTTTTCTGGAACTAAACTATAGGTCAAAGAACTTAGCCTCTGACATCTATAGTTTAGTAGAGAAGTTGCTTTTCAGTATTATCTGTATTCCCAAATATACGATATTAACTCTTTCAAAGGCCAATGGACAGAGGAAGGGATGTAAGTTTGTAAACAACCAGTGAAACTAACATATTTTCTCTATCCTGGTAGCAAAAGACACAGTGCAGGTTTAGCCCATCCCCTTCCTGGACATTTCACAAGAGTTACATTGTGAGTGGACTAGTATCCACGTTGCAGGGCAGCACAGGACTGTCAGGGCAGTGCTCCAAACCTGCACAGGGCAGTCGTTAAAATGTGAGGCAGCAGCACTTAGAATAAGAGCAAGCCACTTTCCTAGCAGAGGAAAATGCATACCCCTTGCTCTAAAAACACTTGCTATGAAGCATCTAACAGTTTGTCTTCCATGAAAGTGATTCATAAAACAGTCCTTACAGAAATGCATTTATATATGGATAGCCCATGTCCAGATCCAACCAGTTTGCAAATACAAGAGAAGCAGGCCAGTGGGAATGAAACTTCCCTCACCCTTTAGAAACAACAGCATGCCATTTCTTTCCATCTTCCTTTCTCATTGACACCCTCAAAAGTTTCAAAAGCCCCAAACCACCTTCTCTACCCTGAACTACACAAATGCCTAAGCCACTTGACCCTTTAATGCTCATAAAGCTGAAGCTTGGATGGCAAAAAGCCCCTCTTGCCCATTCAAAATACCTTTATGCCACAGCTGGAGTTGTGTGCCACTAGTTTTGGAGGGGCTGATTTTTATGTCTCACAGCTGCCATGCGCAGTGCTGTACTGTTCTGGGCCCCAGGTTACGCCTGACATCAGGACAAGACAACTGCTCTCTGAGGCAACATCCCAAGTACATGTCACTGGCTAGGGACCAGGGCTGTCAGAAAAACAACTTTTGCTTCACTCAACATCGGCCCAGTTAGGTGAAATAACATGAGCTGAATTCCATTTTCAAAGAAAATGGTTGCACAAGACTGTGCTATCTGTGAACACAAACAATTAAGCAAACAAAGCTGGGCAGCAAGCTCAATGCAAGTCTAAGTGTGTTTTATGAAGTTCCATGCCTGGCTAGGCGTGCTCTGAAGACCAGCAGTCCTGTCTCTAACACATCTGCTTGCTCTCCTCCTTGCACACTGACACATTACACTGAATTTCACTTGGGAAGTTTGCTTTGATTTTTTGTGGTACTCTGTGGAGGGACCCTGCAATGATGAATGGCTTCAGATGCAAAGCTCTGCTGAAGCACAATTTGTGCCTGTGATGTAACTGGCCTTTTCTGTTTGAAAGGAAGGTGGCTCTGAAGTCTTCTAAGGGAAGAGGTGATTTCCAGAACAGAAGTAATTTAATTGTTCTATACTTCAGTTCTTTCACTGTTGAACACATCTGTTGTGTATGTGCCCTTGTTCCTGCCCTTTCTGGGACTGAGGAGAGATGTGTGCACACAAGACTGGGCTGGGCAGAGAGTGCATGATCAGGAGAAGATGCAGAGCTTGCTAGAGGAAGTGTGGGTGGAAGGTCTGTAGCTCTTCACCCAAGGGATTGTGCCTGGAGGATTCCATGGGAAGAGGACAACTTGTCAGTTCACTGTGTAACAGCACCTTTGACGCATTAGGAGATATTGAGAAGTCCAAGGGCTACCACCTCAAAAAATGGTTGCCAAGGGAGTTGTCTTCTTTAATATCATGGATTCTTGACCCAGGTGCAGATCATGTGCAGACTGGCCTCACTGCTGGACAGCATCCTATGGGACAAAAAGCTGAGTCTAGGGGCTGGGATTTCAAGCCAGGTTTTGGTGAAAAGCACTTGCCTTCCATTTTACTCCGCACTGAGCAGAGTAAAAACAAAGGAACTGCATCAGCCGGGACCAATTTAATCTGGTTGAAGGTTTGGCATACTAGGCTGAGTCAAGATTCATTAAGTAGCTGCTGAGGTTGCCTGAGCTGGCTGCATTTTGATCCAACAATATGCGTGTGTGCTTCAGAGAGCAGCTATTGGGTCAGTTACCTGTTCTTCCAGGTCTGGGGCTCATTCTGACAAGTGGAGGACTGAGAGAATCATGCTGGCACTTCTCTCCTGGCATCCCATCTGTATGTATCTGGACACGTGGGAGAACAAAGGTCTCTGATGGGATTCATCACTAAGACAGGTCTCCTATGTAGGAACAGTTTCTTCACCGGACATGGCCAGGTAGCAGAAATCATACAAAAATCAAGATGTGGGTCACATGGACACTTCTGCACACTGAAGGACAACAGTCAGCTGGAGGCTCCCAAGTACACAGCTGGAGCCAGCAAGCAGAGCATCTCTGTGTCTTCTTTCAGAAGGTGGACTGTGCATCTGTCAGATGCTCTGGGGAGAGTCACCTGCTGGCAAATGGGAAAAAAGTATCTAGGATGGTTTATTTCTGCTTCTGTCCTGAAGGCATCAAAGCATGTCCAACTCCAAAGGACTGAAGGATTAAGACCAAAAGAGTCAGTTGCATCCCAGAAGACTTGTGACTAGTGCATATTTTACTCTGACCAGTACTAGTCACACACCTAGGCTATATGGAAGGTGATCCCACAAGAGCTAGCACACACATCTGCAGGCAGAATGAAGACAGAGTAGGGTAGAAAGGGTCAGAACTGACCTTCCAAACACTTTGTTTTGGTGGAAACTCATTTCTTATTGGTATTCTACACTAGAGCATGACTAGTAGCTACAGAACTAAAAATTAATTATTGATTAGTTGAGTCAAATGAGTGTGACTCAATGTGATTTGTTACGGGCAAACAGAATAAAGTCCAAACTGCTAATGTGCAAACCTGGAGTGTTAAAAAGGCCAGTTCCAAAGTGGAAAACAGTTCAGCTTTGAGTTAATGAGATGAGAAACACAAGCAGAAAAAAAGTAATAGTTAGGAAACTGAATATTTTTATTGGTGCTGAAAGATCACAATTGAGAAAGAAGGCTGGTTTGGAGGGGAAATAAAGCAATAATTAAATATGTAGATGTCGGTCTCTGTATGGATTTGTGTATATGTAGATATGGGGGGGAACAGAGAAACTAGTAGAAATAATAAATATAATTTAATTGATTGCAACTGTTTAGATTTGATAGGGGGAGCAAAAGCACAGGAAGATATTTGTGGACAGGAGATTTAAGGGTAGTAAGACAGCTTTTATAAGTAGAGTAAAACCAATAGTAAAACTATTCTAGAAAATTACTTAGTGGAAATACTGATGAAATAAGTATAATATCATTATTCAATAATGATACAGGCAACAGTTGTAGCCAACAAATATGACTGTTGTAGACTTTGAACAGTGACAACACGTATTTCCTTCCCAACAGAGATATATGGGTTTTTTTACAAATGTAACAGAAGTATAAGAAACCTGAAAGAAGTGATTTAGAAAAAAAAGCACTAAAAAGAGCTGGCAGGAAAATAGTCTGAGGGACTTCAATATATTTAGGAAAACAGGTTTCATATGCCTAGAAAGGAAGTGGCACTCTACCAGTATTACAATGGATAATAAGGAATGTTGTGTGGCACTGCAGCCAGACACCCAGAGAGCTGGTGAAACCTCCATTCCTGAGTTTTTCAATTAGAAAGAATGAATTAAAGGGGATAGCATAATTCCTATAAGTGAGCCTAGATACAATGAAAATGGATCAAATTAGAAATGACAGCTTTTATCAGTGAGATTATGGGTTTGCATGACAGAGCTAAAAGTGTTGATGTAATTTATTTGACTTCTTCAGGTAGTTTTAGTTCATGCCATAGAATGATAGAAAATATGTATGGATCTTATTAAAAGGATTAAAAACTGGGTAACTAGTAGGTCTTGGAAAGTGATACTGTAAGTGAAGAATCACTGTTTGGCAGGTGGTATTTTTGGCTGAGCTCATTCAAATCCACCTCAGAAAGGTGTACAAAATGATTCCTATTGAATTCTGAAGATGGTGTAAAGATGGAATTATTAAGTCATGAGGAGCATGTCTCTGGTGCAGAACAATACTGATTATCTTGGCTCATGTGAACATACTGCATTTTAATGCAGAAATGTGTGACTCAGAGAGGTAGCAGAAAGCAGGAGACCTTCTACCAGAAAGAGAGATACCTTTCTTGCTCCTACCCAAGCAAGCCAGAAATCTGGAGAGGACTTGGGGGTCATGGAAATATCTGCCAGGGTGAAATACAGTGTCAAGGGTAACAAGAACCTGGGCTGTAAAACAGGAAATACTAACCAGGAAAAGGGAGGTTGCATTATCCCAGCCTTTAGAACCAAGAAAACTGCTGCTGGGATCCCTGTGTGGGCAGGGAGGAGTCAGGAGGGTGCTGAGAAGAGCCAGAGGATGACTGCAGCACTGCAAAAGATGCCATGGAGTGGAGTTGCCAGGATGCAGCCTGTTCATTGGATGAAAGAGAAGGTCATGGGTGATTTGGTAATGGCATATAAGAGTCTTACCCTGGAGACGGCATGCAATAACAAGGTTCTCTTTGGTTTAGCCATTACAAATTTTAAAAGAGCCAATGGAGGAAAATGATGCAAGGCAATCTTGGAGATCAGAAATGAGGCAAAAATACAACTGAGGAAAATTACAAGAAGCTCCAGTGGTTTTGAAAACTGGAAATCTTTCAGTCATTTATTTTCTAGAAAAGAGCTTTAATGTTTCTTCCTAATTGAAACAGGAAGATTCCTTGACAGATGTTATGCAAATCAGATGAGATGGTCACCACAGTCCCTTCTGACCTATATTTCTGAATCTGCAATTTGGATTCTGTGGGTGTATTTGTTGCTTGCTCTGATTGCAATAGGGATTCACACGTTTCTGCTCGTCAGTCAGTGCTGTTTCTTTGCTTCCAGTAGCGATTCCCTTCCCGATAGCATCTTTTCCTTCTTCGCTGCTGTAAGCCAGAAGCAGCAGTCTACTTCACTCTCTTCCCTCTTGCTTTCCATAAGGTTCAAACTCTCATAGGCCACTCCTGGCTTCTCACAACCCCATTCCTGTCCTGTTGTGCCCAAGTCTCCACTTTCCTCCTACTCTACTCCTAATGTTGATTCCCACAAGATGTCTCTGGAGAAAGACCCTATGGACACCTGGAAAGATGCCTATGTCTCTCTCTTCAGCGACAAGAGAGGACCTATGGAACTGCCTCAGACTTGAGTCATGGGCAATCTTGAGGCAAAAGGCAAATTTTGAGCAGATAAGACAGCTCCCATGGTGAACAACTTGTCCATGTCATACCCCAGGTTTATGGCAGAGCAGAGAACGGACCCAGCACAGGCTCCCATCTCCTGCACAGGTATTCAAATCCTTGTACCATTTTTGGTCGGTTGGTCGCTTTTTCCCTGAAGAACGAAGTGACTGGATTTTTGTGCTGCCCACACTCCCCCCCTGCTGGTCACAGCGGGCTGGATGCTCGGCCCTCACTGCAGCCTGACCCATTTCGGACTCCATTAGCTTTCTGGCTACTTCACATTTTGGAGGTGAAATACCGAAAAAGATCACAATGGCATCTGGTCCAGTGCCTGGAGATATGTAGGATTAAATACCCCTCACCCACGTGTTTTGACAGGGGATGAGTTTCAGGCTGGATGAGGGGAGCAATGAGGAATACTTCTTTTCGACTGATGCTAGCAAGAAAATAAAGCCTGTGTAAACACAGTTACCTGGGCCAAGGAAGCCTCTGCCTGCAAATGCCACTGTAGGAAAGACTCAACAGCATCAAAGGAGAGCCACTGGGCAGGCGTGTGAACAGGAATGTCATTAACGCCTTGCACAACTCATAGCTGGAAGTGGAAATGCAATCCAATTACCTGCACCCTCTGACAGTATGGTCATAACCCCAGCAGAAGGAGATAAGTTAAAAATTAACTTATTAGTATTGTTGTTGTTGTTGTTATTACAAAGAAGACAGATAGAGGAGTGGTAACTCAAAGGAATGGCCTGTCCCCTCCTGACAGCCACCATCTGAAGACAGGACTTTTCTGCTGAAGATAGGGATTAAGGAGAAAAATGAATGAAGATTTCCGTTTCTGAGATAGCTGGTAATAATTAACATGAGGCTAATGGAAGGGCATGTTAGTTGGGCTTTCCGGGAAATGTATTCTAGCTGCAAGAAGATGGAAAAATTCCAGAGTGAAATGCAACTGGCCTTGCACCTCATATTTCTTGTGCTTCCCAGATCCCATCAGGCCATTAGAAGGACTGACCCTGAGCACACTGAAGCTACTCTGAGCATTTTCTTTGTATATAGAGGACTTTGGGGCAGGGCTGCTAAAATCTAAAGAAGAAAGACAGGATTATACTCCTGTTGGAAAGAGCTGAGGCTCAAGAAACCTCTATCTCTCTGGCATGGGATACCTCTATCTCTCTGCCAGTATCTTTCTGCCAAAATAAGGCTGTAACTCTTGCTGAGGGTCCCCCTCTATCCCAACCTACTCTCTCTTTCAGAAGTTGGTTCATCAAGAAAAGCATATCCCAGGCTTTTGCACAAAAGGGCTCTGATACGCCTATCAATACAATAAGCTAATGTGTGATCTGGTCTGTGGGCTGCACATTCCCACAAACCACTCTGAATAAAGCAGTAGGAGAGGACAGACCTTGCTGTAATAAAGACACTACAGCCTCACTAGTGATAATTTAAATTTTTAGTATATCTCTGGCCTATCTGGTAAGGAATCCAGCACTGATTTCCTCTGTGGTAGGACACTTCTCACACTGTTAGGCCATACAACAGTACCAATTTTCAAACAGAGAAGTGAAGAGCAAGTTCTCCCAACAACTGGGATTAGACAAGTTTATATACAAAGAGTAAAAAGCATCATCAGTTTGTGTTATCATTTACTATTGCAAATGCAGCAGGGATAACTCAAGATAGTGTAAGAAAAATAGTTGAAGTCATACAAACATATAGATTCTGGGGTATTTATGGGACAAGATAGTGCAGTGAGGAAGGACAGATAAGGTGGTGTAGGAAGAAATGAAAATGAGAAATTTTGCCCTGGGAAGTTGAGAGATTGAGGAAGGCATGAATTTGAATGAGGAAGTTTTGAACATCAGATGATCTCCAAAGAAAATTTGTGGGTTTCCTCTTCTTCATAAATGTAGAACATGAGGAGGGAAAAAACACACTGAAATCTTAACTTACATTAACAGCATGTAAGAAAGTCTCACTTCATGCAATTTCTTGCAGCTCTGTACAGGCAAGGACTCACATGGGAAAGAGGGCTGAAGGACCATTAGTAATCACAACACCCAATCTCCTGTAATTATCATCCAACCTTTAAATAAAAAGTCTTTACAATTTGCCAACCATAACCGTAATTCTATTGTCTTTGCTCCTGGGCCCCTCGCTCACAGTTACAAGACCACTCATGCAGAACGCCAGGTTATAATTCTGATAGCTGGTGGAGACAAAGAGAAAGTCCACCAGGGAAAGATAAATATTATCCTATAAAGATCACAAACCGAGTCTACTCAAACTCCAGAAGATAAGAATCGCTAACAATATCCTGCTCAAAGTGGCCAGCCCTGGCCTCTCCTACAACATCTTGTTCCCATGAAGCTAACATTTTTGAATAATAATTTTTTAAAAAACTTACCCAAAACTAAAGCAGTTTTCCCCTGAGTACAACTTTTGTCCCTAATTTAGCCAATGTTGGCTTTAGGCCATCACATTTTTTCTTCTCTAGTGGGTCATACAGTGCATTTAGAGAAATGCAGCTATATCTGAAATGTTCACACACTTTATTTTAAGCAAAACGCAGTTTCCATCCACCTCTGAAAGATGTAAGTACTGTAGTAAGTAAAAGCTACCCGATAGTCTTACTAGATCGCAAACTTTTTCAGCTGTCCCTGAAGAGAAAAATAACCATAATTAAATTTTGAAGTAAATTCTGTCTTTTAAGGACTGATAAAACACTTTGACTGCAAATATGCAGAATCACTCTGGAAATGTTATCTACAAGTATACTCCAACACATTCAAACTTCTTCTCATACTTAAAGAGCTGAAAGTTTATCATTTGGTGTTATTTTCAAGAATTTGCAAGACCCTTTTGGTTAGAGATCCATTCCCTTCGGTTAGAGAAAACATTTCGCAGGAGCTGCTTTCTTGCTCTTCTATCTCAGTGGAGCATCTGCAGAAGTGATTTGCCTCCTGAGAAGAACTGTAAACTGTCTACATCCCAGGACAGGGAAAACAGGACCAATCATTACTAGAACAGCATCATATCATGGTCTGCAAAATATTTGTAGCCATGACCACTCCTTATGTCAGAGCTGAGCTCCCTGTGCCTGCCTTGCGCTTCTTACTCTCAAAACTCCCATCCAGGGTATTTCCCTCTGTGTTATCCCCACAGGAGCCAGCCAGCTATGGGAGAGAAAGCTGGTTCTGCTCACCAGAAATGTGGTATTTTGCTTATTGCATGCACCAGAGAGAACCTCTTTGGGAACCAGATGCAAGGACAGGCTTGCGCGGTGGGCATTGGAGGTCAGTGAGTTATCGCTTTATTTGTAAACATGAGAAAACTTCATCTGGAGTCAATAAAAACACAGAGTCCCGTGGGGCCATTTTCCTGGGTCAAGAGCAATAAATTCAAAGAGCTCATCCTTACAGAGAAGGGAAATTGGCAAAGAACAGAGGCATAATAATATGTTACATTGTATATCTACAGGCCCTTTGATCCCTGGATATTTAAAAATATTAATGAGTCATGCTTCTCAAGCACCTTTTTGGAAGGTATCATTAGACCATTTTCCAGATGGGGAAACCCACGAAAAAGAGAAGTGATCTTTCCACAGTAACACAGAGCGTCTGTGACACAGCCAAAAGCAGAAACCAGATATTCTTGCTTCCAGTCCTTTGTTTTTAATTATAGCAACATTCTTCCTCTCATATTTTATGCTGTATTTTATAACAAGTCATATATGAATACACCTATGTAGGACATTTGTTGCTAGTTTACTTTCCAACACTTACACTGATATTTTACTCCTTGCACTAAATGAATTTCAACTGACTGTTACAGTAAACTCAGTAATAAATATACACTGTGGTCACACAGAGGGTGTTCCTCACATGAAATAGCAATTGTCTTTACAAGCAGCAACAGGACACTGAAAATTTAAGAACAGATGCATCTTTAATGTTTGAGAGGGAAATGTTAACAGAACAAGAAAAATGCATCTCTATGTATGAGTGAATACCGAATAATGTGTTATGCTATCTTGGTCAACTTCAGCAACTCTAAAGCTACAGTATGTAAAGGGACGAAATTTAAGGAGACAGAATTCAGTGCCTGTTGGTTTGATGGAAAAGTAGAAGTGGAAAACAAAGAAATTTTAAAATCGTCAAGTATTCTCAAGTATGTGAGAAAACAGCTATCTACAGGCTCCTTTGTTCTGGGAGATCTGATAAAAGAAGCGGTCTTCTTTGGTGGCACACCACCTAGCGCTGCTTTTTTGCTCCTGTTGTGGATAAGCAGGACAGTTGTCACTGGATGACCTAACCCATAGTGAGTTTGTGTTCCTCTAGAATACCAAAGCTCTTTTTTTTTTAATTATTATTTTTCCTCTGTAATTTCTTTCTTTTTTCTCTCTTTGTTTTTTCCCCACAATGTTCAGATCCTTTGAATATAACAGCTAATGTTTTAAAGCCAGAACACTATCACAGAGTTTAGGTTAATGGGATAATTTCATTTACATACAGGACCAGTACTTATTAGCTTATTTTCACAAACTATATCAAAACATTCAGATCCTCCTGTCTCCTCCCTCTGAAACCTATAAATTCTTGCCACCAAACCCATAGATAAGGGGATGAGCCAAGCCTCTGCACCAATTCTGATCCTTAGTGGCCCCAAAGTGGCATGGGAATTTGATCACTGTATTATTTTCTCCCTGGATTTCTCTTCAGCCTCACTCTTCTCTGCACTTACCTTTCATTTGGTTGTTTGTCCTTTCAAGAGAACAAAGTAATTTGCTCTGGATTTTACCAAGGGACAAACCCGGTGGGATAAACCTGTCCAGATGTTGTCATTTACATCAGAGCTAGACGTCTAGACTTAACAGTCAGCAAAGAGAGGGGCGCAAGTAATCTCATTTTAAGGTAGATGTTGAAAAGCACTCAGATGAACCAAGTCCTAGAAGTGCCTATCTCTCTCCATTGGCTATAAAGTTTGCCCAGAGCAGATGCTCAAACATAAACATCAAAAGTTAAGGGAGATGAAAGTGTATGATCCTCAAAATGCCTACTAGAAAGGGACTTCAATAGTCACTGGGCTTTGGGTCTTTGTAGTGCATGAAGTAATATCTATGTATTTTCCCTGATGTGATCAAATAGAAGTAGAAAAAAAGAAAAAGTATTTTCTGTGAAGGAATGACAAACCTTTGTAATTGTAATCAATTCCTTCTTTGAGGTATCCACTGATGTGCCTGAAGACAGTTAGTCTCAAGCCTCAGCCTCAAACCCAACAACTGCAGTTCAAGGATTTCTTCTGCCATCAGTGGAATCGGATTGCCCTGTCTCAGCAAGAGGAAGAATGACTTCACAACAAACTTCATTTGTGGGAAGAGATGCTTGTCTGATATTTTCCCAAATTAATGAGGAGTAAAATACTTCATCATCTCCAAATTTATATCAAAAATGTGCATCAACTCAGTTGCCTTCATTAGCGCAGCTTGTCACCAGTGAGACCTTATCTTGTGCACCTTGTAAGAGCAGGCAACCCTTCTCCCCTCTCCAAATCACATCAAAAGTAGACATTGCAGTTACTATCCCCACTGATGATGCAGCCAGAGACGGACCAGATACCCTGGACAGCAGGTTTTTAATCAAGCTGTAATCACAAAATAGCCTCATATTTAGACACCAGAGTAATTGTAATGGCAAGTAGTAAAATGAAACTCAAAAGCCTTGCCACCCTCCTCCCCAAACCAACCATTTCTTCATGTTCTTCACACTAGAGTACAATAGACAAGCACTGGTGCATATTCCTGGGTTTTCCTTTCTTTATTAGCAGGGTTGACTGTCACTTTATCCATATGCTTTTCCAAATTTAGCTACATTTACACAATATCTGCATCTCAACAAGATTACTAAAGACACCAGTACCACTCCATATCTCCAAAGCCTGGTTTGCTGTGGGAAGTCTCTTCCCCAAAAGCAAATTTTCCAAAGATGCCTGAGCAAAGAGGGAGGGGTTTTGTGAGTTTCATGCTCTAAACAACCTTACTAATAATGTGGAAATATCTGGGAGATTTTGCACCCTGAATGATCTTCCACTCTCTGCTCTTCAAGTATTCAACACGGCTTTAATTTAGTTTGAGTTAAAGGTCTAGTGGAGTCCAAAAAGCCATTCACAGTGCTAGTTCTTCCTTTTAGATAGTCTACTGGAAAAGGAGTAATTTCCTTAATAATGCACTCTCTCTTTACCTTATGAACTAGGATTGTTTTTCTCAGTTTTGTTTTTCTTGTTCTCTAGGAACACTTATTGGCAGAAGTGTCTTTGTTTCTTAGAAGTTCATAAGCTCTCTCCATCTGTTTCTCCCATGATGTCATCGCTCTCACTTTTGCCTCATCGTTATTTCCACGGCAGTCAACCAGAACTGGATGCCTCAAATGTCTGACCTCCATGAGGAATTAAAAACCAGAACAGAGAAAAAAAAAAAGGATAAAGGGAATCAAAACAAGAAAAAAACAATTGCTCAAAGTCTCCGATCACCTCTAAATGTGATTCTTCTTCCAAATTTCTGAATTATGGCATCATCTTTTAAGAATG
The DNA here is from genome assembly GCA_013390005.1 of Calyptomena viridis. NCBI lineage: Eukaryota > Metazoa > Chordata > Aves > Passeriformes > Eurylaimidae > Calyptomena > Calyptomena viridis. The sequence continues at coordinate 25,002 of WEIV01003140.1, forward strand.
TTTTAAACTTGACCTGCAAAGAAAACCTGTTTGAATTTATAGACTTAAAGAGGTAGATGTTTAATAACACTTACATAGGACTTTAAAAGGACTAATTTCTTTTCATTTTCATATTCAGACTCCAATAAGCTGAAAATCAAGAGATGGTGTGAGAACTATTGGCAGTTTTTACATCATAAGAAAAAGAGAATAGCATGTAGAGGTTTAAATTGAAGGATTAATTTGTTTTTCTTAATATTGACATCTAATAAACATAGGAAAAGAATAGTATCTTTCTTAACAATCACTCTGTAAATTTAGACATGAGACATCTGTTGGTTCTGAAACATACATCAAAATCAAGGAAAACACCAATGCAAAAACTTTGTTGTTTCTATCTGAGAAACATGCAAACCATTCCCTCTTCCCATTTTTCTTTCTTGTCCTGATCACACAATGTCAACAAACAAACAAGGCCATAAACCCAGTTGTATTTTGACTTGGCAGGACACCTGTACCATGTGCTTGTTCTTACATAAAACAGAGCTTTTTAGCTGGGTTTATTGCTCTCTCCAGTATCAAGATGCCCACAACATTCCAGCCAGGAGCTCTCCACTGCTTCTGGAGTTGTAAGTGTGCCAGAAATACCACTGCAAAAAGGAAGGCTTCCTTTCCATACACCAGAAATAATATTTTCCACAGATCCCCAGCTTGCACAGGTTAGTGTGACCACAGGCTTCTTCCTCAGCCCCCTGTAGTGTCTGTCATGATGAAAGCTTTTGAAATCACTTTGTACACTAAACTTCCTGGAACCTACGTGGGGGCTCAGTATGGCGTTTTGCAATCTGAGCATCCATCTAAGCAGCCGTGCTCCTCATGAAGTCCCAGTGCTGCGTATGCTGCATATCTGCGCTAGCAATTACTGCAAAGGGGTGCAGCTGAGCCTGATCTCAACACAGCTGAACCTCAAGCACTGCCAAGAACAGAGTGTGTTCAGTGCTGGTTTAAGTGTGGTTTGTCTTCATATCCAGGAGCTCTCCATGTTCTCATTACCTCTCTTGAGTGCCAGAGTCCTTGAAATAAGCAAGAGGCTTCTCCTTCCTTGCTTACAGTGAAAACTAGTTGCCTCAGCTTGGAACCTCATTTAGCTAGAACTTATCCCCTCTAGATGTTTGTCTGCATCACTGGAGGACCTGGTATATCCCAAAGCACATATCCACATGTGTACATCCGATCATGTCCAAGAGGAATGTTTCCTCTGTGTTTGTGGAGACATGTCTCCCTGTATCCCCAGTTTCATCTTCAGATTGTTTCATTGGTCTTTGATTTTATCCTTTCACCTCCCCAAAAGGAGATTCCTCTTCTCTACATCTCATGTGTAGAGATAGAGATGAATGAGTACAAAGCTTTTTTTAGGATTATCTGTCTGTCTCCTTAGCACCTTATCTTGGTGCATCAGAATGAAAAAGCTGTTATGAGCAGATTATTTCATTTTTTAGTGGGGGCTGTAGTGGAACAATTTTCGTGCTTGGCGTTTGGCTAGTGTAAACCAAGGAGAGGAAAAGGAGGACTTATGGTCACTGCATAGTCATCATAACCCCTTCAGGTGGCCCTTCCTGGGATTACAGTGTTCCCCTTGTTCAGTTTCAAGCAAGATATCCATCAGTGCTGCCCTCTTCTTCAAATATTACATGAGCGAAACTCGTCCTTTTTAGTAATTATGGATGAACACCCCACTTCTGAAGGCTGAATCAAACAGGGCCTCAGTAATCTCCATTGCATCATCTATATGCATGATCAGACCTTCCTCCTCTATTTCCCTCTGTCCCTCATCCTTGGTTTTAGCTGCCCTTTCCTCATCAGTTACCCTCCATATCTCAATTTACCCTGGAAGACTCTCCAGCCATCTCACACCATTCACCCTTACATTCTCCAGCCCGATCAGACTCGAAAGTTTAGGGCACAGATTTTTCTTCATGCATGTGAATAGCAGTGGGTGGAGTGGCTGCTGAAATCTTACTGGATCTGTGATATGGGCAGTGGGGTCTGCATGCACATAGAGATAAAATCTTGAGGGAAATTCTGAAGCCAAGCTAAAACGTCAGGATTTTGCTCAAAAGGCCAGTAGATCTGTAGTTCAGGAAATGAATCACTGGCTCCAAACAAGATAAGCATGAGATGATGAAAGTTAGGCTGTTTGCCTAGAAGCCCTTCATACTAATCCCTGCCTCTGACTTTGTGACCCAGAAAGACTGTTAATTTGCCTCTGGATGATGAGGCAGCTTCAGGAGGAGAAGCAAGGAAGATCTTTAGTGTTTTGTTTCTTTGCTTTGCCTAACCTGGCAATGACCATTTCACTCACAACGGCACTGACCCAGGTGCCTGTTTCATCAAAAGAAAAGAGTTCGGTGTCTATTCTGGGAAATACAGATGGGAGTGAAGTGAAGGAAGGGGGAGACCTGTTTCCATGGTTTCAAGCTTGCTCTTTCTCGATGTTGCTTCCCTAATGTTACGTATCCAATTTCTCCAGTTTCGAGGCTCAGACCCAGCTCTGTCTCATGTGTCATGGCAGGGTCTTTCACACCAAGTTGTTCACCAATGTACATGGCAGGGAAGCAAGGGTCTGCTCCTACTCATGTCAAGGCAGGCTCTGCCATGTGTTGCACCCCAGCTTTCATTGAGTTTTCAGGTTGCCGTGTCCCTCCTTCACTTCAAGTTGCCCCTCAAATTATTCAAACCTAGCTGCGCATCTGCCTTGCCTGCCTGAACCATGGGGGATATAACACTTCTAGATAAGCCATAACCCTCATCCGTCCTTGTTCCTCAGGACAGGAGACTCATTACAGACCCTCTATTTCCCTCTCTTACCCTCACCAAAAGGATGACCCAGCAACCCCATCTTTTCAAGGACAGAGCCCATCCAACTCCCTCAAAGGCTGCATCCATATAGGTTCTGCTGGTGGCAAATGGGGTGTCCTTATGGCAGAGGCTCAGCCCACTCCAGTGCTCTCACTCCTGCCAGCCTGCAGTAAAATCTCTTGCCACTTTCCTCTCAGGCATTCCCTTACTCTTCCCCCCCAAGCCCCTTTCCTAGCAGATCCTCCCCCAAGACCAGAGGCAGACATTCCTCTGGGAGACTCTGTAAAGGAAAAGAGACAGTTCAGAGAGATCTTTTGTATTGCCCTGAGCTGGGGCTGAATTTTCCTGGGAAGACCTCCAATCTGCTTTTTCTAGGAAGGAATGAATGTAGAGAAGCCTGGAGATGGGCTCATGGCTACAAGCCCAAACACAAGAAAAGCAAAAAAGGGAATAAAAAGCTAGCTATCATTAAAATATGAAAAGGGTAAAGCTTATCTTCTTCTTAGGAAATAGGGGAGAGGGCGGGAAGTGGCAGTATAAGTGGCCTGCAGTTGAACAAGGTTTGTTTGCAGGATAAGTGGCTTTTATTCCTGGTTAGGAGAACTAGGCTGTGTTTACAAATAATGTTGACAGTCCAGCTCTGACTGTGCTCTAAAAATGCAGCATCCTTACTCCTGGATTGCCTCAACACTGTATCCCCAGAGGCAGAGAGAAGCAATAAATCAAGAGCAGCAATCCAAAACATGACACAACTTTTGAGCAATATTTTCTTGTGCCTTGTGGTACGTAGAGGGCTGCTGTCCCCACATCCCACTGGCAATTGCTCTGGTAACAAAAATATTATTGTCTGCACTGTGATGGACAATAAAGACCCCTCGGGCTCATTGTTTTAGAGTCGGGATTTAGACCAAGTATCCTTACCACGCCTCTGCCTCTAAATGCTGTGATTCAGTGACTTGGCTGTGGGGCGGTGAGTCACTCCCTCCCATCTGCTGCTTGGGTCAGCCCTGCAGGTGGGACAGAGGTGATGTGAGGGCCTCGAGCTGGCCTGCAAAACAAGGGCAAGTTACACCCCTGCAGAACACAGTACTTCAGAGCCCTCTGGATGAGAGTAGTTGTGAGGTGACCAGTGTGTCTCCTTTACACTCTTGCCCAACCTGTGGCTCTGCTCCTGTGGACTCCATCCCACATCCACGAGTTCCAAGGTCCTGTGCCTTCTGAACCCTAGAGGGTACTAGAGAGCAATATTCAGCTTCCTGAGAAGGAGGATACTTGCCGGTGGTCCCAGAGGTGTCTTTTGTGAAACTAAGAAGCAGCCCTGCGTGCCTTGGAGGAGCCTTGGAGGCACCAGGGCCTACATATCCCTCTTACTCACCATTGCTATCTGAAGGATCCCAGGCAGGGACCAGTCAGTGTAGGGAACATGCAAAGCTAGCAAAGGATGTACTTCCCTCTATGTTTCAAGATAGGTGTCTCTGGACCCTGGGTAATGATAAACGGATGCTAACACATGCACCTATCAGCACCATTCTGAATTCAATAACTAGGGATCTCTTAGTTACCGACTCCTTTGCTTTACAAGATATGTTGCTCAGACGCTGTAGTGATGAGCACCATATAAGAAAAGGCACAAGAAGACCAGAAAACCTGTACCATATTAATGCAGCCCTCCGAGCAGTGACTCCATGCATGCGGTGTGAGCACATACCCTGCCCTCCCTGGAATCGTAATGCAGAATGGGATCATCCTGAACCCATCCCATCTAGGCACTCACCCAAGTTTTAAATGTTCTGTGAGTTCAGACACAAGGGAAACATTTCTGCCCTTTTTGCTTTGCCCTGTGTTGAGAGCAGAAGAGCAACAGAGACTGTGTGGGAAATAAGTCAAGAGGACTCCACCAAATGATGTCCTTGAGATTAATGACCAGTCTCAGTGACTTGTTTCTCCCTCCTGGACCACACAGTCCTGATGTCAATAAAGCTCTTTTGCTTTCAGAGAAAGAAACGTCTCTGGATCCTGACAAGCCAGGGTGACAGATGTTAGCAGTGCTGTGAAGCGTGCTGGCTATTGGCCAGCTTCTTGAGGTTGGTATGTTAATTACACCTGAACATAGAGAAGATTTGAACCAGATCTAACCACTCACAGTCATAACTTTCTATTTGGGAAGCAAAAGCACACAGAATTTCACAAAGCATGAGTTAAAACAAAAATATGCTTTCAGAGCATCAGGAAAAAGAAGTTAAACAACATTCTAAAGAACTAAAGAAAGGAAATAATGTGCCCTGCTTATTTCATAGCCCATTTTAATTTGGAGGAACTGACACACATGTTGTATTGCACAGCTGAGCCTGTTCTGGAATCTCTTCTTGGAAATCAGTTCTTAAAGGTAAGATTTTCTTGTTCACAACTTCCTTCCTAGCTTTGCAGAGCCACATTTCAGTGATCCCTAAAGTTGTTCCCAAGGCTCAGAGAGAGACAAAAGGATAGTATTAGGAAGCAAACAAGACTCTCATTTGACAGCATTGCATGCCATTCCTTCATCCCTTCTGGATCTGAGCCTCTCCTTTCCATAAACCATTGGTCTTAATCTCCCCTTCTTGTCCATGGCCCCCACTGCTCAAATCTCTCCTGGCTGTTCTCCCTGCACATCTATGGGCTCTTCTTCATGCTAACAGCAAATTTGATCCTGACATCACTTGCACCAACAGACTGTTTAAAAGAAATAAATAAATGAAAGCGACAGGTTGGGGTGGGATGACTAGTTCATGGGATAGCTGATAAAAAGGCTTTTAGAAAGAATTTGGAACAAAATTTTCACCAAGAAGGAAGGAAGGTTTTCCTAATGAAGCCAGGAGTTGTCTCCTTTCAGTTACTTAAACTGATGATTCAGGAGTTCCAAGTGGTTTAATTTGTAGTAACAAATTAATTAGAGAAATCAAATGTCCCCAAATATGGTCACAAACCATTTCAAAGAATGTCAGATAACCCAAGCCCTCCTATGGTCCTGCATATCTATCAGTCAAGAGGCATTGGAAGCAATGCACAGTGAGGTCCTTTGCAAAACCTCACTCTCATCTTAGAACACTAACAAAGAGTTCAGCTTCAAGGTGGAAATGGATCTGTCCCTGAATAGCTCTAAACAGTTCAACATAACTATTTTCATCACCTGATATTTACTGAGAGTTCGAAAGAAAAATGAGAGACATTATTTTGCAGAAGTGATTTTTGAAAAAGTCACAAGAAAAACTGTGGTTTTCTTGTCATCTTGCAAGCAAGAAAAGCAATAACTCATTCTTTGGCCTTAAAATTTGAAAATTTAAGTACTTGTAAAAACTCAGATTGCAATGTGCCTTGACATCTCCAGGTACTTCATTTTTCTGTCATCATAAAACAACAAATTCTTCCAAAAATCTGTGACGCACCTAACAATCATTGACTATGCTATTTACCTACAAAAAGTATAAGTTCTCTGATCAGTTCTCTGCTATCTGACAGACCTCATTCTGTTGGTAACCATTGAGGATTTACTGTTTCTCACATACATTACACATAGTACCTGTTCGTGGTCACCTAGATGAATTCTTTTTTGCATCCACACAGCTAAAGGGAGGCCCTGCCAGGAAGTCGTCTAAAGCCCAGTAGGCTCCATAAGCCCTGCTTAATATAGCCATCTGTACCCATGTCACAGAATCATCAAGGCTGGAAGATACCCTCAAGATCATCTGGTCCAACCAACAACCCAGAACCACCATAATCACCTCTAAACCATGTGTGCAAGTGCCACGTCCAGATGTCTCTTGAACACTTCCAGAGATGGTGACTCAACTAGCTCCCTGGGCAACTTATTCCAATGCCTGACCGCTCTTTCAGTAACATTCTTTTCCTAATTTCTAATCTGAACTTCCCCTGGCACAACTTAAGGCTATTTCCTTTCATCCTTTCACTCGAGACATAGCAGAAGAGAACCACCCCCACTTCACTACAACCTAGTTTCAGCTAGTTATAGAGAGTGATAAGGTCTCCCCTAAGCCTCCTTTTCTCCAGACTAAACACCCTCAGCTCCCTCAGCTGCTCCTCACAGGACATGTTTTCTAGACCCTTCACCAGCTTCATTGCCCTTCTTTGGACATGCTAAGGTGCAGAACACCTGCAGGTCAGCACACAGATCACCACACAGTCACTGAAATCACATCAAGGGCATGAGGAAAGCCAGGTAGACATTAGACAAGACTGGTTCTAAGTGCAGGCTTAGAAATTTAGGGGACACATCCCTTATGAAACCTGGAAGAAGCGGCAGCTACCTTGACAGCAGCAATCAAAGCTCAGGTTTCTGGCAAGCTTTTGAAATTATCAGTAATTCCATGCTAGCACTGAGATGAAGGCACATGCAGAAGATATTTATTGCACTTCAGGTTCTGTTTTCACTCCATAAAGAAAATAAATGTTTTGGCCATGAACACAGTCAGTTATTTGGCTTTTGCTATGCATACACAGGGAAACTTCCTAGTAACATCTTGCACTGTCATCAAATACCATGAATTTGTTCCTTTCCACTGAGCTAGGCTCAGGCTTGAATTTTCAATTCATAGACTTTGAACTTGATTCAGGGTAACATTGTTTTAGCTGAGGTTCAAAGCCCCTTAAGGCCATAGAGGGCCAGCCAGAACATCCCATCTAACTTCATGCTGCCCCCAGGCCACAGATTTCAGCAGTTCAAGAGCTACACTTGGGTTCAGCAAACCTCTGCTGGGAGTACCAGGAAGATCCTCAAGGTGGGTGTGGTAAAGAACAGGTAAGATATTTATTAGGTAGTTTTGGGTTTTTTCCTAATGAAGCTTTGAGAGAAGAAGTCACACAAAGACAGAAGTATGGTAGAATCTCCATCCCTCCAGTCCTTACACCCCATTTGGCAAGGACAGGCCAGACCATTTCCAGTTGTTCTCCTGTGTCTCAGTACAGGGTTTGGGACAAGACTTCTCAAGTCAGCGATTCTGCCATTTCTGGAACACAGTCACTGGAGCTCTTCCCTGCCTCTCGCCCCCAGTCTGCCTCTTACCCCCACCGCTTCCTTCCCCACTGGTGAACCCAGAAGCAAAAATGACACCTGAAAAAACATTTATCCACCCATAATAAAAGAGACTGAAATTTCCATGTAATTGCAACTGAGAAGCTGTGTTATAAAAACTGAGGTCATTCATAAAGAGAATGGAGAAGCTGTATGCAAGGAACAATTCACAGAGCACATCTCTGTCAGCTCTGGCCCTTCAAACCCTCTATGGACCTTTGCTTTGGTTCCTGCTAACACAGACTGTTCCCAGGTAACCCATATGGGAGAATGTAGATAAAGGCGAGGTGATCTCTGTTCACATTAAGGCATGAAGCAGAAACTACATGAGGATTTATGACATACTTTTTCTCTTACTTTCACCATCTTCAGAGATTCACATGAACTGTCTAGCTAGTATGGATGTTCATGGTCAAATTCCTGTGGGAAGAATTCTTGCTGAGTCAAGCTGGGAGAAAAACAGAAATTCTGCTTTGCGGGAAATTCCAGGACCTCTGTTTTTTTCCTGAGTTAATCAGAAAAGTCAGAAATCAAAACTTTCTGCAGAATGACATTTCCAAGTTTTTGCTTTAATATTTGGAAGATAGGGCAGTCTGAGTTTTACAAGCCACAGCTTTGTGAGATGTGCGCCAAGTATAAAACCCTTTGGACATTTCTGTGCTGGAATTCCAAAAGCCACATCACACTGCAGTAAACAAGTGCAGCCACAGACAGGGCTCCTAGCAGCATCAGATTGCTCTGAAGAAAATGTAGTGCCTGTGCAGTGTCTGTAATCCTCCCTTAGCAGACATACCAGGCTGAGAGGAGATTCCCTTCTTTGCAGGGCCATTTGTTGGGCTCTCTTCTCATATCTGTGCAAGGTGAAAGTATGTTTACTTTGTGAGTACTTTCTCCTTTCACTGTCATTACCTCTCCCACACACTGTGTGTGTTCCAGTGACGTGCAAAGGAAGATACAGCTGACACAAGAGAGGGACAGACTCTTAAGATCTCCCCAGAGCTTTGAAACAAAGGCTATCTGTGCTGTTTCCAGTGCAGAAAGCGCAGGCACACCCACATGGCAGCTCCTGAAACCTGAATTGTGTGATCCCATGCAGCGCCAGTGAGGCTTCAAGCAGGCGGTCTCGTATAACGCTCACTGAATTGAGCTCATGAGGCTGAGTGAGCTAATCTTCAACCCTGCATGCTTTCTCTGTGTCAAGAAAAGGGAGTAGTGGTCAGCAGCAGAAGTCTTCACGAGGTGATGCTCAGATGATGGGCCCTTTCCAGCACAGTAGCACACGGGACCACAGCCTCTAAAGCCCAGGCTGGAACTGGGGTCAAAAGAGGGACAAGAATAGACCAAGATGTGATGCTGCTCTTCTGTGCCAGAACCACACAGGCTTTCTCTAAATCAAGCCAGAGTCAAGCAGAGATTCCATTAAATAAGGCAGTCTCAGGACAAGGTCTTTCCAAGTACTCAGACATCAAGGACAAAAGATGGTTTAACAGAAGTAGCATGAAAGAATTGTTCTGTTAAATCCAACCAGCACCTCCTGCTTCCAGACTGTTCTGTGGCATATTTGTACCAGCAGCATGCCAGGGAGACCACAAATGCAGGCTTTAAGAGTTACACTATTTGGTGTCAGAGAACTTTAGTTAGTTTAGGCATTGGGTTTACCAAGGACTGACTGGAGCACAAAGGAAGTGGGGGGGGGGGGGGGGGCTCTTCACTGACAGGCATAAACAAAAAGCATAACAAATTACTGCAAAACTCCTAATGGGAATTAGTGGACAGAAGGGCTGCAAGGCATATATGTGTTTTTTCATGAAAAAAAAACAAGAAGCAGAACCTAGGAAACCAAGTAACTGGATTATTTCTTCTTGAGTTGAAGCATGAAGTTCCTGTCTTGTAAAGGTGCTATATCCTTCTTACAGCCCATCCACCAGGAGAGCAACTTGAGGGCTCTTCAGTGGGTTATAAGAGAAAATAACTACAAGAAGGGGTTTCAATTTGCAGATACTGCTGTCAATGTTGCTGCAGGGTTAAGAACACAAGCCTCTATTCTATGTTTCTCACAGGTGCTGTCCCTTGCTCTTGCCTCCAGATTTGGTTAGCTCAGCTGTCCACTCACAAATTTCTTCTTGTGGGACCAGAACCAGAGTTGTACCAGTAAATTCAGATCTGGGTTACTTTTAGGGAGGCTTAAAAGTTCTGGAAGAGGTGTGAAACTTCCAAAAAGCTTCATCATTCACACTAATTCCCCCAGACAGGAGAATCAAAGGCCAAGTGACTTGATCACATCCCTCCTCCTTCCTTATTCACAGATCAGGAAACGGCAACAGTAGCATGCCACAGTGGTAAAAGTGACCTGTGGTTGCAAGGTTACAAGCAGTAGTGAATTCCCAGGAAGCTTTCACAGAGTCATTGCTAAGGGATTTCTAGTGGCAGTACCCTACCAAAACTGAAATCAGACAGTATAAAGAGAGTAAAAGGGGGAGGAAGAATATACTAGAGTGAAGATCATATGATGCAAAGGGCTAACAGTAGCTTAATCTGACATTTTAGTTCCCTTTAAATACATGTGGAGTGGTTTTGGCTTAAGTGAGATATCAGTGGACTCCAGTCTAGTGTTATTTTCTTTGCACAGGAGAGAATTCCCACAAACACCAACATCCAAAAAATGGACTGTTGTAAGAAAGTTTCCTAGCTCCACTACCAAACCCTACAGGGGAGGAGAAACGAAAAATAGTAGGACTGGCAGCATATCCAAGAGATTTTTGCCAGTTCTTCTACCAGAAGAGCCAACCTTTAGGATGAGCAGGGTTTATGCCAACAAGTGTTCGTCTGCATGATGGAGTTAACTCGTAGTTTACTGTACAGTCTCCCTCTCCATTAGCTGACTTTGCAGAAAACCAGCTGTGCCTCACTGGCTCCTCTCCATGCTTTTGGGGGCTTGTCCCACAGCCCCAAGTGCTGTGCAGGAAACAGCATGACTCTACAAACCCTTACCAAGAGGACTGGGAGAAGAGACATCTGTCTGACCCAGAAAAGGGAAGGGAGCTCCTGGAGGACTTAGCAGCACGGGAGAGGGTCTAGCTGTACCCACATTGCAGAGCAGTTATGTCAGCAGCCTTGAGGTTGTACTCTAGCCCATCTCCTTGGCTGGCCAGCCAACTCAAGTCAAAAAGCATCTCTGATTTATAGGGATGTGGGTGTGGATAAGACACAAGTTACCAGCAACACTGGAGTTATAATCTTATTAGCTCTGCAGTGAACACCCACATTAAGTAGGGAGGCCAGGGAGGCAGGATGACTCTGAAAGAGCAACAGGGCAGCCAGGCTTACAGTACTGGTCCAGTTGTAGCCTTTCCACTCTCATTTCCTTCACCCCATATACCCAGTGATCCCATTGCCACCTGCACAAGGTGAGGGCAAGACATGTCTTTCCTTTCAATCTCCAGAACACAGGATCTCAGCAGCAGGACCTCTTCCCCTGGCCCTTATTGCAGCCACTCATCCCTCCACCACTTCCACCCTGAGACCCCACAGCTGGGCCTGAAGCGCACAGCCAGAAATGGAAGCTCTCAGTGCAATCACTGTGGGTTTCCTAACCTCCTATTGCTGCAGCTTTACAATTTATTTGCTCTGTGTGCCAACGTACGTGGACACATGTTCTGTTCCTGCGGATATACATGCATCTGTGTATCATGCTACCCATCTCCTAAAGCACAGGGAATGTCAAGCCTTTGAAAAGAGGATGTCCATGGTTTGGCAGCTGCACATTTTGTGGTCACTCTGTGTATCAGATGGACATGGGAAATTCCTGCTGGACTCTGGCAACGAGTTTCTCCCTTGGCTAATTTTTAATGGCAAAGGTTTTGTAATCACTATTTGAGCCTGAGGAGCAGAAATTCCTGAGAGGTAATTGGCTTTGTCGGTCTGTTGGGTGCACTCAGCCTTGATCTCTTCAATTACTGTATGTATGTACCTACTCTCACGCTGACATGCTGCTGAGGACAAGCATGACAGCTCCATGGATGGGTGCATGTCTTCAAGCAGTGCAACCACCCTGGTAGCTAATGCAGTGCATGAGACAATGGGGCAAGGCTACCAAGAAGCAACTCTGGTCTTAGCTTGGTGGCCCACAAAAATTATCACTGAGGAGATGGGACCTGTGGGGACAAGGGGACAAATTAAATCAGTCTCCAGTTGGTCTTCTTCTACCATTTGACTCAGTTTGTTGACCACAAGCTTCTTCACCTGCCACCACACAAGGCACCTCATTCTCATTGCCAGACAGGAAAACCCTCCCAATAGAGACTCAGCTTTCACTGGCAAAAAGTCTGCACATGCCAGGGTGGCTTATCCTGGATGAATTTTCTGCCAGCAGTACAGCACATCGTGTTAAGACTCTTGCCAGCAAATCTGTATCAATGGGAGGGACAGGATGACTTTTCCTTCTCTTAATTAATGGGGTTATGCAGGCAAAAAATTGTTGGGAATGGACGAGGCTGATGACCCCATAATGCTGCCTCATCAGCACGCAGCATTTAAAGGATGTGTATGACACTGAAGCATGTTTTGAAGTCCTCTGTGGGGCCCAAGAGGGCTACACATAGGCACAAATCTTCAGACCTAACATCTGTTATATCAGATTACATACTGGGGTCTCGGGCACAACAAAGGAGTCAGGATGGATGTGCACAATCTCTCTCATGCACCCCAAGCTTTCATCGTGGCCTAAACACTACATTTCTCTGCATCATCTCCCCTCCACTTCTGTCCCACAGGTTCCATCTGCTGCTCCCATGCTGCTCCCATCCTGCTCCATCCTCCTCACCTCCTCCCAAAACAGCAAATTTTCTGTTACCACCTTTCCCCCTCCAGCCCTCAGGTCTGTCACCCATTCCCAGATCATCCCAGGAGCTGCTGCCCCTACAGCAGTGGCCAGTGGGTTGTTCTGCAGCTCCACCATCCTGGAGTTCACCACAGGCAACTTTCACTCCCTCATCTCCTCTAATTGCGGTCGGCACCCCCCAGACTGGGGGAACTCGTAAATACCACAGTCTTGTGAGGGAGTCTTCCAGCCAGTAATTGACTAAACTTTCCAGATGCGATTCCAGCAAGAAATTAAGAAGCAATGTGACCCTTGTCAAGGGCACAGGCACCCCCCGCAACACAAACACCCTCTCCCAGGAAAGCCCTATCCCCACAGACATCAGGCTGGCTGGGCTGGCAGGATCCACAGAGACGGGAGGCGCCGGGGAAGCTGGGGAGCTGTAAATCAGACCTCTCCTGGCCCCCACTTCCCCCCACACCCTTATCAGCCCCACTCAGCATGGTGGGTGCTACAAGAGGGATGTGAGCAGGGCCACCAGCAGAGATGAGGGCCCCACTGAGGCAAGTCTTGCTCCCCTGGGAACCTCCAGACCCTGCAGGCACATAGGCCAGCCAGTGGCTGCCCACTCCACCTTTGGAACAGCAGGTCTGGCACAGGGGTCTTCTCTCACTCCCCACTTCCAGCTCTGACTCCAGACAACACTGGTGGCTGCAGCCTGCTGCTCAGCAAACCCAGTGCCTTAACCTGAGCAGGTTGGCACTTCCCCGCCCCAGTACCCCCTTCACCCCTCCTCTTTGTCACATAAGAAACAGCCTTAATGAAGGGGCTTATTGAAAAATAAACAAGTCAGGAGCTTTACACCTGGGGAGCAAAACAGCTGCAGGCTGACAGTGTGCACCACTCACAAGGTACCCCTTACCAGCCTTGGCTATAGGAGTCACAGCAAATCCTAGAGAACCTGTCTTGCTGGAGGCCATTCTGGCTGCAAAAACCCTTTCCCTCAGCACCCAAGCAATGTCATCACTTTCCAAATGAGCTTCTGCACCCTCCAGCAATGCTGTGATGGGAGAGGATGTGCAGCAGTGTTTCTCCCACTGCAGGCCTGATTCTTGGCTCAGGCTCCAAAAAACAGGGCACCACCTAGCAAAGCTGCCACCTTGCTGGGCTCTGCAAGAGGCCAAGGAATTATGACAGCATAGGGTACAGGGCAGAGAGGTGCAGGGGCAGAGTCTAGGCAGGGAAGAGTAGGGGGAGCAAGAGGTCTTCAGCAGGGTCTGGAGCCACTCGGAGCCAGGGCAAGGGATGGGAGGAGGTTTTGGGGGGGAAATGTGCCCTCTGTGTGGTGGGCTCCTGTACCCTCTCGCTCCCACAGCTCAATGACCTCCAGGGCAGAAATGATAGTGTCCAGCTGTAGGGCTTGCAGGCAGGGGAGGGGAGGAAATCCAGTCTGAGGGAGAGCATCCTCCAGCACCAGGAAGGGAAGGAAAAAAACCTCCTTTTTTTGCATGTTGCAGCTCACTCGTGTCCTGCCATAGTTGGTGGCCAAGAAGCAGAAGCCAGGACAGGTGCAGGGAAAGCAGCGATAGTCCCTGCAGGGCAGGAGAGGGCTCACTGTACAGGGCAGAGGGAGAAGTGCCTGGGGAGTGCCAGTGATTCACAGCATTGAGGGCAGACACAGATAAGTGGTTGAAAGGTCTCTTGCCCTGCTAATGCTGCTTCCTTTCAACAGCTTTAAATCCATCACTTAAAAATTCAGTGTTTCTCTGTTGGAGAGCTGGGTGGCCTACAGGATGAATGGAGCTCTTCACCCCTGGGGCAGCAAGGAGACTCCAAAAAACAGGGCCAGGAAGGTGCTGGCATGTTAGCACGTAGCTGGGTTATAATTTACATGCATACGCCATATGCTTACTCCCATTAGCATCTTGGCTTGGAAGGCACCCAGTCTCCTTTCACCCCTGAAGGAATTGACCTCATTAGAAAGCACTCAGAGGCCTGCATGGATATATTTGACTGCAAAATAGAAGCAGCTATGTCTAAACCAAAGCCTTGAACATCAGGCTCACGCCCCTTTGATGGAGTTAGAAAGATGGCACTTTTCATGGTGGGCAATCTCAAGCTGGCCATTTTCCCTGAGGAGAAACACAGCACACAAAGACATGCTTGCTGCAATTTCAGTGACCTCAGGGATCATTCACATTCGCATATTTAAAATAACACCTATGAGAGATTGCCAAAGGGTCTAGTAAAGATCAATTAGCTGGTAGGAGAGAAGTCTCTAACTACATGGCTAGTCTATGTAAGCCAGGACCTTGGGGCAGTTAAAATGGGATTGAGTCCATGCTTAAATATGGTTTTATTATTGTCACTAGCACCATTCACACTGAGCGTGACAAATATTGTCCCCCTCCTGCACTCCTCTAGGAAAGCTGCAACCATTTCAGAAGCCACAAATAAGCCTCAGAGGTAGGTGAGGTCCTTAAGGGTCAAACCAGCAGTCTCAGCTACACAGGAGGGCTTTGCCTCCAGGTGGACTTTTCTCCAAGCAGTTTACACACTCTCCCACATGGAAGGCCATAGCTCAATACCATTCCTTTCTGTCTTTTTCCACTGTGTTCCTACATCTCCACTTAATAAATGCTGTAAAGCCAGCTCCCTGATCCCTGCAGACAGGCCCAGTGTTCCAGATGGAGGGCTGGGGATAGGAGGCTTGCTGAGTCTGTATATTCTTCCAGATCTCCCCCCTGCACACTCCTCCACACAGAAATATCCCTGCTCCTATCAGTGGTTCTGGAGCTGACGTCCTTCATGACGCAGGTAATGTCCTGCAGGGGCAACAAGGAATGATCTCCCCCCGCTGGGCTCCCAGACCCTGCCCACCCCAGCTGGAGAGACCTCACACTCATCTGGTTGATGGTGCTCATGGGATGCTGCTGTGTCACATTGCCTCACTGAAGGTAGAGCCTGGTGACAAAGTGGAGCAGTGCTGATTTAGACTCACCTAGAGAGCTACCCTTTGAAATTCTGCTTCCCTGCTCCCAGCAGCCAGCGTTTTCCTTGGTTCAGGCTGTTAAAAGGACAAACTGACGAAAGTCCTTGCATGCCCTCTTGACCATCATTTCCAAGCACTGAAACCAGGACTGCAAATGTTGAAAGTGCTGCAGCTCAAGCCCACACTCCTGACTGGTGCCTCCATCATGTTGCCATAAAGAGGACTTGGATTGCATACAGGAGCAATGGACTGTATGTAGTAGTTTCTCCAAGCAAGGAGCAAGACTCTCAAGGAATGACCTCAGAGGCAGTCTCACTGTCATGCCAGCATGTACCTACTGTGGAAAGGTGTTTCCAGAGACCCCATCTCATCCCTGTCCTGATTTGACCACATGGGAACCTTTGCAGTAGAAAGAAACCAGGCACTGTGGGGACAGGGCAAAGGGAGTTCACATAGTGAATTCCTAAAGGAGATGCTGAACTGTTGTTGGTGGTACATAGTGTCAGAGCTCTCTGACTAGTTAGGTGCTAAATTCCCTCATAAGACCCAAGTTACTACCTCAGGTCAAAAGCAACCTCCACCACAGTGAGACAACTAAACAGTTTCAGCTGTTCTTTAACTTCCTTCCTTCCTTCCTTCCTTCCTTCCTTCCTTCCTTCCATCCTTCCTTCCTTCCTTCCTTCCTTCCTTCCTTCCTTCCTTCCTTCCCTCGCTCTCTCATTCTCTCGCTCTTTCTTTCACTCTTTCTTTCTCTCTTTCT
>WEIV01003140.1:41705-170615 GCA_013390005.1 Calyptomena viridis
CTTCCTTCCTTCCTTCCTTCTCTCCGTACCTCCCTCCCTCCCTCTTTGTAATACCTGCTCTTGTGGCTAGAGCTCTTCCCTGTCACACATTAGAAGCTGCAGGAGAGGACAAGCAAAGAAAGGGACACGAGGGAGAGCACTGCTTATCTCTCCTAGAGGGAATTTCTCACCTCTGCTCTGTTCTGCTCAGCTGCCCAGGCAGCAGCCTTGTCGCCAGAGACAGCGTCTGGCCTGCTGTGTTGACAAAGTCACAAGAGATGTGGAGTGCACATAGAGATCAAGGCAGGGCTGACACAGGCTTTAAGCCCATTCCCACTGCTCCACTCATCAGAGAAAGGAGGCGAGTGTGGGGGTAGGAAGGGGAGAAGTGTCTTCTGCACTGTGCTGAGACCCAGCAGCAAACCTTGGCTCCTCTGTTTCCCCAGCCCGGTTGCTTTCAGCCACTCACACTTCCCTGCCTGGTCCTAAATGGAGACAGCACAGCGTTCATAACCAGAGGCATCACTCCATGACCTTTGCAAAGAGAGCAGAAAATATTTTCCTCATATTCAAGTAGCACTGTTAAAAACTATTGAAAGCTTCTGTGTCAAACACACCAAAGTTTTGCTCCCAGACTTGACAGTGAAGCAGGCTTTTCAGGTCTGGCATCCACAGAGCATGTTGTCTCCTTGCTCTTCTGCTCTCCTATTGCACGGTTCCTCATCTGGATGGTTCCTCATTCAGATGCTTATCTGCTGAGTTTAGCATCAACCCTTAGATATGAGCACTCTACCCACGATCCTGCTGCACCCCTGTTTGTAAAGGATCATGATGATATACACTGTAACTGCCTGGCAGAGGAGGGCAAGTTCGCATTTGTCTGGCAGTTTTCATGCACACCGCTTGACTGATTGCAAGTGCTCATCTGTGCCTCTCTTTAGCACGGAGTTCACTTGCCAGAGGGGCTTGCTTGTTTCCACAGGCTGGGACCAGAACCACTGCCAACATCTCCAGCAGCTCCAGGTACCCCCTCCCTGCATCCTCCCAGATATCCAGGCTCTGTTGCCCCCTACTCACAGCCTCCCAGCTGCTTGCACCACCTGCCTTCACCATGCCCCAATCTGCCCCTGCAGCTCAGTTCATCTAGATGGGAAACTCGGGAGTACTAAGTGTACTCAGAAAAGTCTCCTTTTTGCATTGCAGTGCTCCCGAGCACTTTGTGCCCTGAGTCTCTGGGTGCTGGCGACTAGTAAGAGATATGGGGAACCTAGTGGTCTCCCAAGACTGAGTGCACATCTTCAGCCCTAAATGACTGCTGTCCATGCCACTTTGGCAGATTGGTATGAGTTAGCAATAGCACTTCAGTACTGGTATAACAGTGGCTGTGCTTCCTAGCACAGAAATGTTGCTTTTAAAAAAATCACCCCATACTTCTACGTGTCTCAATTTCATTGTGAGGTTGACTATAATAAAGGCCAGTTTAGCCTGAAGTAGCTGGATTTTTAATGGTGTTCAACTCCCATTGAGGACAATAATGAATCCCATCCTGCGAGGGGCAGCAAAAGTGGTGATGAAAACCTGGCCAGCAGTGCTGCTGCTGCTGGCAGCCCCAGACATGCAGTGGTGTGGATGCAGGACGCCTCACCGTGAGGGAAGAACAAGTAGGACTTCCCCTCCCCTGACGCTCTGTCTCCACCTTTGTGTTGCAAAAACAAAGAGTTTTGGGTGTGATCCCGCCCTGTGCCCAGCAGCAGCTTTGGCAGTTGCGTGCACAACGTGCCTGCTCCTGGTGCTGCTCATGGAGGAGGAGGGTGTCTCTGCCATGGGCATGTTCCTCCGCCCCTGAGGCACCATGCTTCTGCTTCTCCAAAGTACACATGCCTGCACCACTTCCCCTGTGCCGGCAGCAGAACACTTGCTGGAGACTTTTCCATGCTGCAAGCCAGGCTGAGTGAGGAAGGCTGGGCTCTTTCCAAGGTGCCCAACCATCTCCTAACATGAAATCACAGAACTGATCAATGCAGATGAGCACGTAGAACAGTGTGTGCTGTCTCCGCCTGACTAAAAGAGCTTATGGTTTACAGCCAAGCCTGGTTTGACCTCCTCTAGGATCGCCCAAGGGAACAGGATCTTCCTCTCCAGCTCTCCTTTTCTCATTTTATTTTGACCCTTATGGCAATGTCCAAGTAAACCCGTCAGGCTAGGAATCAAGAGGTTGCAGTTTTCCTCAGAGGTCAGTGGAAGCCAAGAACAATGAGAGACATGTACTAATTCACTCTGCCGCCTAGAGTAGCACATACAGGGTCAAGGATCCCACCACCAAAAACTAGAGAGAGGGTCACATCTGTATGATGCAGGGCACAACACATTCAGAAGGAAGAAAGAGATCAGAGGAGGAGGAAAAATCCCCTGACACTACATATGCATGTGTGCCCAACTAAAAACCACAGCCAGAGAAACAGCTTCTTAACTGTGAAGACCCCAGGTCAGAAGAAATGGAGCTACAGTAGTGTCTCCATCCAATTTGACTCCCACGCTGAGAAGAGGAGCCTGTGGTAAGCAAGCTGGCAAAGCCTGCCAGAGGCAAGCTATACAGTAACATTAGCTGTCAAGAGTAGAGCCTTTGGGCTATTCAGTCTGGACTTCTTTCTTTTTTTTTTTTTTTTTTTTTGAAGTCTTACTGTGCTTTTTCCAAACTCCAGACTCTGACAAGCATTCTGGACAGCCTAGTAACTGTGTGCTAAGTTTGGCCTGAAGTATACAATCCTAATGAGAATAGAAAGACCTGACTCTCTGGGGACTCCTGCTAGACTTCAAAGGATCCAGGACTTACCAAGCAGTTTTGAAATACATCCATGACTTCTGGCCCATTTTCTAATTGCCTCCAATGAGCGAAGGCTGTGTGCATGCCTGAGAAGGAGTATGGGGCTAGGAGAGGAAAGCAGAGGATGTTCAGTGGGAATAGGGTGACATAGATGAGGGTTTGCAAGGAGCAGAGGATGACTTGAGGGAGTTTGTGTGCCAAGAGGGGACCCAGAAAAGCAGAAAAGATGTACACAAGTTTTCTTCTTCTTGCTGGAGACAGTACAGATAACATGGTGGAGATGAGAGGGTGGTAGAGGAAGGAAAGATATCCATTAGTGTCCAAAGGGAAAAGCTTGGCAACAGAGGCACAGAGCTGGGAAAACAAGGCTGGGTATCAAGGGATTTGCACAGACAGAAAAGACAGCCTTGTAATACATACATTAGCCTGCCTGGATGCCCACATCCATATGAAGTTGAGGGCTCCTGATTCTTCATCTGCCCACTTAGTAGTCACCCCCTGTACCATGTGATACTATAAACACCTCTCCCAAAAGAAAGTGCTTCCTAAGGCTGGAATGGCTCCATGAGAGCAGACTTTCTCATTCCAAACACTTTCCAACTTAAACTGGTTTTGCTGTGTATGTCAGAGGGAAGCAAATATGTGTCTGTTCAATTAGGGACAGTGCTCTGTGCATAGATAAGTAGGGGATGAAAATGTCCTCAACCTCTACCAACACAACACAGGGGGCTTTGAAACTTTTGAGGGGCTCCCCTCTACCACTACTCTGGCAAGGAAGTGTTGCATGTTTTAGCAGAGATATTTGAGGTTCAGGAGCACAGGGAGGCTTTGAACAATGAAAATATAACACTGCCACACAAGTGTTAGTACTATTTCAGGGTATCACATGAACTGAGGCAAAGGGGAAACCAGAGAGCTGGGAATTCAAGACCCTTCTAGCTACTGGACAGAAAACAGAAGAGCCCCTCTGTATTCCTTCTCTCTTGTCAGATCTAATATTGCCTAAGTCAGGGTTGCACATGGATATGCTGCTGACGGAGCACTGTGCAGTCAAAAGCCTGGTGCTATGCCAAGAAATATGTGTGGCACATTGCTAATGCAGAGGGGAGCTGTTGCCCCTATAGGCACCACTGGCAATTCAGTGCCTGATCTTCCATGGATTTATACACATCTGGCCACTTTGTTGCTGGAATGCCTTATGTGGAAAGGTAACTGCACAGAGATGCTCACCTGCCCACCAGCTTCTTCCTGCTGCTCTGATTACTTGCTTCATCATTGCCTCTTTGTGAACATCAGCCTTTTCAACACCAGTCAGCATCAGTCATAGCTGTTATTTAATGACTCGCTTGCCCAGAAATACAGAGGCAATGGCCCACATTCCGCACTCTCCATGGGTGCCAGACTGCATCCCTGAGGAGGACCCAGCCCCACTACTCACTTCCAAACTCCTGGCAGCAGTGAAATGAGTGGCAGCATTTTTTTCCCACACACAAGCACTGCTGCACTCAGTGCTCAGAGCCAGCAAGGCCGGAGTGTACCGTCAGTCTGTACCCCACACAATAACACCACAGCCCTCTTAACAGCCCAGGAGAGCAGACACACACATACATGTTCTCAGCCTGGGCCCAAGAAGAGCCTCTGATGCAGACCTGCTCTCCTACCCAGCATTCACAGACAATGGAAATGGACCCATTAAAAAAGCTGTAGACAGAATGAATCACAGCTTTGCTCAGGCCTCGTCTCTGGCCCTTCCCAATCAGATGAGATTGGCAAAAAGAAACTACCCCATCGCTCAGAGCTGCCTGCTAGCTTTAAGCAGCACCAGGAGGAAATACTCTGCTTGCCACTCTGGGATCAGGCTCACTCCAGGAAAGGAGTGGAAAGGAAAAGCACTCGATCGAGATGGTAAAGAAGCCCTGGATCCATACCATGGGCTGCCAAGGAACAGCGCTTCTGGAGTCACAGCATGTGCAAGAAACTGCAAATATTGAGGGATATAGGCAAAGGTAATGTACTAGTAGTGACAGAAAACAGATCTCCACTGAAGAAAGCAGCCCTAGCATTTTCCCCAGGACATGGAGGCGATTGTATCTTCTCTGGGCTGGGTCTGCTCTGTCCTAGAGAACACAAGAACTAACACCTATTTTACTTGTCTCTCCCAGCACTGGTTTCATTTGCTTGTAACTTGCCACTTTCACCACTTCAACTGACATTTTCCAGGCCAAGCATCTGCCTTAGCCTGTTACAAGAAAAAGAAGAGAAAAAACTTCCAACCCAGAAAAAAAGACCCCCACACATTTAGGGATTTTGACCATTTTCAGAGTATCAGAAGAAAAAGATATTATTTTGTCCATGCTAAAAAAATCAACACAACTTGTTAACTGAGAATTTACAGTTTAAAGCAAGAACTTGAAATTAAGCAAGGGAAGTTCCTAGCTGCCAAGAATATGTCTCTGCTGTACCCAAGAAAAATATCCCTGAATTTTGATCCAGTTATGAGCTTGATACACACACAGAACAGATGTGGCAGAGTTGGTGGCTCCATGCTGCAAAGTTTCTGCCCCAAGTGAGTGTGCTGTATGTGCACACATAGCTCTCAAGTGTCAAACCAGAATGATCTTACACCAGAATATCTGCACGTCTCTATGTCAGTGTGTTTAGGGTGGGGCATGTTGATGAAAATTTTACTTTCTCTGAAGAACATAAGCATTTGCCTTGTAAAATTTTGCTGAATCATCCAGTCCCGGTTTCCAAACACTAGCTGAAAACACTGGCCAAGTCTACCCTAACTTCATTCACTTCATACAGTTTGAGTTCTGCCATGGACCAAGACTGTGTATCACAAACAGCTCTGGTTTCCTTCCCTTGAGAAGCCAAATTCATGTTCACCAATCCTGAGACCAAAGCAAATCAGAAAAGCACAGAGAAAAATGTAGTATGATGGTATTTCCATCATATCTGAACTCCTCATGCACCAGGGAGTTAAATCCTAGATGCAAAGAAAACCTTAATTCTATCCTTCCTCACTGGAGAGGTTTGACAATATTTTTCACCTCTATTGCTTTGTAGGCTCTTACACTTTCATCTCTGTGGTTTCCAAGCTAGTCCTAAGCAATATTGATCCTGCCTCTGAGACTGGGGCTTCTGATTCTTTACCCTGCATCCAGGGGAGGAACTAGGGGAATATTTTGAAACCTCCTGTCTCATGCATTATGCTTTTGGATAGATGTTGTAGAGTGGGGAGCACAGCCCATGAGTGTCTGCTCCCAGAAGGGCTCTAGAGCGGAAAGCTGGCAAAAGGAAGGCCATGGGACTTTTTGCAAGGGGCTACTGAGCTACATCTTTCAGGGTATTTGGAGGTCCAGATTTCCAGATTCAGCTTTCACACCAGCAGCCCAGAAAACAGAAAGCAGAGTAAACTAGGATATTAATGCACACAGTACCTTTCATATCAGGATCCCTAGGCATTTTGTGTCCATTACATCTCTTCACAGTTTGCAGAGTAGAAAACAGACACTGAACACGAGGTGAATGACCCACAGACAACAAATAAGCCATATGCAGAGTTATGAGGGGAATCCAAGTGTCCTGACTCCTTTCTTCCTGCTCTGACCTTGACAGCGAGCTGGAATAGCAAATGCCACACACAGAAAACAATAGCACATGCTGTTGCTTTATAGAAATGCTGCACCCTTTAGTTTTAGTCAAGACTTTTGTGGACGTTTCTTCCTTGTTCTGCTAAGTATTTATCCATAGCTATGTCTAGGCACACCGATAGTGATGAAGATAGCAAAGGGAGATGGAGGGGAAAAGAATCATGATGCAGAGCAATGGGTATTCATGGGGTAAGAGATGGAATAGGAGCATTTTCCTCTTCTTCCCCCTTTATTAGCACAGAAAGGTTTGTAGGAAGAGTAAGGGAGTGTTCTAATTAGATCAACTGATGTATTTGGGAAAAGATAGACAAGCTGTCAGGAGCTTAAGCTCTTCTTTAGGTCAGAAAGAGACACGTCAAACCTCATGCTAAGTACAGACTGCAAACAAGGATTCCAAGTTTAATTTTGGTGTGTCAATCAGATAGCTGTTTTGAAGAAAAGGTGGTTGTTATTGCAGCCACAGCAGTAGGAAATATTAACAAGGGAGAGAGGTAAAGGCTGTTCACTTTCATATAATAAGTAGAGACAGAAGTTCTTGGCAGGCAAATAGCAAGGGATTAGTAGAAGAGTGAGGAGCTGGGGAAAATTGTAAAACCGGTAGAATCATAGAATAGGATCATAGAACATACTGAGGTGAAAGAGACCCATAAGGATCATTGAAGTTCAATGCACAGGTCAGCCCCAAGAATCACACCATTGTTCAAATGCTTCTTGAACTCTGTCAGGCTTAGTGCTGTGACCATTTCCCTGAGGAGCCTCTTCCAGTATTGGTGCTGCATCCTTGCTTCCCTACACATCTTTTGAAGGTGTTTCCTAGGTTTGCCATAAGGATCACAATGAAATCTGTGACGACATGACTGTTCGCTCTGTGAACAGTCCTCTCCTTCCTGTGCAAGCCTGTTCCTGTCATGAACCAATGCTCTGTGTGAGTTCTTTCATAGCACAGGGGTGGTTTGGTCCTTCGCTGGTTTCCTTTTGGACACAAGGAATACTGGAGGACATGTGTCACATTCTGTATGCCACCGGGATAGCTTTGGGACATCTTAGTGATTTTATCCTCTGTTGTTCAAACAGAGTTTGAATTCAGGGTGACAATGCCTTGTTGTGCCATGTAAAATTCTCAGCACGGACTTCTTCCTAGCCTGACATTTCATTCCTGTCTTCTGATGTTTGCTATTTCCTGTCTATGTCTTCCTATGAGAAATGGCATAGGACTGGGAGCTAACTGCAACACAAACCTTGCACTGTGTAAGCTTTCCAGCCTCTCTGCAGGGTTATAAATAGTTATCCAACACAGGCAGGACCATGCTCATCCTCAGCCTGGCCTGAGTGCTGGGAGCTTCCATCAGAGTGACCACACCTTCTTACAGTGGATACTGTAAATCTGGATGACTGTGTAGAAGGCATGGGCCGATTTCTGAGGATGAAAGACATGGGGCCAAAAGAGCCTTCTGTACTGCCTGCGGGACAATAATACTCTTTGCTGAGTCCTCACCACATAACTCATTGCAGAGTAGTTTCTTCCTGCTGCATCTCACCCTGTTTCAGATATCTCCCCTTCTGGGTCTCTTATCCCTTTCTCTTTTAATCTCTGCTGTTTGTTCTATAAAACTATTCATCAGATAATTCCCACAGACGGCTCCCGGGCATCAGTTCACTCATGAACAGTTCTGTGTAATTCTGCTTGAAATACAAGCTATTCTGAATGGATGTGCAGGTGCCATGGGATCTTTCTGTTCCTTGTCATGAGGGGAATCCTTTGGATGATGCAGAAAATCTCACCAACATGCTCTGAAATGGTTTCCTGAAGTCAGTCTCGTCTGATATTCATGTCCTTTGAAGCACAGTGAATGTCAAGGTAGGACCACCATGTTCAAAAGGAGTCTGATAAATTAGTATCTGTAGATCAGTTTAACCAGAGATGAAAACATCTTTGGGCAGACTGGACAGTATGGCCAGCAACAGCTGACTCTCCAGCAGATTTGTGCAGTTCCTGTGCCCGTTACTTTAAAGGAGTGTAGAGGTGAATAAATCAGTATCCACTGTTTGCTCCATCCTTTTTTCATGCGTTCCTCCATCAGCACAAACCAACCAAAGTCTTTGCTTGGGCCCATTCCCAACAGCACAACTGAACCCTACTCTAGCTGAAATCACGTTTCTCAGGATGACGGGCCTGCTTTCCTCTGAAGACAGGCTTAAAACAAAACCAAAGCCACTCAATTAGAGTTTGGGGCTTAGAAGACCATTATCTCATGAAAAGAGAGATTAAAGCCTTCTGATAATTTATAAAGCGCTTAAAAGTTTAAAGGGGAATTGGGCTTTTATCTGAACTATCAGATAACATGAAGAGCACAAAGGCCATGCACAAGGCATCCCCAGGGTGCAGTCACTTAATCGCAGAAAACTTGTGCTTCCAACCACGATCTGATTCCAGTCCCTGAAATTAATAGCCAGACTCCCAGACTCTCATCAGTAGTAGTCAGGCCAGTCTGACATGTCCCTGTGGCTCAGACACGCAGTCACGTAACTCTTGCCTAGAAAGTCCTTGGATGTCCTCACTTGGTGGTGCCTGATAGCTCCTGTGGTGAGATGGGCTGGATGATCCGGATGCCTTTGAGTGAACATCCTGGCATTGAGGGCTTCTCCCACCACACCAATGGCCAATGCTGACTTAATGACGGTGTCCAGTGTGCTCAGTATGCCCTAAGAAACGTATAGTTGGCCCAAGTGCTCTCAGAAGCTTGCCCAACTTGTTTTCATTTGAGTTGGTATTTTAAACAGCCAGTTATTATTTGGGTGGTTGAAGCCATCATTCATTTACTCTCCTGGTAGACTTTTGCTGTCTTCCCAGCTGTCTCACTGCTCATTATTCACTTTGGCCACTGCTGACAATGACGTCCTGGCAGGCTGAGACCACCATCAAACAATGGAGGGAGGAACACGTGTGGGACACAGAGTGTACCCTCGAGCTGGCCCTGGGTACTGGAACTGGCTCCTGCAGGAGACAGAGACTCACAGGTTTGTGGCAAAATGCCAAGCTCAGTTATTCCTCAGCACTGCCCACACATAAAGGAAACAAGTTACCTTCTGAGCAAGAGGGCTAACAAAGCCTGGGTTTCCTGGGGAAAAGGGGTGTCCTTTGTGCCCAGACATCTTCTCACCTGCTTAATCCTTGCCCCACAACATGCAAGAGACAATAGTGGTGTGTATAATCTAGAGCTAGACACCTGCTGGTGATGGTGTGGCGAGCTGATGTCTGACAGTTGGGTTCTCCCTCACTTTCTTTCAGAAATCACTGGTCTGTATCTAGTCTGAGAGCCAAAAAGTTAGTGTTTTTGAAACTTCTACTGCTCTTTCAGATGTGGTTAAAACTGACTGACATGAGCCACTGGAAAAGGAGAGGATGGACAACCAAAGAAGCATTGTTTCCTTTGGAAAATAAGCTTTAAAAATACCCTGCAAATAAATCAGACTTTCTTCCTTTGTGCTGACCTTCACTAAAAGTGTATCCTTCATCCAGCAGTCCTAACCCCAGTCATCCTAGTATGCAGATAGAGTGACCTGGCCAGGCCCATGCTCACTGGACCAAACTCCTCAGTTTCTCATGAGTAAATGAACTAAAAACTCCACCTTGCATCTGCTTTGCTGGCAGTCCTCAAAAGGACCCAAATGTTCAAAAAAATGCAAATTGTCTGCCAAATACTTATTTTGAAGGGCCTTTTTTGCAGCTTTTCAAGTCCAAGTTGAAGGTGAAGGTTACTTCTGGAGATTTTAGTGGATCACTTGGGGAGACAGGGCTTTGTCAGGCTCTGGTCTGAGGGTTGGGAGATCTGAGTCCCCTTACCAGCTCTCTCCAGTACCTTCCACATGATCTTAGAGGAACAATTCTCTTTTGTATTTCCTCTCTCACAGTTTGTCCATCTGCTTTGTTTAAACTGTTTTCTCTTTGGGGAGGAGGCTGGCATTAGGGAAGATGTGAACATCAGTTCCAGAATGGGGCTGTGAACTTGACAGACAGGCTGCTACAACCTTAATAGCACACAATAGTAGATAAGGACTTTGCCAGTCTTCATTTTTGGAGAAATATATGCAAAGAAATAAGTATCAAAGACTCACAGAATATTATTAGTTGAAAGAGACCCACTGGAATCATCAGAGTACAGCTCCTGACCCTGCGCAGGACCATCCCCATGTGCCTCAGAACATTGTCCAAATGCTTCTTGAACTCTGTCAGGCTTGATGCTGTGATTACTTCCCTAGGAAGCCTGTTTCAGTACCCAGTCACCCTCTGAGTGAAGAATCTTTTTCTAATATCAATCTAAACCTCCCCTGACACAACTTCAGGCCATTCCCTCAAGTCCTGTCACAGATCACAAGAGTGAAGAGATCTATACCTGCCCCTCCTCTTCCTCTCACAAGGAAGTTGTAACTGCAAAGACGTCTCCCCTCAGTCTCCTCTTCTCCAGGCTAAACAGGCCAAGTCATCTCAATCACTCCTCATACAGCTTCCCCTCAAGGCCCTTCACCATCTTCACTGTCCTCCTTTGAACACTTTCTAACAGCTTAATAAAAAAAAAACTGCACACAATATTCAAGGTGAGGCCACACCAGTGCACAGCAGAGCAGGACAATGCCCTCCCTTGAGCAGCTGGTGATGCTTTGCTTGATGCCCCCCAGGACACAGATGGCCCTCCTGGCTGCCAGGGCACTACTGAATCATGTTCAACTTGCCATTGACCAGGACCTCAGGTCCCTTTCCACGGCACTGCTTTCCAGCATCTCATTCCCCAATCTGTATGTACATTCAGGATTGCCCCATCCCAGGTGCAGAATCCAGCACTTTTCCTTGTTGAACTTCATATGGTTGGTGATTGCCCAGCCCTCTAATTTGTCAAGGTCTCTCTGCAGGGCCTCCCTGCCTTTGAGGGACTCAACAGCTCCTCCAGATGTTGTATCATCTGCAAACTTACTTAGTACCATTTCCAGTCCTGTGTCCAAGTTATTTATGAAGATGTTGAAGAGCACAGGGCCTAAGATGGAGCCCTGTGGAACCCCACTAGTGACAGGTCACCAGTCTGATGTCACCCCATTCACTGTTACCCTCCGTGCTCGACCAGTGAGCCGATTGCTCACCCACCACACAATGTGTTTATCCAGCTGTGAGCTGGACATTGTGTCCAGAAGGATTCTGCAAGAGATAGTATCAAAAACTTTACTGAAATCAAAAAAGATTACATCAACATGTCATACATACATAATATATAAGTACATAATATATATCTAAAGGAATACATGTATATATACACACATATAATGTTCACGTGTATAAAGAACCTGATACAAAGGGTGGGAATTGAAGAATTTAAGCTTTAAGAAGTCACTCTGAAAATGTCTGGAAGAGTTTGGTCTGGTCATTGGTACTGGCAACATGCACAGGATATGGGAAACTGCTAGCAATTAGTGAGATGTGCCACATAGCCAGGCCTGTCTGACACCTTCCATGCAGCCAGGTAAGGTTCGCTCCAGCGACCACTGAATTTCAGTACTCGGTAGCCAACGGCGTTTGTCTGCCAAAGAGAATTTTGTGTGTACATCAGCTTGTGCAGTGCTGAGCGTGGGAGTCACTGTGAGATGGAGGGGTTTGAAACATTCATGAATCATTAGAACGCTTTTGGGGTTTGTGCTGTGGTTTGTCCTTTAGTTTAGGACACCATCAGAACCAGCCAAGAATACTGTAGCGTGACAACATTCTCATTCGCATGGCTGGCATGCTAACATCCTCATTCTTACCTTGCATGTCTGTCAAGTGTAAGCAAAGTATCTATTAATTGTGTCTGACTGGATTTCAGCTGCTCTTTTAAAAGGTCGTTGATAAAAGTTTAGACAATAGGCCACGGAGAACACACAAGGCCTTCTCTTGTGTCATTGTTTTAATAAGGAAGAGTTGAATACATTCCTGTTTAGAAAGGCCCAAATACTTTGTAGGTTTCTGCTTGAACGGAAGTTGGAATTCACTTTGGCTGTGCACTCACCTTCTACATGCTCGCCTCGCTGCACAGTCCCAGCCAAGGCCTTTTACTGTGGGGAACATTTGCAAGAATAACTGCTAGCTTTTTGTGGGAAATCCTGTTTCCAGTAGAAATCTCCTTCCAAGTGTGAGACGCATCCTTCACGGCCAGCAAGAAGAGGTGATGTGTGAGATTCAACATCCAAGATCATAAATGAGGTGATCAACATGTGCCAAGAAAATGAAGTTAACTCTGATTTTGGAGCATTGGGGATTTTCAAGAAACAAACTTCTGAGAGCTCATCTGGAGGCAAGACATAAATACATCACTTGAAATGACAATCAATCATAAACTCTTGGGCTGCTCAAAAACATGACCAGGGCTGAAATGCCCCAGATACATGATTGAAGTGTTACTCACTTGGTTGCAGGCATGACTCCTCAGGTCCTCATGGTAACCAGAAACTCAGCCAAGACCTCACCAAGTTGGCCCTAGCTGCCAGCTCCAAGACCCCTTTTCTTGGTCAAGTCCTCTATGCAATACACACTTCCTGCCCTATCCCTTGCCAAAGTCCCACTCATCTGCAGCTCACCCCAAGCAGCAGATGGAAAACATCCATAGCAAGAAGCAAAGGGAAAAATTGCTTCAGTTGGCTCCTTACCTCTCAGCACACTCCGAAATCAGTGAGCTGTGCTGGCTCCCTATCCCAGATAGTGCTGCCATCTCTCCCTTTCTATTTTAACTGCCTCACATAAGGAGTGGAAAATTCTGCAAGGGAATTAAGCTGCTGGGAACACTGGTAGGCACTAAGCTGTGAATAACTTCTCACTTGCCTGAGTAACAAGAAGCACGTTACTGAGAGAAGCAGGGCAGACCAGTGCCATGATGGGACACAGGCATGGATGACTCTGTGCCTCAGATTCTATAAAAAACCAATTGTCTGTACATCATATTTACTATATACATTCATAAGAGCCCGAATCAGCAAGCTGTGTCAGAGTCTGCACTGCATTGCCCCCTTACTCCAGCATCAGACCCAAGATACAAGAAGGCACCACTCACTTCCTCACAGAGTATCTCATGGAGCAGCATACCAATATTTTGTAAGTGCTGTGTGTCCCCAGCACAGGAACACGAACAAACGCCACATGCCTAACGCACCCGAGCGGGGAGGCTGCGCATTATTGCATCTGCCATAATCACAGCTTCGTATCTCTGGTGATAACAGACAGACTGTTTCTATTACGCAAACAGCATGAGGCTGGGCCAAGCAACCCGCAGCAAGGCATCACTGGCATTCTAGAAATGGCTCTGGTCCTCTGCTGCCAAAACACACTGCCCACAGCACGTCCCAGTGCAGTGACATGCAAACGGGGAGCTTCCTGCAGCAACATGGGGTGCCTTTTGGGGCTGACTAGGAACATGTTTTGGAGGAATACGGTGAAACCCTGATGGAGAAGGCCAGCAGCTGGATGGCTGTGGAGCAGCTCAGGCAAGATCTGACACCACCCAGGGTGCCTGTTGCTTATATAAAACAGCTAATAAAGCTGGTTATCATCCAGGCAACTATTGCATTAGGTGTCAGTGGCCATGTGGAGGACTCCCAAAAGCAATATACATGCTGGTTTTACTGTCCAAGGAGAGAAATATAAAGTAGGAACTCAGCAGTTGGATTTTGTTGGTCCTTTAACAGACATCTAACAACAAATGTGGAGCCAAGCTCTATTCAAAAGGCACTTAAGCATGTGTGGATTAAAGTTAAGCATGTTGTTTGTGTGCTGTCCTAGATCCTATCCATTGCAATCTCAGGGCCTGTGTCTAAGGAGACTTTGTTGGCAGAAGGTGTCTCAATGCAAAATGACACCTACTGAGAACAGGCTTTTGCTGGGGTCTCCATGCTTAATGGGAGGACATAACAAGCCAACGTGTGGAGACAGAGAATTACTCCAGTAGATGTAGCTGCTCCAAACATTTTTAGTCACACTCATCAGCAAAAATAAAAATGTCGACAAGCTCTTACAGCTGCATCACACTCACGGATTTTTGTGAAAGAGTCTAGAAGGCACATAAAAGAGACATACTCACACTTCTGCCTGCCGAGGACACGTTCTTTCATTCCTTAGGGAAAGAATGTACCACAGTGTATTTATTTGCAACTAAACACATGAGAGGAAAGGCCTCAGTGAAAACTCATTGAAGGAAATTGTAAAAGTACATTACAAGAACCAGGGGCATCAAATGAAAGTGGCAAGCAAAACATGCAGTAGGAGGTGTCTGTTTACACAACAGGCAATTACACTGTGGAAGTCTTTGCCACGGCATGCTGCAGATACTACAAGTTCACGGGGTTTCAAAAAACAGCAACGCAAATGTATGGAAAAAGAACAATAAATGCAACAAAGATACTAATTCTACCTCAGAAAGTCCCCAAAGTACAAATTGTGGGATGCTGGGGAACATTTGGGAGACACATCACTATATATATGCCTTCAAATAATGTTGTTAGCATATGTTATCACCCACTGTTGGAGACAGGCCGCTGGGCTCCAAGAACCCTTGATCTGACACAGCACAGCTGTGCCTCCCCTGTGGACATGCACTTTTTGCTTGGTGATGGCAGAAAAAAGCAGCATACTCTCAGTGGTCAGTGCCAGAGGGAACACCTTGGATCAGGCTCCATCCCATAGCTGGTTGTGCATGATCAGGGACACATATTTTGCTCAAAATGAGATAGGGCAGAGACTTGAATCCAGAAATTTCTCCCTAGGCACAAATACTAGCATGCACCCCTCATATTTCAGCTCTGAAAAATGTAAGTTTCAGTCTGAAAATCACATTTCACATACAAAAAATGGAAATTTGACACAACACACTCTGTGCCAGAATAGCTGAAATATCATGGCTTTGTCCCAACACAGACTGAGAGCTAATTAGAAAGCTTTGAAAGTCATTCCCCAATAGAACTGCTTTCCTCTGGTTATCTACCATGGCAGCCTCACTCCAGAAATACACAAATATGTCCAATAATACAAGGACACGTATCAGCAATTTGTAAATGTTTCTGGAAAAGAATGGCATGGTCTATTTTACACAAAATTGGGAGCATGGTTAGCCATCATTAGAAGCTGAAGCTCTGAAAAGTGTTCAGATGTTCTTTTTCCAATGTTACGATAGGAAATGCTAAAGGCCAAGGACACGGGCAGTGCTGAGGGGAAGCGAAGGAAACTTCACTGATTAAAAAGCGCAACAGAAAGAGAGTAAAGCATCATTCTAATACGGTAGTGGCAATTCCAGGCATCCAAAACCACAAATCAGACTCAAAAATCTTTCATGATCTTTGTTAAAAGACAAAAAGTCAAAATCTAACATGGTAAGCTGCAGGAACAGAGCCTTTAAGCCTTCAGAGTTCATACTCCCAAACTACATTTATTGGATACTCTTTTGGGCTGGAAGTGTGTTTAAAGAAAAGCAGGAAATGTGTGGGGGAAAATTAAAAAAAAAAAAAAGAAACAAACACAAATTTGGGGGTTTTTTTACCACAGTCATTTTGAAATTCTTGCTGGTACATGCAGAGCAGCTCCCGCCTAAGTAAGTCTTTGGCCTAAATGTTTACCCTGAAAAAGACTTTCAAAAATAGAAAGATCAAAGAAGAATAGGGCCAAGGATACATCCATGGCTATCAACACTAGAATAAAATTTAAAAAAAAAAAAACACGGAAGAGAAACTTGTCTGTTAAGAAAAATATATCAGCACTAGCATGAAACAGTGCAGACAAATTTTCTGGATTAATTGAAGAGTAAATCCACTCAAGTCAAGTGGCTTATGAGCAGAATAGCCTGCAGAGTGTTAGGAAAAAGAAGGAACAAATATGTTAGCTGGTTTTGCAACACAGAAGAAAAAATACTTAAAAGTAGTTGCTTCCCTGTGTGGACAGTTCTTGACATTCAAAGTCATTACTGAATGATTAACTTACAAACTCATTAGAGGTTATTTACATTGTTTATGAGCATATGACTAATTACACAATGAAGATACTGAAACATAATCACCTAATAACAGCATATGGTTGTCCCGTAGATGAATTGGATGAGTGAGGAGATCCTGCCTAAGTGTTCCCAGCAAGCCCCAGCCTGCCCTGATCATGTGGTGCTTGGATGCTCCTTCCCCATCTCCCACAAGCAGCAAGTCCAGAAGAAGCAAAAAAAAACTTTCCAGAGGCACCACAGTCCAGAGAGAAAGCAAGGAGGGCTGCATGTACGTCCTTGCAGGGAAACAC
This sequence comes from Calyptomena viridis, assembly GCA_013390005.1. Taxonomy (NCBI): domain Eukaryota; kingdom Metazoa; phylum Chordata; class Aves; order Passeriformes; family Eurylaimidae; genus Calyptomena; species Calyptomena viridis. The sequence goes on from WEIV01003140.1 coordinate 58,450, forward strand.
GTCAGAGGCCCTGTACAGAGCCTCAATACCAGCGCCACCAATACAGAGCATGTAATCGGGACAAGTGGTATTTGGGAGTGGTTCTCATTCTGTCCAGAGGCAAATTCCAACCCAAGAGAATTTGATACTGATGAAAGGTGTTTGACAGGCAGCCTTAAAGACTGAATGGCAACATTGGTGCAAATTCAAGTTACCTTAACAAATTAACTTCTAACAATATCATGTTTCCTATTTCTGATAGGCTTCCCCTGACCTCTTCATCATTTAAAAACAAAAAGGCTGACATGGTCCTGACTTAACCAAAACTAATGTCACAGGATAAAGAATGGTCTCAAGGAAGGTAAGGAGAAACAGTGATGCTGAAGACCTAGCTCCAAGCTGGATATCATTTGATATCAAGTTCCAAGCTCCAAGCTGATATCAGAGAAGCTCTTCAAGTGCTGTAAAATGTTCCCTTTGTAGAAAAACCCCACACAGTAGGAACATCCACTTACAGCTCACAGTGATGTGAGCTCTTCTTCCTCAGTCAGGTTGAACCTCCTGTGCTCAGGAGGATGTTCTGTGCAGCCAGCCCCAGCAACTGGGAGAGTGTCTGATACACTTGAAGGCTGTGCTGCCATTCAGCAGGGCCTAGATAGGCTGGAGAGCTGGGTGGACAGAAACCTGATGAGTTTCAATAAGGGCAAGTGTAGCATCCTGCACCTGGAGAGGAATAACCCGAAGTACCACTACGCGTTGGGGGCTGACCTACTAGAGAGCAATTCTGCTGAGAAGGACCTGGGAGTCTTGGTGGATGACAAGTTGATTTAAAGCCTTCGGTGTGCCCTTACAGCCAGAAGAGTCAATGATATCCTGGGGTGCATCAGGAAGAGTGTGGCCAGCAGTCTGAGGGAAGTAATTCTGCTCTTCTAATTGGCCCTATTGAGGCCACATCTGGATTAATGTGTCCAATTCTGGGTTCCTCAGTACAAAAAAGACTAGGAGCTAATGGAGAGGGTCCAGTGGAGGCCACAAAGATGGTTAGAGGTCTGAAGCATCTCTCTTACGAAGAGAGATGGTAAGAGCTGGGACTGTTTAGTCTAGAGAAGAAAAGACTGAGAAGAACATCATTAATACATATAAATATCTCAAAGACGGGTGTCAAGAGGATGGTGCCAGACTCTTTTCAGTGGTGCCCAGGATGAGGAGCAATGGTCATAAACTAACAACACACAAGAAGTTCCCCCTCAACATGAGGAAGAATATCTTTACATTGAGGGTGGCAGAACACTGGAACAGGCTGCTCAGGGAGGTCACAGAAACATTCAAAACCCACCTAGATGCGTTCCTTTGTAACCTGTTCTAAGTAACCCTGCTTTGGCACAGGGGTTGGACTAGATGACCTCCAGAGATCCCTTCAAATCCTACCAATTCTGTATGATTCTGTGTGATCTCATCAGGGGTCCCATTTGCATTGGGCTTGCAGACACACTGTAACAGGGACACTGAAGCATGGTGTGGTGGTTTGACCCTGGCTAAATGCCAAGGACTCACACACAGTTTCTCAAAGAAGCCTCCCCATAGGCCCCCCTGCTAACAAGAAAAAAACCTGGCCACTAAAAACTACCACACATGGCCAGGTCAGGGAAGTGCAAGGCTGCCTGTTTACCCACCAATGGCCGAGAAAGCCAGGCACCCTCAATGCTTGATAACCTCAATGGCAGCAATGTTTTGGATGAGGTTCCTCCGGTGAAAGTGCTTTATGGAAGATAAAAAAATCAGCCAGACTTACGGTATCACTTATGAATATATGTCGTCTTCTAGAAACCATCCCACCTAATGCTATTATAGCATCTGCTTATCAGAAAACTGCCTGCATCTCCCACAGTGCCCCACAGGTCGATAGCATAGACATGGGACCTCACACACTCTGGTTCCCTGTGCCTTCAGCACAGTGGTCCAAAACTGTGATACCTGACAGAACAATATGCCTCCAGTTGTGAAGCAGACTGCTGGCAGAAACAATGTCAGACCACAGCCACGGCTATCTGAAGGCACTTGTAAGGAGCTCAGTTTGTTGCCAACTAATATCTGTTGTCAATGGTGCTTTCTCCATTCCTCTTCCTCAAACTAATATTTTTGCTGGTTTTTGAAGGCACTGTCATGTGGAGGGCAGGAGCATATTGTACATAGAATGGGCCTTGCTGGGATCTCTTAGACAGCACCTCTTAATTTTCAGTACAGCATGGCCAGAAGGGTCCAGGACATTCTGGGTGGAAGTCACACTGCATTACTGGAAGTGCTGGACAGTCATACACAGAATCACAGAATAACAGAATATGCTGAGTTGGAACAAGGATCATCAGAACTCCTAGCACAGGACCATTCCCAAGAGTCACACCATGTGCCTCAGAGTATCATCCAAACACTTCTTGAACTCTGTCAGACTTGGTGCTGTGATCACTTCCCTGGGGAGCCTGTTCCAGTGCCAAAAACCCTCTGGGTGAAGAACCTTTTTCCAATATCTAACCTGAAACTCCCCTGACACAACTTCAGGCCATTCCCTCGGATCCTGTCACTGGTCAGCTGAGCTGTTCCTCATACGGCTTCCCCTCAAAGCCCTTCACCATCTTCATTGCCCTCCTTTGGACACTCTCTAGTAGTTGAACATCATTCTTATATTGCAGTGCCCAAAACTTCCACAATATTCAAGGTGAGGCCGCACCAGTGGAGAGCGGAGTGGAACAATCCCCTCCCTCGACCAACTGGCGATGCTTTTCCTGATGCCCCCCAGGACACAGTTGGCTCTCCTGGCTCCCAGGGCACTGCTGAGTCAGCACCCTCAGCATGACACAGGGAGAGGCATAAGAAGGAGAAGAGCCCTTGCCTTGCCTTGGAATGTGTTTTCTATGACAGTGCCCAGAAAGTGGATGAATGTCTCCCTGTTTGGACAGAGAGGCAAGAAGGACATAAATGAAGCCTAATACCAGTTTCTGCAGGCAAGCCAGTGGCAGCACTACTGTGATTTACAGGTCCCTGTGCCTGCAAGCTCCTCATACTGCTCTTATTCCAACAGCCCCAATGCTAACCAGGAACTCCAATTTCTATCCGCTGTCAGCTTCATCCCAAGTTCATGCCTCCAAAGCTGCCAGGGATTTGTACCCTGAGCCTAATAAGCAGCCACAGTTCCTGCTCTTTGGACTGGTTCTTTTGGCATAAATGCAAACTGAAGCTCCAGCAAGAACTACATTGTCAAAGCTGGAAATCCCAGCCAAACTCAGAACTCTCAAGGGCAAGGGACCCAAATCTCTGAGCTACCCTCTCATCTTCCACCCCTCCTGTCCTGAACAGGATGATCAAGAGGGAACATGGTAATTTATTAAAGTAGCTCTTGTGCTGAAAAGAGGCCCTGGGTGCAGAACTGCTGAGCTCAGCTTAAACTGGGCATCTCCCACAAGCAGCAGAACAGGGAAATTTGTGTCAGCTAAGGAGTGACCTTGCTGCATGGCGTCCAGCTGTTTCCCTTCCTGACTGGGTCTGAAACAGCACAAGCCTACCCATTTTCCTCCCCCAAACTGACTCACATTTGTCACAGACTACACTGGCCTAAATAGTTAGGTGTCACGTAGTCAGCAGCCCATATGGGAAGATCTTACATAACTCAGATATATGGGACAAGGTCAACACCAAGTATGAGCTCCTTGCAGAAGACCCTGCACCAATAGGTCCTCACAGCCCTCCTGCAGCACAGGAAACTGCTGGGGATAGGGAGAAGCAAGGGCTGCCTGGAAGCTCTGGCCACTCTGTCAGTAGGGAGATCAAAGGGCACTGCTGATACGTGCAGGAAGGGATTCCTGGTAGGATTTGAAGGACTGGAATTTGCCATTGTCAGTCAATAACCAGCAGTGCCAGATCAGGTGAGATGGTTTAGTGAAACCACAGGTGTGGTCTTTTGTCTGTGCCCAGCACCTGACACAGTGGAAAAGTTCTGCCTGTGTAACCTCACATCCCCTGTGCCTGCTGATTCAGATTCCTCTCTCTATTATTAAACAAGGTGTCCGGTGTCACCCATTCAAGAAAATTACTCTGTGCCTCCAGGAATAGAAGCTATACCTTATGCCTGCTTTGCCCCATCCCAGAGGAGTCCCTTATGTCTGATACTATTTAGCTGTGATCAGTGCTGCTCCTTCATGCACAGAGATTTCTGCAGTGTCTGCTCTGAGACTCCAAAACCTACATTTGTGGGAAGTGTGATGAAAGAAGGACAAAGGGGGCTGAGTTGTAGGAAAGGAAAGCGCGGGGAGAAGAGGGAACACGACTCTGTTCTGCGTTGTCACGGAAAAGGAGATAGGCTGGGGAGAGAGGCCAGGGACATTGGATGCTGTGGGCAGCACTAGTGGGGGTCAATAGCCGGACAGTGCTGGGCCAGGATGTGGGAGCACTGGCCTTGGGAGCAAGAACAAATACCAACTAGGGAGGGCAGATCTGAAGAGGGGCCTCCCCTGCGCAGGCAGAGGGCAGAGGAACTCAAATTAGGATGTGTTTTGTGGTAGTATGGGTTTTCCTCAAAGCCCCTGCTTTCACTGAGGGAAGAAAACTTCCAAGGCTTGTCTAAAAGAGAAAGGCAGTTTCTAGTCTTGGTAGTTTCAGAGAAAAGCTGTGTCCCAAGAATAATTTTAAGGGTAAACAGTTGCAAGTGGGGAAGGAGGGGAAGGACTGTTAAAAAAAATGCTTTTCTTTACTGATATTTTTACTTACTTTATCAGTTTGTTGTGCATTTCAAGCTGGCAATGTACAGTTTTAAGAGCCAGTACACAGCGTGACTACTGTCTGGTCACCCCCATATTTCTGGATAATGCAGTGGGGCTGCAGCACTGCTCTAGCTCTGTGGCCCATATTGCTTAGGGAAACAGAGAGTCCGGGACTTGGTGATAAGGATCTGATCCTGCAGCAAGCCCAGTGCCTCTATCTCACTTCATCTCTCCTACATCCCCATGTTCCTCTCACTTCCAGAAGCGCTGGCTCCTTTATGCAGACCCGTTTCATACCACCATGCATTGTCATGTCATGTTCCACAAAGAGTCCAGAAAACACCAAGCAAGTCTGCAACGTGGTGATGACTTTGTGTCCCAGTGTCACTAACCCCGACCCGTACGGGCACATGAGGCCAGCTACAGGTGTCCATCACCTGAAGGAAGCAGCCAGTGAGCAGTGTTTGTATCATGTGCTGGAGAAGAAAAACCACAGAAACAGCTGGAGGCCAAAAACAACAGCTGGGAGAGGAGGAATTCATTAAGAGAAAAATCAAGGGAAGCAAAGCGTGTTTGTGTAAAGGCAGAGCCAGCGGCAAGCCATCCTGCAACCCACAGGCACAGAGAGTCGGAGCTGGAGCCATGCCCACCCAGCTGCTCCTGTGCCAGCCATCTTCTCAGCTGGGCTGCCCAGGTATTTGGGGCCCCTCCTGTTCCCTCTCGGTGGGCCTGTGGGGCTCCAGCAAAGGGGCTTCATTAAGCCTGATGCTTTCACACCTGATGCTTTGGGGCATTTGGACAGCATTTGCCTCTGAAGCAAGTGGGTGGTTTTTCAGAGCCCAAGGCTCCACGGGGGACATACACCCCTGCTCCTCGTGGCTGCCTGGCTTAGCATCCCCTCTGGCACACAGGCCAGTGAGTTCCCAGCAAAACAGTTGGAACTGACTTCAAAAGGATTTACAGTGAACAGCCTTTCTATCTCTTGATCCTCTCAGCTGTACACTGGATTAGGGGCTGGCTGAAGTGTGGAGCCCCCAGTCTGAGGCTCACTTCCCTTGCTCTCTGGGGATGCTCCAGGGACCTGCTTATCCTCAAGTTCCAAACTCTCTGTTTCCCATGCTGGCCTGACAGTTTGCATGAAGGATGCTGTGTCCTGCATCAATGACCTTTCCTGGACTCTGGCTACTGAGGCACAGGGAACCTCACAAGGACTGGCAGGGGTTTGCCCACTACAATAAAATCTGGCAAAGCACAGTAAGGTAACAGTCTCCTCCATCTTGGGACAGCCTTTAGGGCTGCCCCAGGTAAAGTCCTTTTATCCAGGAGTAGAGTAAGCTGAATTAGCCCAAATCTTGTCGTCCCTAACTGCTTTTGCCAAGGCAGCCACACCCACAAACCTTGCATGGCTCTGGGACTGAGCCATTCTGATTTTTAACTGGGCTGCCTCTCCTTGGGAAGTATATTGAATACTTCCATAGCACACACATGCCATGGCGCTGAGACATCTCCTCAGGTTCCAGTGAGGGGGAATGGTGATGCAAATACTATGAGGACTTGGAAGAAGGATAATTTTCCACCAAGGAGAGGAGAGTGGATGAGGGGAGAAGAAACACCGGAAGGGCTACAAATCTTTATGAAAGGGAAAGGGGAAAGGGAGAAGGGAAGAAACCTTGGGAAGCCTTATTTTTTTATTTTATTTTTCCAACAGGCAAAAAAGCAGGTCCAGTTTTTGAAAGAGAAAAAATGTTCTGAGTCAGCTCAGGGTAGCAGAAGAGTGGTTTGAGCTCAGCATTACTAATTTCCATTTGCTCTGCAGGACATGTGTGCTGGTTTAAAAGTAAACTGGAGGGAGAAATGAACCCAAATTGGAAAGACCACAAGTCAGAGCTACAATTTTACTAAAAAGATCACAATACATACAATGACACAAGATAAAAAACTGCTTTGACCCACAAGAACAAAGTACAACCCAGCCTCCCTGGGACAGGAACAGCACAGTGCTCGTGAGCCCCTGTCCCAGCACTGTGTGGTGCTCCTGGGTGCAGAGCAGAAGGAAAGGAAAAAACCTGGTAGTTGGGATGATGGTCCTGTTGAAGACAACAGTTCTGTTGGAGAAATGGTAGCAGTCTCCTCAAGAGTGGCACCCACAGTCCTGCTGGAGTTCTGTTCTCTCTCTGGGTTCGATGAGGTGGTACCCCAGTCCCAAACCTCAAAGATTATATATCCCCAGTACCTCCCCCAGGGCAAGGAGTTTCACAATGGGTCTTTTATGTCTGTAAGTCGTGGGATATTTTGGATCCTTTGATGATGTGGGCCATCATAACTGCCTATTGTGTCAGTGCAGCTGGGCCCATTAGCAGGGAAGACCCCTCCAGCTGGGTGTGGAAGTGTTAATGTCTCCCCAAATCTCTTTGTGGCCTGGGATGTGCAGTGTGCTCTGGGCAGCTGTTACCAATGATTTATTATTAACAGCCCATCAGAAATGACATAGAGGGTATAGAATATAGAGATTTTTGTTATACTCTCCTAGTGATAAATCACTCCCGACCCCTGTAACTATGACAGATGTTAGTGTGATGTAAAGCTTGTCCTTCAAAAGGATATCCAGAGTTTCTCCAAGAGATGGAGATGGGAATAGAGGTGGAGTCACTTCATGAGGACAGGAAACTGCTCAAGCAAAGTTCATACTGCAAGAGTGGAGATATTTAGCAATCACCAGAAAAAAAAACATAGCCAGCATAGTGGACAGGGTCACTGCAGGGCAGAACGCCAGGGCTTCCCTCAAAGCAGAGGAGAAGGACTGAGAGGCAGCACTGGAGCAGCAGAGCAAGGGTCAAGGCACCAGAGTGTGGAAGCAGCATTGCTGCACTTAAAGCCCACTTTTATCACTGACTCCCTGCAGGGCTTTGTGTAAATCCCCTTTGTGCCTTAGCTTACTCCTACAAAACACAGGGGGGGAAAAGTGGGGTGACTTCAAAGGGGATGTGAAGGTGTCGGCCACCACTGTTGTGTTTAGAGACCTGCTCATAAAGGGAGAGTAGTCCATCCTCCCATTGCAAGTGACAGATACATTAGGTTCTACTGGGATGAGCTTGTTTTCTGAGCCTTCAGCTCCCATCACACTCTCCCCACTGCCGGACTAGCCAGTGCTGTGGGAGGCACTGCACTGGGAGGTGCTGGGTAATCACTGGACAGTCACCACTGCTGCCAGTACCGCCTCAGCTTGTTTGTTTTCCTTAATCCCAAGCGGCAGCATCTCTGACATGGCAGCAGCGTGATTAACAAGATCCAGCACTGCTGTCACAAGCATGTAATTATAGGTTTCCTGTGCCACTCCTGCTGGGAGGTCAGTGACTTGCTCTCCCTCACTCCAGCAGAAGGAGGGGACAGCCACCAACTCCCATCTGCCTCTAAACCCCTGGCCCAGCTATGGCCTCTAGTCTCCAGCTTCAGCCTCCAGCCTCTACAGCCCTGGTGAGGGGTGGGCAAGCTGCAGCACACAGACAGCTGGGGAGGAACAGCAGGCTGTGAGGGGTCAGGGAAACCCAGAACAAAGAGTGCAATCAGAAAGACTGGAGAAATGGAGCCTTGAAAGGAAGACCACAGAGGATCCTCCTCCTTTGCTGGTACTCAGTACCCTTAGGTTTGCCCACAAGGATTTGCAGCACGGTGGCACATGTGAAGGCAGCCTGACAGCTGCCAAAAAGGGGCCTACCTTTCAAGAGAGGCTGTCTGTTGCATTCTGGGAGGCTGTCACTCAGATCCCACAGCGAGGGGACCTGCCTTTTCAAAGGAGACCTTGGTCCCAGGGAGATGGGAACCACCCTCTTCATGATCACAGGGGCCTGCTAGGGGCCAGTATGAGGACTACACTGCCCATGTATTCAGAAAAGTGGAAAGTGTGGCCTGCTGCCCCTCCCACAACCCTTTTAAGACACCATCATACCTCTGGGACCATGCTGAGAGACCTGGGCAAGCTTTCTCATCCCCTACATCTACATATCTCTGCCTACAAGTATATGATGAGCGGGAGCTTTGCCACAGTCTGCCTCATGTTCTCCCAAGGGCATTGTAAAATAACGTAGGAGGCCCCAAAGGAATCATTTGACTTTTCAACATGCATGTTTCCCTTCCAACTAGCAGGCTTGTTGAGGATGCACAGAGGAACTGCTCTCACCAGATCAGTTTCTGAAGCTGTTGCACATGGGATTAGCTGCAAATTGCAGTGGAGAAGGACCTGCTGCTGGCCTGTCAGAACAAGAAGAGGTTTTGTGCTGCATTTGCTCCTGGAGAAGGCCGGGTTTCCTCAAGTTCTGTTTGTTTAGTAACCCCTACATAAGGGAATCCATCACATAGCCTCCTTTATTAATGCTGGCGATCATCTGCAACCAGCTGTTGCCCAGCTGTCAGAGCTGGTATTGAACGGGAATCCCTGCACAGAGAACTACATCTCCTCATACTTTCAGACCTGGGCTCCAAAAGAGACTTAAGGAAGAGCCTGGGAGGATATGGCAGCAGACTGCTTACTGTGGTTACTGGTACAGGCAGATGCAGTGGATCACACAGCAAACTGCAACTCAGCTGTACCCCAGGCTGGCAGTGTCCTCACAGCACCCAGTATCAATGCTCACCCTTGGCAGGAGCAAAGCACTTCTGTCTGATGAGCTGCTGCATGTTCACTAGCTCTCAGCTCTCTCCAAAGCGTTGCATGCTATTGTATTTTAGATGGGGGCCAAAGCCCAGATTCAAGTGTTCAGGACAAAATAGATCGGCACCTCATATGTAAAGCAAGCTGTGAAACTGAGTCTCAGTTCTTGTCTTACTGATCCAGACTGTTTGCATCTAGCAAGGTGTACCTTCCAGAAGGTCATCCAGTTTCAGCCCAAAGACATCAAGAAACAAAGAAGATGCTATCACCCACAATAGAGTGTTCCAGTGCAGAGTCATCTTCACTGTTGAAAAGTTTTGCCTTTGTCCTGATTTGGATTTGGCTGGCATGAGCTAAGAAGCCAGCAAACCTTACATGAGTTGTGTTCACACCTAACACCAGTTACCAAGAGCTTTAGTCTTGAAGTAACTGCTGTATAAACCTACATGGGAGCACATGGTGAAGACTTTTGTTCATTAAAACATAAATGAGCCCCGTCCATAAAATGTGCTGTGAGCAGAGGCTTGCTCTAGAACCTCACAGGCAGATGGAAAGGGTTTCCTAATTCACGCCAGCAGTCATCCCAGCCTGGGATGTCATCCCAGCCACATCCCATTGTTCAAACAATCAAGGTTTTCTCTGAAAGAGAAAAAAAAGTAGCATGGAGGTCCTCCAAGTGAAGGCTCCCAGAAGCAGCCTCACATCACAAAAAACTCTAGCTAATGCACAGGCTTAGGGGTCACTGGGTGATTTAGCTATAAAGAGCCTTCTTGAAGGGGTAGAGCAAAGCTATCACTGGGAGCACAGAGACAAACTGGAGGAGGCATGAGGCATCTGTGTGGATCCTGCCAACCATCCTTCCCATGGAGAGGAGGGGAATGCTGCAGCATGCTAGCATGTGGTGAGGATTAGTGCTGAAATCCTCAGTGTATGCCCCATGTAGCTGGTTCGCTCACTGATACAGCCCTCTGCACAGACAAGGCCTCCACATGAGTAGCTGTCTTAGTCCTGACCACTTGCACAGCCTGTCTCTGAATCTCCCCTGATTTCGTTCTTGCACCCCTGAATTCACATCACACAACATCTCTGTTTCTGAGTGTGCTCGAGGTGATTCATAGGCACATGGACAATGGCTTGTTTTAGCGAGAGGCCAGGGAGGAGCTCTACCTGCCATGACAGAGATACTGCTGCTTTCTGAAACATTTCCCAGAAGGAAAACCCTTCACCTTGCCAAGGGCAATGTCATGTTGGCCATGCCGCTGCAGGGTTAGCACTGACTGACATGCGCAGAGTCCTCTCCCAGCATGTGGGAGCTATTCACTTCCCCTCACCTGTCACAGGCCCACAAGTGGGAATGTGTCCCATAGCAGATGAGATGTGGGGTGTAAAGCCCAGAATTGTTGCTTCTGGAGGTGAATAGAATGCTGCTCTGTATTGAACTTCTATTATATTTGAATTTCTGTATGGTGGAGGGGACAACAAACTTGCAAACTGTGCAGGTAACTTTGAAAGTGAAGCAGACAGCATCCTTTAAATACCAGGCAGAGAAGAAGCAGGCAGCTATTTGTCACCCACAGAACTGCTGGACTGGGTACTACAATGAAGGCCATCAGTCCCAGTCCCTACAGCTACAAGCTGATCCAAAGAGATCATAAGGACATTTACCTCCATCCCCTCCATCTCTCTCATCATGAAATATGTCACTGTTCTCCTCTGCAGTTCACAGGAACATGTTCTGATGGCCAAAGGAAGCAGACTGTCATGCTCTACTAGTTAAAAAACATTCCTGCCAATTTCATTTGGATAAAAATACTTTCCTGACCCCAAATTTGGCATTTTCTTAAGGATAGAACAAATGATTGGACATGTCAGGCAGGCCTTGAAGAAGTTTCAGTGTGCCACCAAAGTCACCACGACACCCCACCACATCTTATATCAAACTGTAGCCAGTGACTCATGCATCAGGGAAAAAAAAACCCTAAACTTTTGAATGTCTTTTCAGCATGGTTTCTAAGCAAATCAAAACAGGAAAAAGAAAGTTTGTTAGTGGGTTTATATGGACAACCTGAGATAGAGATTAATTTAGGAGAACTGTGCGTATTCATTCGGATTAATTACTGTGCTGCACCAAACTGAAATGAGATCACTTTTCATGTCCCTTTTGGCAATATCACCAACTGGAACATCCAAAACTCAGTATTGTGAGCTTAATTCTTTCAGTCCAGAACCCCGTTATTCTGATATCTGATCCCCTCCATAAATTCAGCAGTTTTGGCAATGAAATATGCAGCTGTCCTAAGTCTTATGCATCAGCTGCTACCCCCATGTAAGACCAAGATCGCAAGGAATGGGAAGAGGGACAACAAGTAAGACAGTCTGCTTTTTCCGTAGCCAGAGAATGCCCTATAGCACATCCCAGAAAAAGGGCCAGAGCTCCCCAAAGTACCTGTGCTCTTCTAGTTCAGGTGCTGAACATCAAGAGACTCATATGCTTGAGTCTTGTATTAAGACTGCTTGTTGGACTTGGATTATATGAAGATCTTGGTTCTTGACATTTCTACAGAACTTCATTTTTTGCTTCTTTTTTTTTTTTTATATTTATCTAACCCACAGATGTAACTGGTGAGGGAAGTACTGACAGGATATGACTCAGAAATACATACAAGCATATTACTCTACATTTACACAAGTAAATTCCCATGAATTTGCTGCTGAGGATGGCCGTGTTGCAGTGGATGTAACAGGTACTTGTACAAAACATCCTCAGGGCCCTCTGAGCTCATGTAAATGATCCCTCCTTGGGCACCCCAGGGCCTTCTACCATGATGGGAAACAGCTCTACTTACTCAGGCATTGGCCTGTGACACACAACCCAACAACACAAGTCACAGAATCATAGAATCATTTAGGCTGGAAAAGACCTTTAAGATCACCAAGTCCAAACATTAACCCAGCACTGTCCTACTGCTTTCTGCTAACAAAAACAAGGAAGCTGATCTCAGGAGGGTGGTGTGTTTTGGAGCATGAGGTGAGATCATATACTAGCTGGCCCTGCACCAGGAAGTCAAGCCCAGCCTCATCTGTGATGGGTCTGCTGATCTTTATCTGCTAAAAAAATGATTAATCTATTCACAATTGGGTCTGGTGGGGAACTTGAAAAAGGTGAAATCCCAGCGAGGGGAGAGGAGAAGTGTATGAAGAACTAGTTGGACCTGATAGATAAGGGCCTCAGACAGAAGGGGACCAAGATTGTGAGCTCTGCAGGAAAACAGGGGAAAATTGAAAGTCAGCAAGGAAAACCAAAGGTCCTTTATGCTCCTTTGGGATACTTCTTGGAGGTCATTACCATCATGCTATGGCCAACTGCTGAAAGAGACAGATCATAAATTACAACAAAAGACAGAGGTTCTGGAAGTTCTTAAACAAGAATTTAAAGCAGGCCAAATATTGCCATAAAGAATCAGGAACAGCACTGAAGAAGCTGACCCTGCTACCAAGCTGTGCAGAGAAGCACCAAGTCATTAGGCCATTTCTACATGTGAGTATCATTCCTTCTTGAATTCTGATTGCCACAGTCAGAGCTCCAGAGAGAAGCAAAATTCAAAAAACCAATACACAAGTGTGTTAGAACAAGCATGAAGCAAACATTTGACTGCAATACATAACACCTCCATCAGGAATTCCAGAGAACTCCAATGTCCTTCCTGACAAGAATCATTAAACTTTACATCCTTGCAACAAAGGTGTTCCCATTTTACTGACCAGTAAACTCAAGCACCAGGAGATTCCAACCAATGTTTCTAGATGTGGAAGCCTTACATCCGATGCCTAAAAAAGCTTGCAGCCAAATTAGAAATGGTCTCAGTCTTTCCAAAGTTCTTCATGTCCCCATTGTTGCTAACTGAATACTGACCTACTTCAGCACCCATAACCACAAACCTTTCCCTAAAGGTGACAATTATTATTATGATTTCTGATAAGAGGGCCTAATTCAACCACTCTATTCCTCTAATTAATTCCAAAGCTCCCAGTGCCATTTCTACCTGATAAAACAGAGGAAAACATTGTCAAATAGTTTGCCTAAAATTTCTCCAAGTTTTCACAGTTAGCTCTTGCACAGATTTTTTTTCCAATCTGAAGGCAGCAGACTCATGCATGACTGTGTGGGGCCATTTGATTCTATCGCTTTCAAACAAACGCCCCCCCTGGAAATCAGGTGCTAGCAAGTCCAAGCAAGAAAAATCTGTGTTCCAAGACCATGGATGACTGTAGTAGAGATCTGTATTAACGTGTCCTTTCCAGGCCAAAAGACAATTCCTAGCTTTTTATTATAAGTCCACTTTAGGCAAACTTCTGGTTTGGATCACTGAATTGGATGTTTGAACAAATCTTCCCACTGCTTCCCTTATGGCAGGACAGCAAGGAGCTTATGTGACAGGGTTGATACTATTTTGTAAGATAAAAGCACACAACTTTTTGAAGATCAAAAAAGTGACCCTTCATGACTTACAATGCAAGTAGGAATTCCTATTCATGAAAATATTAATCTTAACACTTTCCCAGTCTGTGTTAAATTAGTAGCATTCATATGCAGCACTTCAGGCCATTTACGAAGGGTATTTCCTGCAATCAAAAACATATGTCCTGTAAATGGCCTACTTCTAAGTTTGCTTTCCTAGAGCAGCTGGCCATTCCTGAGAATACAAACAAGGATATATAAGCAAGTGTAGTGTTTGCTGATACACAGAGCTGGCTGCGAAATAGAAGTCCCTTCCAGCAGGAAAGAAAACAATAGTAGCTGGGTTTCTTTTTAAGGAAAATACTGGACTGAAAAATCAAAAATGCTGGTTTTATTAGAGTTACATAAAAATCATGCTTTACAAGAACCAGAATGAAAATTTCTGGCTTTCTGTCTCTCCATCTGGTAGGGATACATTTGTTTTCTGGTGCAGGTGACCTGTCAAAAACTTAGTGGGGTGACTTCCCATCTCCCACCCTTCTTGCATCTCTGACTGCTCAGCTGCATCTCTGATTTCTGGGCCTGAGGGGAAGGCTGGGTGTCTGAGAGCTGCATAGAAAGACAGTTCTCTTAGTCTGCCTACAAAGCTCTTGGCAATTTTATTTTCTTCTCGCAAAAAATGAGCCAAGGATACTTCAGTTTGATTTTCCCAATGGAAATCTGCAATTTTGTTGCAGAAACTGCTGAGTTAGTGAAAAGGGCATTTTGCATTGGAGAATTATTCTGACAGAAAATTTCCCAACTAGCTTTATTAATACCCTTGACATGGTTTTGTCATTCCTTCTATTTGTATATCAGTGTCTGGCCACTGAACCAAATTTCCAGCCAGGGCTTTCATAGTTATTTTTCCCAGAGGGTCATCATGTAATTCTTGGAGTACAGTAGACCTGAGATTTATTACAGTAACTGCTCTGGTGACACACGTTAGGCAACCTGGACATGTATTTCAGTACTCTCTTTCCAGCCAAGAAGGCTCAAAGAGGCTGTGTGCTAAGCCCATCTCCTCATCCTTTCATCAGATGCGTCCATTGACTTGGCTCGTTCTCAGTTTCACATTGTGTCAAGGTACGTGTCACTCTTCAAGAGTCTGTGGTACCAGCCATTATGTATTCCTAACACACCAGCAGAGCAAGTAGTACCCCAGAACACCTCCCTCTCTCTAACCAGGCTGTTACTGCTAACACTGAAACCAGTGTTTGACATTTGCAACCAGAGTAAATTGTTTCCTCTTGAGATAAGCTGCGGTTAAACCGCTGACCTCCCAAGACGACACGTGGATCTGTTCTCTGGGTGTGAGCACAGGGCTGTAGATGGATGCCAGTGAGCCCCGAGTGCAGGTCTTTTGCGCCTCTTACCCTGAGAGCTGGTTTTCAGCATCAGTTTTTCAGGTCCATGGCAAAGTGCTGCAAGCTAGTTTTACAAGCAGAGTTTCATTTTCTCTTAATGCAAAGTTGTTTGCTTCATCTGCAGCCTTGGCACATCATGTGGATCAGCATTACTGGTCTATTTAGAGAGTGTAATAGTGTCAATGTGTTGGGCAAGACACCTTGGTAATAACTGCCTATCCCCAGAAAGGAAGATAATTGTGACATATCTTGTAGTTGAGGTGCCTTGAGGATAGTCTCACACATTACTGGTGATTTATGAATATCATCTACAAGACCTACAGCATATGGCCGAGCCTCTGGAAAATTCACTTTTCCCTCATTTGCTAACTAGCCGTTCTCTACAGCCTCACCAGTACCACTGCAGACATCCCTCACTGTCATTTTCATTAATCCTTGCCTACATCACTCTAAACATTAAAAATGTTTTGGAGTAGCTGATCCATGACCCTCCATAAGTTTCCACAGCCAAACTATCCTAGTGCTGGCCTGTTATACTGGGGTAAAACCTTGCGTGCATTATTCACAGGGTGTTTTTTTCCATTAACCAGCATTCCCATATGGCTGATAGGTTTTGCTTAGTAAAACCTAGGCAAAGGATACCTATCTTTGTTCACAGGAACTAGGGAACCACCACAGAATAGAAAACCCCCTTTCCTTCTTGCTAACACCACATCCTTCCTCAGTAACACGAGAGGATTCCAGGTCCTGCTGATATTGTCATTCTGCCCCTACACAGGTTGCCATGCAGATGGGTTCTCAGGAGCACAGTGGAATTAAAAGCATATTTCTCTTTCAACAAAGCTTTCTCTCATGGATGTTTTCAGTTCTGATACTCTGCTGAAGGACTTTCACCCCAAAGAGGGAACAATAAAAGTTTTTTTTCAGGCTGTTTGATGCTGTTGCAACTCCCTGTCTTCTGGTGTAGCTGTATCCTTTGACACAGCAGTTCCTAGAGCACATTTTAAGGGCAAATCAGCCTCAGTTAATAATCGTTTTTGTATTACTTCATTTTACATACCACACACTAACCACTCCCTTGACGCAGTATTTAAACTCTCTCCAAGCTGGCAATACACTAGTAATTTCCTTAAAACACCACCACCACATACTTAGAAATTATTTCATTTTCCTTTTTATTTTTCTTTTTTTTCTTTCAGGAGCTTGAATGCATTGCCATCACAAGTGCCTTTATGGAGAGAGGATTTGGGAAAACTTCCACCATCTCAGTAAGCATTTCACTCACTGGTTTAACAGAAGCCACTATTCTGTGGTTTCCTCTTTAGATTTTTAGCAGCCACTGTATTCCTGGATTATAATCCTACTCTCATCACCATTTCTTGTTTTTCTTTCCTTCTTAGACATAACAAGATGTCACACCATCACAGATCAGCACTTACTGAGTATACACAGCAGTTTCTCCCACTATAACTTGGCCATGATTACGGAGCAAATGTTGCTCTCTCCTTCAGCACTTTAGCCTGTCTTCTTAATCATTTATTTGCTTCCTGGAGGCTGTTTAGTTTACGAATGTAAAGAACTGTTTTGATTATACATCCTCCCAGAATATCAGTGAACTGATCTCGGGCACCTGGTGATCTCCATGTCAGGTACTGCTCTCATACCAGTGAATCCTCACTGGGTGGAGTTCAAACACCCAGGTTGTTGTATATACATGGTCAGTGGTGTTGAGGCCTCACCACAGCACACAAATAGCTCTGCCAACACATCTCTGCTCACAGCTTCAGGCCTTTGACCTCTTTTCTTCTCTCTTCGCCATAAGGGATAATGTGATGTCTTTGCTTTCTCATTCACGGTCCCCATTTTGCTGATAGAGAAACAGGAGTAAGGAGACCGGCACCATGGAGCAGGTGGGGGGACTCAGCCTTCCTGTGAGCCACTTTGAATGCAGCACTCAGCTGCCAGGATGGTTATGAGTGAGTACCCTATAATCCTTTCCTATGCCATGGAGGATCTCTCCTGGCACCACATGAGAGCAGAAGAAGTGCCTCATGATGCTCGCTAACTCTGCAAGCACTGTCTCTGCTCATGGCCAAGCAAGAAAATATCTTATGTGCATCTATTGTGGAGGGCACAATAGGGAGCAGAGAAAGGGGGTCCATGTATCTTAGTGGAAGGAGGGAAATGGAGGGATAGTCCATCAATACACAGGGATAACCCAGGCACCCAGGTGGGGAAAGGCATTTTTCGCACCTCCCTCCTGGCACCGCAGTATGTTCTGGCAGAGCTGTGGAAATCTACCTGGGGTGTTACATCATTGAGGCCTGGCAGAAAAAGCTGAAAAGGAAGAGGCTTCACAAGGCACCCAAGCACTGACTGCAGGTGCAAGAGCATGACTGGCAAGGTACCTGAGATGGCAGTGAGTCAGAGGCACAGAGTCACATCAGAAAGGGGATACTAGCTTGTCCCCTCCCAATCCAGTTTCAGAAGGAGTTGCTGCTCATGCTAGTGGCATTTTCCATGCAAACTTGGCAGTGCTTGGTGAAGCCTGGGATTAGCTTTCCCTGAGGGGGGAAGGGAAAGCCAGGCAATAGCTGGGGTCGTGCCAGCCTGATCCTTGTGCAAAAAGAAGACCTGGCTCTTTCCAGGCTCTGCTTCTTTCTCTTGCCTAAATGAGAACCAAATCTCCCAGTGGGAACAGGCTGGGAGGGCAGAAGGAGAGACAAGACAGAAAGGCCCAAGGAAGCTATTGCTGCTGGTAGTTATGCTACATGGACCAGTCTGATGTTACAGCAGTGAGGGGCATTGCAGGATCTCCCTGCTGCAGAGAGAAAAGTGATTGGTTATTTGGTGTGGCTTGTCCTTCCTCTGTGACATGTTCCCGCTCCCCTTGCCTTGCTCGGGCACCACGCACATGCCAGACCTCACAACAGCTGCAAATTGTCACTGCTTGTACAGAAAACAACAGGCTAGCAACTCCCCTCTATTTTCTTCTAGGTTAAATACCATAAATGCCAAGAAAAAATGAGGAGTTACTTTGGCCTGAAGTTCAGAATGAACAATAGTGAAAGTCAGGCCATGAGCAGTTTTAAGGCAATTATCTTACATTTTACTGTCTTGTATAGCATTGATGTCCTGCCTCGGGAGAGGAGTATTGCCACCTTTCCAAAGGCAGCAGGCCAATATCAGCTCTTCAGAGTCCAAGGCAGTCTGTCTAACACAGCATGGAGCTCAAAGTCGTGATTTCACATGAGAAGAGGAAGCTGTTCAGGAGTATCTGGGAGAGAGGGACTGCAAAGAAGGACTGCGCTATCACAGGTATTAGGAGGCTGCAGGACGGGCAGAATTTTGAGCCAGGGCTGGATGAGCCAGAGCTGCAGGGCAGGAGTGCAGAAAGAGGCATTTGCCTGGATGAGTCGCAGGTAGGAATGGAGTGCACAAGCTGAGCTGCACGGATGACATTTCCAGTTTCTCTCTGCAATACACATGGATCTTGCCTCTGCCCTTGGTCTAGTCACCCATAACGAGCCACAGTTGTTTGTTTGAAGCAATTTCAAACCCAAGACTAAAGCCAAAGTTGCCCGGAGCAGTGCTACTGTCCACACACTGGCTGACCTCATGCATGTATATTCCAAGGAAGTATATCCACCATACAGTAATGATCCAGGACGTGCAGCTTTAAACTCCAGCTCTAGGTGTTGCGTCAGGTTATGTAAAGTTCAGTTGCATCATGCACTGTTGCACAATGCAGCCTGACGGCATCATGCCAAACCTCGCTCCATTCATCGATCAGGTCTCATTGGCCACAGCAAACTGGTCAGGAGAGAGGTGTCTGCTCCTCGGGGTACCCCAGTGTGGGAAAGCCTCTCCCAACTTGCCACACCCTCCCAAAATGTTCAGGAGGAGCTGCCACCCAGTTCTTTGTGGTATTTGGCACAACAGCAGCACAAGAGCCCGGTGAGTGAGCAAGGTGCAAACTGCCCAGGTGGTCTCCTCTTGACCAGAGCTGAAACCACGCCTTTCTGAAGAGACCCTCTGCAGGCACTGCTCTGTGGGAAGCTCTGCCAGGCAAAATATGACATTTCAGAGCCCAGCACTCACCTCACCTTGGTGTCCCTCTTGCAGGTGGTCTTAGGCAGCCCAGCCCAGCACTGAACCCACTGACATAGTTGCCACACTACACATCTCACCCAGGATCTGCAGAAACCCTCTGCACATCGGCCACGGATAGGGCACTGCACCAGCATTGCCCTGCTCAAGCAATTTAAGACATGGACTAATGGGAAAGATGATGAGTGACACGAGGGCCAGAGGTGATGATAAAGCAGTTGGAAATCAGAGACCACCAGGACCATATCTGAAGCTCAGAGAAGGTTTGCATCCATCTCCAGAGAGCCCCTGGTCCCCACCCCTGCCAGCCTCCTGGGCAACACCCCTCCCTGGAAGTGCTGGGCCACCCGTGACGGCAGGCTCGGCAATGTTCAGTGGATTCTGCTATTTCACGCTGCTATTGTGTGAAATGCTGCCTTCTTGCCAAACGGCGCCCCTCCTCTGCTAAAAGCGCAATCCCGCGATGACCCACTCCAGGGCGCGGCATTGCAAGCATTGGCCCATCCACCAGGATGAACTGGATGAAAGCCCTACAGCATGGGAGGATCTTTTCTGGGAGGGGTGTGGGGGGACCTACCTCTGCAGCGAGGTCCTCTGTCCCCCTCCAGTGGCAGACACCTTCAGGAACCAGCTACCAGGTTTCAGTTGCCCAGCTCATTCAGCACAGGCATCTCACATTTTACACACCAGAACGAGGGCATTCGGGGTCAGCAGGCAGTGCCACACGTCATAGCCATGGTGGGCTCCAAAGCCACCAAGGCATTGTACCAAGCAAGTCTTCAGGAAGGAAGGTGCCTTGGCAAGAGGTCTGTGGGAGGTCTGTGGGAGGCCTCAGCCAACTAGAGCCTTACCCTGTGCAACCTTTTCTTCAGCACAGGCATACAGAGCTTCATGACTCCTATATTCACTTAAGAAAAATAGTTTTTTGACTTCTGTTTCTTCTTTGCCCAAGATACCATTGCCAAAAAAGGAGGAAAGAAATCCCTAGTGTCTCTGTATACAGAACTACACATTTGCATTTGTCATGCCTGCCATTTTCTTGTGGAGCTGTAATTGAGCAGGGGCATGGATTGGTTGACTGCCAATCTACCTGCCTCTACAGTACATGTCCCTCCACAAGGGAACATCCCCAGTCTTGCAGAAGAACCCAAGAGAGCCCAGGACAACAGGGCTCCTCTCAGATTATAGCATGGACATGCTCAGGAGATTTTCCCAGAGCAGTTGCTGGATGGGGATGATGCAGCACAGGCAGACGTGAACCCAAGTCCCCTGCAGACCAGACCACCTTCAGGTAGCAGGAACATCCTCCAGGCTGGGCATGAATTTGGCACAGGGAGGATGAAGGTGAGAGGTCTGGGAAGATAAAGGAGCCTGACAGGCTGGCACATCTAGTGCAACGACACGAAAAAAACATGTCCACACCCTCATGACTGATTTTACCACAAAGATATCATACATCAGCTGCAGTGGGAGCACATGCTGGGGAAGAGATTTGCAACCAAGACATGATCCAAGTCTCCAGCAGCTAATTGCTCCCTTCAAAAAGGTACTCAACAGCCAAAAGCTGGCTTCATTGAGTTTGATCAGGCTATTGAGTCGGAGGAGGATTTAATACCTGTCAGTCAATGGTGAACTGTTTATGATATGAAGGCAGGCTGAGTTGGACAAAGGCATGGAGAATTTGTTGGACCTACTGTGACCTCTACTGGCTTGGTCCAAAACTTGTGTGCTGGTCGGCCTTGTCTTTCCAGAGTGTGGTGGAAGCTGGTCCTCCTGTTGCAAGGCTCCCAGGAGCTCCATTGCATTCCCTGGGGCCCCCTGCCTCCAGCGCTGTCTTTGCTCTTATTCTTGATGTAAACATAATGCAACACCCCCAATTCCTCTGGAAAGAAAATTGGCCTCTAATCCCCACAACAGCATCCTTCTACAGTCCCTGGGCATTCCAAGTTTAAGCTGTCATCTCTTCAGAAAGCTATGTGGGGTCAGCGAGTGCCACGTTCAGACAGAGGCAGAGATGTCCTGCTCCAAGTAAGACTGGTGATTCATGAGCTCCCACTCCCAGCCTCTCCCATCCTGCCACTATTAGGCCGATGTTATGGAAGGGACCCTCTTGAGTGGAACGCACATGATGCCTTGAACAACTGTGAACATGAGAGGCCATGACAAGTGCCCGCTTGGGTCTCCTATGGATGAGCCTTGGAAAAGATACCCCAATGAGGTGAGCAGGAGAGTTCAACCACTTCAGAGCTGCTACCTCAGGGTCCAAGTCTTGATACCTTTTTGTCCAAAAACAAAACTGCTTTAAGTTTCCTGCTTTTCCTAAGCCCAGCTGCCTGTTCTTGAGCCCATGCTGCAATGTCCTGCCTTCTCAGGGGCATATTGATGACTATTTTTCCTTGTCAGTAAAGCTGCTTATGAAGCTCCTGCCCCAGCCTTGTGTTCCTGACCCTGCACAGCAACTTGTCCTTCCTCTTGTCCCTCAACCCCTGTGGTGCCACTACCTCACTGTACATGACCTCAAAAAGAGCTCATTCACTGAAATGGTTTGGGTTAAAAAAAAAAAGCTTCTAAAATTAAAGCACATTTTATGCCCCTTTGTAATCCTCTCCATGATCCAGCTTGTAGATGACAGCAGTAGCAAAGCCAAAGGCACAGTCAGCCTCAGTTCAGGGGACAGAAACCTCTGCCCATCTCTGCTGCCAGGAAAAATGCAGCACTGAACTGTGCCCTTGGGGTTTGGGGACCTCGGAAGAAGCTTCTCTTTACATCGAGGTTTTGATCTTTTCTATGCAGGCAGAGAGCAGGAAGTTTTCTTTTTTAAAGGAAATCTGAGCTTTCAGTTTAATCCTGTGTTTTTAGGAATGCCTGGATCTTAATCCAGGCCTGGAGTTTGGACTGTTTTAAATAGAAGTCGTGTGACATTTCAGAGCTAGTTGCATTTAATTGGTGACCTAGTGTCTGTTCCCACTGCTTTGTATGAAGTTTTAGGCTATAGTTTGATGAAAAAGATTAAAACATATTCACCCACAACCCCCTCTCCAGTCTTTACATATAAAAAGAAATATGGAGAGAGAGGCAAAATCATTAACAAATCAGTGGGGTGCTGAATCCCACTTATTGGTGGTGACACAATAAAGTGTCACAAGTTATTCCCATAAAGATACCACAGAACTAGTTTTGATTGAGTGTTTCTGCTTTTTCCTATGGAAGCTACTGCCTCTATACCAACACAAATGTTTCCTGTAGCAGAACTTTTCCAGTAGTTTCACATTTTAAGCACAATTCATCCTGCAGCACCAAACAAGCTCATACAGCTTCAATGGGTTTTGCAGTCATCTGACCTCTCTTGTAATCCAAATATTCTTCATCACAGTGAGCACACCTTCCTCTGGGCTGTTTGTTCCTGCTAAACATAGGACAGATTCTTACCAATGCTGCAATATGTACTGAACAAACACTGTATCGTGATCTAAAAATAAAATCTGGTGAAATGAAAAACAGACATTTCAAACTCCCTAGAAGACATTCCTGGGTTACAGGGATGGCTTTTGAAAAACCAAGACACACAGACAAATGACACAACACATCCTTATCAGACAACCTTTGTCCCAACCCATCAGACTGCTTCTCTCCTATATGATATGTAGTGTGGACTTGTGGACTTGACCTGATTGTGATGCTTTAGTGAGAGTCTAGTCTTTCTTTAGCAAAGGGGACTGTCCACATAGACAAGGGGAAGTGATTGGTATACCACCAGATAGCTGACAGTGTCACAGAAGAAAATGTTGACAGCAGTGAATAAACAATCATGAAAACCAAAGGCAGAAGCCTTCGTTATTACCTTTACTATTGCACTTTGGTTGCAAAACCATCTAGAAGATTCCAAATTCCATCTTTAGGCCCAGTGTGTAAGGCTGACATACATTTGCCAAAAGCTGAGGTCAACACATGGACAAAAGAAATGAAGAGCACAGAGAGGGGTAAGGTAATGATAGAGGGAATTCCCAAGTATGTGCTTTGCCCAGTCACAGGAGCAGATGAATTCTCCAGTGTTCATCTGAAAGAAAACTTGAGAGAGTTATGATGATTGTGACTATGAGAAAAACTATCCTACAGTATCAGTCTTGACCTCACTGAAGCAAAGCCCTGTGAGTCTGTGAGGCAGGGTAGAGTGAAGGAAGATCACTTAAGGAAAAAGAGACTCAAACACTCCCAAAACAAGAGGCTCAACAACAAGCGAATAATGACTGAGCAGGAAGGCACTTGCGGGCTCTGCCGTGGGCTGTAGGCTGAATCCCCAAAGCTGGAAAGTTCCTTTCAGTATCCATATAAATATTTCTGTAGGTTATTTTTAAGTGTGTGTTTTGAAACCAAAGTATATTTAGACTAGTTAAACTAAAATGTGGTTTATAGAAGGCTGTTTCTTTAGAAATTTCCCACACTGGGGAGTCTGCTCAGCCATGCCTGTTCCATGCCAGGGCTGCCCAGTCCCGTGGGCAGCTTCATAGGCTGGCGCCATGCAGGCAGCAGCAGCAGCGCAGCAGAAGCAGGAGCACCTCTCTCATCAGGGAAAAGATAGCCATGCACCAGCCCTCTTGTTGGCACAGGAAGGCTGGCAGCCCACACAACGCTCCCCTGTTGTTTTTTAATATTGGCATGCAGGAGCGGGGTAAGAGCACATGAGACAGGGGAAGGGCCGATGAGGAAATCCTGGATCTAGAGAAAGCAAGCTTTCTCCTTCCTGTGAGCCATTGTCGAGTCACTTTCCCAGGGCACAACAGAGGTCACAACAATAGTCTCTTCCCAATGCAGTGCAAATCTGGGGTACTCATCACGTGTGGTCTGATCCCAGAGGACTTGCCACAGAATCAGGATGTTGTTTTGGCCAGGCTTCAGCCTGGCTTGAGTGGCCAGCACCCTTTTGCAGAAATCAGGGATCAAAAATGTTCATGAGATGGACAGCATAGTCCTTCTTCCTGGTCAGTGGAGACTGGCTGCCTAGGACCACAACATGCTGTGTTCTCTCTCTGTTTCCCTGAAGGAGTTTCAATGGGCTGTAAACTTATTTTTCTTTGTACATCCCGAGCCATTCTGCAACACACATGGACTGCTTTCTGTCCTACCCCAGAGAGAACTGTTTTGCATTGAATGGTAAAGTCCTCCTACCTGTGCTTGAGGCTGAAGGAGGAACACAATTATTTATGCACTGGTTCACATAAAATAATAGTGAGAGTGACATCATGTAGCAAAATGCTTTTTCTTGCACTTTTTGTTTTCATTATCTGTCCATCTCATGAGCAGAGCTCTCGCAAGCTTTCCCATGGATTTCAGCTGGCTGGGTTGATTTAGGAAAAACCTTTTGAAGCTTCTGCACTCTTGCCTGCACAGTTGGATTGCTTTTCAGGGGAGTTCTGGGAAGTACACATCCAACAAAACCTCTTTCCAGCATTCTGATTTTATTTTCCAGCTTTTATAGATAGTCCAGCTGGAACAGCAGTATCATGTATGCTATAGTTTAGAAATCTGACCTATTTCCTTTAATCCGTGCTAGCCATGGGAGCTCTCAGAGGGCTCAGAAACTGTGCACAGCCTCACCAGGTCACTTGCAACACAGGCTTTAACAAAAAAGTTTCATCCAAAAGTAAAAACATCCTTTGATGGATATGAAACTAACCAAAAATAGGGGGCAGAGGAGACTTTGAGCTTAAGCAACAGCAAACATACTATGAGTCCTGTTTTCTTCTGCAGATGAATGAAAGCTAAACTCTCTGAGACGCAGCCTCCATCACCCATGAGAGCTCCTTCCAGGGGAATTCCAGAAAATAGAGCTAGAGATACATCTGGTAAATACAAATACAGGATTAACAGCAAGTAACCTAGTGGCAGTACTCCAGTCAAACTGCTGAAAAGCTTACAGTAAGTCCCAGAGTCCCTGTTTGTTGCACTGCATATCCCCAATGCTTGTGGGGCAGCATCCCCCAGTTGGTTGGCTGCCATCTGCAGAAAGACTGCTGAGGTGGGTGGCAAGACTGCCGAAGGGTCTATTAAATCCCAAATAAAAGCAATATCGTTTCTTTCTATCCCTCTCCCAATGCCTCCTTATTGGTCCAGAAGTCACCTTTCTGAACACCATTTCTCTTCTCAAAATCATTGGCCAAGCATTTTGATGTTTCGTTTATTTTTCCCTGACACACAAACACAAGGGCTTCCTTTCTTTTTTTTTTTTTTTTTCTCAAATGAGGGCTTACTCCTTGCAATAGGAAAATGCTGAGAAAAAGAAGGCTGAGAATCCCACCTCTAGGCACCCTTTTCTCAGTATAAATAGAGGTTTTTATAAACAATATTCATGGTCTATTTGGAGTCTGTTCTTTTACTACAATGATAGGTGCCGTTTAAAAAGAGGAGCAGACCTGCTCTCCTTCTAGTTGAAGCCAACGACAACATTTCTTATCCTAAATCACCCTCATCTTTTCGTTCTTTCATTATACAAGTGCTTTTCCCAGGCTCCCAGCCTTTCTCAACAGCAGAGCCCCAGCCCCCTCTGTTTCTTTTTTACCAGAGCTGGAGACTATATTCCCTTCCCATGAGAAAATGCCATTATAATATTTGCTGATTTTTCTTTTTTTTTTCCCCTTCCACCCCACTGTCGTTTTTGTTTCCTTTTGACCCCAGTGACACACTGGGAAGAGCTTTCCATCCAGCCATGCCCACTGATACTGAGCCTTCTGGTCAAGCAACTACAGCTGATTTAAAACATAGTCTTGTAAACAGTTTGACCAGTCCCTTGCCATCCACCTTCCCCCAGCTTGGTTTGCTTCTCTCCATGTAAGAGTCCAGAGGTTCCCACCACTCTTCTCACGCCCCTTCAGAGCAGAGATAACGCTGTCCGAGGGAGGAAACCTCTGGGCCTCATCAGCAATGTTAAAAATGCATCTTTGGTGCAGTCTAAATCGCAAAGTATCCCAACAGCAGCAACATACTTGTCTCATTGCCTCAATCAGGCCACTCAAGAAGAATATCAGGTGTACAACAAGGATCTGCCAAGACCAGTTATGAAAATTTAAGAGGTGGGCATTGCTTGCCCTGTGACAAAATTCCTCTTCCCACTCTGTGCAGGGAAACATCTACAGGATCACTGGGGTTTTGTTTTGCTTGTTTTTATGCAATTGGAGTTTTGCTTCTGTTTCCAGAATTTACGTGCAGCCAAAGGGGTTTTCCTAAACAAAACCACTACAACCTGCAAAAAGATGAGCCCAAAGGGCATTCTGACTGCAGGAAAGCAGAAATATTATAATAATAGTAATAATTCGAATAATGAGATGACACAGCTGAATAGAAAGAAATAAAGGTGAGGCTTTTGAAAGTCATATAGCCCCTGCTACTGTTGCAGGGCCGATTCTGCCTTTGGATCTCCAGAGTCAGAAGAAAACCACCTTGGATACAGGTCACCACACAGCTTTGCTGCAGGGGTCTGTACACTTGTATCCATACAACGTCACCATTTGGCTGCAGAGAAGGGGAACCCCAATATTCCCATGCATGGCCAGACCCCACATAGGCGGTGAGCCTGTGGGAGCAGCTGGGCACTCTGCAGTTTTCTCCACCTCCCTCTTTTTCAAAGGGTCCTTTCTTATCATCCCCCACGCCCCCCCACCCCACCCGCCCAATCTCCCCATTTCCACATGTTACTGGCATTCAAGGCAAATATTTCTCCCAGCCCCTCCAGTCTGGTGTGTCCCCCCCAGCTTTTAGGAGGCCCCTTTATCAGGCAAGATCACGGCGAGCCAGGCAAACATTACCTCAGGGGCACTGTGAATCGGGGCTGGGGGCGTGAATAGGCCCCACACATTCCCTCCAGCCTCTTCCCTTTCCTATAGCAACCAAGTTGGGAGCAGGCAGGTCACACAGCCCCTCCGTTGTGTGGAGAGCCCTGCTGGGGCCGAGGGGGGCGGCCATTTGGTGAGAGCAGGTCGCAGGGGGACAGGGTTGGGAACAGGGGTCCCAAGGGCAGCACTCAGCCCTGTGCAAATATGGCAGGGGTTGCCCTGCCTTCCTGTTCGGGGCCTGACCAGTGTCTGTGTCTGGCTCTCTCTTCCCTGCTAACCAAAGTAATCTTTTCTGGTGTGAAAGGGAAGCAGCATAACAAAAACCCCTCTGTGCCAGTCACAGATCCCAAAGGAGAGCACCAGGCAAAAAAGGAGGAAAGAGCAGGAGCAGGCTGGCAGATCTTTCCACCAACAGAGGTTCCTCCAGGAGTCTCAGAAAGAGTGTCTCTGCCAGCAGAGCCAAGCCCCGTACACTGTGTGTAGGGCAGGAGCCACTGCTCAGGAGGGTCCCTCCAAGGCAGCATCCCAAACCAAAGCATTATGCCTGCCTCTCCACACCAAGCCCCAGGTCTGACAGACTCTTCTGGGGAAGCTCCTGGTGAGACTCTCAGCCGTGATGCATACTGCAACACCGAGGTCGGGGACATCTTCCTGTGCCACCAGGATTTGGTATGACAGTGCCCCGGGTGAATGTACCTCTCACCAAATCTCAAAGCATAGTGTGGACCTCCTTTCAATAGTCTCCTCATCCTTCATCAGGCATGAATGCCAGCTCCCTCATGGCACCCAGAAGGCTTTCCACAGCCCTGTGCATGCACTTTCCTTCTCCCCACCACAGTGCTCTGTGCAGCTTCTTCCCAGAAGAATTTGCAGTGCACAGTGTTTAGCTAAAGATGCCAAAGGGACATCGCTTTGTCCTCTCGCTTCTGACCTCCCACAAATCATCTCTCTCTTGGCATGCTTCCCACTGTGAGTGTGTGGAGGTAGAGTCTAAACACAGTTGCACAAAAGGACCAGCTCTCACCTGGCTCCATTTCTGGGTGTCCTCAGGGACAGCAGCAAGGCACACACCCTGCCACCAGCTAGTGACCAGGGACAGCACCAATCAACAGTCTGGAAATGGAAGGCAATCTGCATTTTCACAGGGGAAAGGGAAGACAATGCCACTGTGGCTCTGTGCAGCTTTCCCTTGCAAAATATTTATGATCCGATCTGACAGGGAGAGTCGCAGGCAAAACTGTACATGCAACAGCAACCTCCCTGTGGCTCCACACATAAGGAAAAAGCACAGCTGTCCTGAGTCAAAGTCAGCATCTATCTAGCCAAGCGTTCCATCTCCAACTGGCTGATAGATGCCTGAGGGAGAAGAGAAGAGCAGGCCAACAGTGATACTGCGTCTGCATACTCCCCCAAGCTGACTGTAGCTTAGGACTTCCTGAAACAGTATCTGTCTTCATATCTAACAGTACCTTTAAAAGGGACTTTTACTCCTTGAGTCTGACTAATCAACTTCAGGAGTCACAGATTTTTAGCACCCACTGCATCCTGATACTTACTCAAGGGCTGTGTGAAGGACTAACCCCTTTTGACTTTGTATTGTACCTGATACTGCATTCCCTTGGCATCTCAAATAAACAAAAAATAACATTAAATGGGTAATTTTTCCATTGGAAGCATGATGGTGTCTGGGATGCCAGAACAGATCCTTTGATCCCAGACTTCTGGTAAGGTGCTGGATACACCTGCCCAGCAGTAGGATGCACAGGCAAGTGAGCTCAGTTCAGTGTCTTTTCTATCATGCCCAGGTGTGGTGGGCCATGCTGCCTTTCCATGCCAAAGCTGCAGCTCTCAGGGTTGATACTGTGCCTATCTGTATGGGACATGTCCTGCTTCTGCCAGAGACACCTTCCAGGAACTCCTGCAGCTTACAATGGCATCCCAAATTCAGCCACATTTTTCTTGCTTTTACATTGCTCTCCTAATTTTTCTTCTGCAGCCCTCCCCCGGGACCTATTTCAGTCACTGTCACAGCATATTTCTCACAGAGGACGGCCACGGATGGGTTCAGTCCTTTCCTTGGGCTCAGCTTACCCCATCAGAAAGCTCCCAAGCCATCACAGAGCTCCCAAGTCTAAAAACAGAGACATTGAACAGGACTTTGTCGTCCAGGAGAGAAAGTGGAATAGATGGTAGAGGTGTAGACATGAAAGGGACCCTGCTCAGGCATCACCAGCACTATCTGAGAGATATTAGCCCCTCTGAAAACATCACAGGAAGGATCTGCCACTGTGCCCTTAGATTGCTTGCCCTAGCATTAACTAGCCTGACAAAAAACTTTTCCTAATATCATACCTCAAATATTCATGGACACTTATGCGTGCTAAGCCTCATACTACCTGGAGCTTTTCCAGGAGCTGTGGTTTTACTCCTAACTATAGACGGAAACTGCCAATTTGAATTCTCATGTGTTTCCAAAATGAGTGTATTATGGTTATTTTACTAACATTTTTTTATGTCACAGTAGCAGCCACGAGGCACTATGAATTGTACAGATGGCAAGGGAAGAATGGTCTTCCCAAAATTCTACATGATTCATGGAGCATTAGGGTGCTGACAAAAGGTGGGTAGCTGGGAGCAGTAGGCCAGGAAAGCAATAGTGACAGTGACTAATATCCTGAAATCCAGGAGCAGTTTTGGCTCTTCTACCCACGCCTGAGACCCTCCATCACTCTTGTGGTTTCACAGTCATATATTCCACTTTCTAAAAAAGCTTTTGCTCTTCCCAAAGGCTTGTGCAAGGCCCACCCAAACAACGGAAGAAACTCAGTGACCAAACGAAAACTGATTGCACCCAAAGTGCTGACACACACACCGCACGACACGGTCGGCAGCCGAGCATGATTGTTTTCCTCCACTCTTGGGCTCTTAGGAACTTCACAGCTCAGCAAGAAGATGGAAACTATTTGAGAAAAGAGCATTTTTAAGTGGATAGTGCCCCTTTAACAAGCTGCTACGTCCTTTGCAAGAGATAGCTGAGTCTATCCCAGGATATTTTGGGTTGTAGGTGAAATACCTGATGCCTTCAGCTGGATCAAGGGTAGGGAAATCCCTCCTTGCCCTGGCTTCTCTCTTGCTCTGTGACAAGAAGTCATCCTCCATTCCAATATCCATAGCCACTCCCACCATATGGCAAGGCTTCCACTCCCCAGTCAATGGAGAAAATCAGCCCTTTGATCATGCACCAAAGACACTGCTGGTCATATCACAAGGAAGGACTGGGGGACAATAAAGAGAAGGCTGTTGGTTGCAGGAACAGTTTGCAGAGCCCATGACCTGCTCCTGTAAGTAGGCCTACAAGGGCTTCAGGAAAGAGGGGGTATAAGTAGGAACAGGTCCTGTGGCAGAGAATGTGGTCTGACAGACTTTGGGCTGAGGACTATAACCCCAGCTCCATGGAGTGATATGATGGGGTAAGGCAGTGCTGTGTGCACAGTGAGCTACCAGATATTACACCAAGTGTGAGATACAAGCTGGCACAGTAATACCCTCCAACATCACCTCTACCCACTCCAGAGACGAGCATTGCCTTAACCTCAGGTCATTGTCCTGTGCATCCAAGCACAGACCACATGAGACCCCAGGGTTTGTGCTGGTTCCCAATCCCCAGCAAGGCTGACAATCAGCACCAAGAGGAGCTAACCACCACCACGGCATAGATAGCCTCAGCATGCAGAGACACCCACATTCCTTCTCCCTGACTCCAGGGAAGAAAACCAGGCATTGCCTGGCAACTGACCGTGTTATTTGGGTTTAGTATACTGGCCAAGTTGGTAGGTTCAGTGCATTGGCCATGCTATAGGTAGGGCTGTCTGTGTTCACAGTGCAGCAGGGAGAATGTGCTGGTAATACATCTCCAGCCTCAGCCACAGAGGGCTCTTGCCACTCTCTTTCCATCAAAAATCCTGCCCTTGAGGAAGAAGCCTGGTGGAGAAAGCAACTCCCAGCACTGGCCAAGAAGATCTGGTAGTGAGCTCTTTGTCTCCACGAAGCTCAAAGACTCAGCAAGAGAAATTATCAGGAGTCCTGAACTGTCAGACAATGCTCCATTCTAACACAGAGGTGGTATCAGTCACAACTTGTGCCCTGAGCCACATAGAATCTTTGTTGTTCTCAGCCTTTGGCTCTTCAACAGGTATTCCCATGGAGGAGTAAACATGAATTTGGGATTAAAGCACTGGGCTCAGGACTCCCTCCTCTGCATGCAGCATGCCTCAGCATCCCCTCCAGGAGCCACGGCTGACAGGTCTCTGTCTCATTTTCCTGGGGTGATGGGAAAAGAAATCCCAACTCCTGAGGGCTGTGTAGGCATCAGCCCCCATGCTTCCCGATGAGGAGCAGGCTAACACGTAGCTTGTGCGTCATATTTACAGTTTATTTAAAATCAAAAACAGGCAGGAGAATAGCAGGGAAGCGTTGGCTAAGAGTCAGTTATCCTGCCACCCCCATGCGTGCAAAGCCTCCATTTGGGGTATCTGTGCCTCTCCAGGGACACATTCTCTGCTCCTGGACTGTGGGCAGAACCCTCTCTTTCCAGCTACCTCCTACCCCTCAGGCCTGCAATTGTCTGTGAATGAAAAGGAGCTATTCTTGCTACTTCTTTTAAAACCCAGTTCCCAGAAAAGGCACTTCTACCTAAAAAAAACAACAAAAAAAATTATATTAACAGGAGCCTTTGGCAAGGCACCCACCTTTGTCTTCCTGCCTCATTGCCACCCACCCACCCAAAATCACCAAGAGCGGTGGGTGGCATTTACAGAGTATCTCCCTGCTGAGAAGCAAAAGCACTAGGAAGGTGGCCCAGCTATCAGAGTGGGATATTCAGTGGTTTGAGAGCCCTTGGCCTCAAGTCGAAGTGGTTTATTTCTGGTAACTCAGCCACAGCAGCTTCCAGTAACGCTTATAAAGCTCCTTTCCGCTCGGGAAACAGCAACTTCGAAGGGCCATCTCATCTAGTGTTCTAGTTTGGCTTCCCTTAAAGCATGCTGGTGGTAGGCTGAAGTCAATGTGGGAGCTGAGGCTGCCCAAGATCCCATGTGGGAGACACTAGAGATTTCCTAACAGAACCCACAACGCACTTTTACACCAAGACTATTGACGAGCCAACCTCATATGGTCTGGCCAGCATCCACGTGTTTGGAGAACAAGGGATTGGGATGGCTTATGAAGACTGCCTGTTCCTCAGATCTGCCTTATCCAGTCAGGAACTCCCAAAGACCTGCTCTGGACAGGTTGCTGACATCACCTCACTCCCATCAAAACCAAGACAGGGCAGTTTTGTCGGGAACAGCTGCGGCTTCTCCTTACATCTCTTCTAATGATGTCTTGCATCCTCACTGTCCCATGGGGAAGCTGGGATGTTGCTTGAAAGACATCTCGTGGGGAAGCTGTAGGAATAAAACCATAACACATCAAAGCCCAGCCTTGCCCAGAGCTGTTGCACACCCAGATCCAGCGACTCCATGCAGTAAAAATGACACCAGATCTGCACCAAAGTGAAGTGAAGAAGGCACAATCCAGCCAGCTGCCACAAACCATGTGCCATGCCAGACCCTATCACTGATTGCTAGCCTGCTTGTTGCCAAACAGAAACATGAGGTCTCATCTATCCTGCCTCTCTGCCCCAATGAAAAACAGTAGCAGGGTCACCATCAGAGCACCAGTTTCAGCAAAGCATCTCCTCTGTTCCCCACAGGACCTCTTACTCGGTGTGAGGTTTCTTCTGACTGCATGTGTCCAGCTATCCACCATTGCCACAGCCATGCACTCAGCCCTGAGAACTTGACCTCGGCCAAAGTTGCAGATCCTGGCTCCAATGGCTAAACAGCACCACCTGGGGCACTTATAAAGCAGTTGGCTAATGCTGCTTCTTGGTCATTAAAAGTATTCCATGTGTTCTGTACTTGATTTTTCAGTTTGTGTCAAGGGTTGCACCATCACCCCTGTTATCTGCCTGGAGTTTGGCCACTCTGCATTTCAGCCTGTGCCTCATTCCCTGAGACAGAAGACTGCAACACACCAGAGCCTCTCTGGGTTTACCTGCAATATTCATTCTACCATCACATTGTGCTTATTTCCTTTTCTAGCTATCAGCAAGCCCATAGTGCTCCCTTGCTCAAGGGCATGCACTTGCTCCAGAAAATGCTCCCTGTTTTGCCTCCTGTCCTGTCATTTTGGGGCTCAGAGCTGGTCATGAGGCTCTGAACAGGAACACAGCACTAAGATGGGGAAGGACAGAGCAACGAGAAAAGACAAAACCTCTACCCATGGAAAGCACATCTGATGAATACACATAACTTGGCCTCAGCAGCATCCCATCCTATGTTTGCACACATGCAAACACACCAGCAATGTGCACACATGCCCACGCACTGCCATCTAAGACCAGCATGCTGGTTCCAGAGCCCAGGTCAAGGCATCTGCCCCTGAACCTCCAAGCACTGCTTCCCATTTATCCCCTCTCACAGGGACTCCACAAAGCACTTGTTGCCAGTCATCTTCCAACCAAAAAGTCAGGATAGGAGCATCAAGGAGGCTGACCCAGCAGACCTCATCTCCCACTCAGGTGGGCAAGTGCTGCAGGTCCACTGGGGCCAGTGAAGGGCTGTTGCCAGCAAGGGGAGAAGGGATCTAATTCCCAGCTGATGTGGAAATGACAGGGATCATCAGACATTCCATCCCCTACACTGCTTCAGGCTGTGCTTCGGCCTTGCCTTGGGGCAGTAATTTTAATGACTGAGCATGTTTCTGAATTTTCTGCCAAGTTTCAGTCACAGGCATGAAGAAAGAGAAATACATACAATAAAGGGGAAAGGGAAGCGAGGCAAAGGGAGGGAGAGATATGCTATCTTCAGAACATCAGCTTGGGAGAGAAGGGCCTGAGCAAATGAAGGCAAACAAAGCAATATATGTTAGCAATATATGCTAGCAGTGGATGGCCTTTCCTCCAGGCCAGCCAAGGACCAAAGCTGGGCAGAGAGGTGAAGAGCCGCAGTGAGGGAGAAACACAGACAAATAGCAAAGAACCCCAATAGGGAAGTCAGTGAGGGACAAGGTGAATCTCCATCCTCCCCACAGACTCCTAGTAACCAGGAGTATCTAGGAGCCTTCAGGCTCTAGACAAGCAAATTAGTGAGGATTAACAGCCAGTAGATTACATGTGGTCAGGGCAATGCAGGCTTGCAAAGGCTTGCAAAGAGCTTGCAAAGTTCATAAACACAAGAGCCCTGGTACCTCCAAGTACCACTGGCCCTCCCTCTGGGAAACCCAGCAACTACAGTGCATGTCCCTAATATATGATGTTTTCCAATCAAGGCAAGTTGCCTTCCTATCTGTGCCTCTGTCTCACTATTCTGCAAAGAAAAATGCCAGCAGGGATGTAGCTATGTTCTGTGTTCCCCAAAAGGGCACTGTGGCTGGGGGCATGCCTGTCCTTTCCATTCCCTGTCTGTTGCTCACCCTAAGTCAGGATCTCCTCTCTGTCTGCCAGTGGGCCTGGGTGAGTCAAGCTGGCTGAGGCTCCTTGGTGAGGAACCCAAAGCCTCTTCTGCTCATGCCTCACTACCTCTCTGATCCAGCCATGCCACTGCTTCCACTCCCCTCAGTTTGTACTCTGGGCAAATGAGCCTGGAGCTTGTCCTGTTCTCCTGCAGTGACTGAATTCCCCCAGAGATATGCTGGAATTGCCACCTCAGGTCAGCTATGTTTGTCACTATGGTGTTTTGCCAAGCCAGGACTAAAGCACAATCCAGTCTGGGCTTCTACAATTCACCTGCCTTCCTTGTGGAACCACATACCACTGGCCTTCAGCAGAAGAGGGCAGGAAAAGCTTTTTCTTGGTTTTGGAGACAGGAAAAAATGGAGAAGGCGGTAAAAAGAGAAGGCTTGATGGTACCTGCAGTATCATCTCTCCATGTGGACTTTGGTTCCTTCTGTTTTTACTTCTGCAAATAGCAACAGATTCTATACATTTATATTAATGACAATGTTTTAATTATTGTTACTAATAACATAATATCAATAAACAGTGCTTTCTAAGGACTGGAGAAAAGTCTTACAGCAGATCCAGAGGCAAATGAAGTCAAGGAGATGAACATGGGTGGATATCCACACCTGCACTCCCCGCACCACACCCAGACCCTATGCCACTGCTCCCCACCACCCCTTAGCCCATCTGGTACCTCTCAAAGAGCACTGTGACATCGGGATAGAGTCAGTGTCCTGGGCTTCCTCTCGTCCTGCTGGGAGCCACCACACTGAGTCTCCCTTCACAGTAGCACTGAGCTGGCCTGGAAACCACTGTGAGTGGCCAAGGAGAAGAATTCAATTCCAAGGCAGCTTCACCACGAAGCCTCAGAAGTTAATCAGAGAAACCTTATTAAAAAATAATAATGGTGATAAAAATAAAGAAAAGTTGAACAGCCTTGGAAGCCGTTCAACTGTGAGCACGGGAGGCCCTTTCAAATGCAAACACGAGCAAGCCTCCTCAGGGCCAAGCGCAGCTCAGGGCAGCAGGTTGCAGTTACCAGCCATGCTGAAGTCCAGCGCCAGATCGCTTCTGATCAAAACCAGCCCCTGCTGGGAATGAAATATATCTCCTCATCACTTTTTGCCAGATCACTTCCTGCCTGAACAGCAATGAATGAAGGCGTTTCACAGAAGCTGGTGGTGCCTCTTCCCAGCAGTTTTCCTCTCTGCAGCCAGGGATTCCCCAGTGGCATGCCTGAGGCTTACCCGGGTCCTGCACTGTGTGCAGCCAGAACCCTTCCAGCACCTGGTGAAGTGGCAGGACCAAGATCATCTCAAAAGTCTTTTTTTTTAATGTTTTTTTAACAAGTCTTTACAAGCAAAACATTGCTCAGAGGCTCAGGGTGCATACCTGGGGCTCTCTTGATATCACAGCAGTCAGATGGGGCAGAGTCTGATGTTCCCAGAGGTACTTGTACTTTGTAACTGTATTTCTTAATCTCTTTCTCCCCAGTACTCCCTTCACCACCACTGCTAAGAAGGATGAGGAGATGGGAAAGTCTCACTGATTCCTCTCTAGACTATTATCTAGCCAGGGATCTGGAGTGTTCCTGAAACCCATGTAAAAAAGGAGCAGCCAGCCCCTTCCTGGGAATAAGGTTCCATGGACTCAGAAATGCTGCCTGAAGTCCAGCCTCTTCATCTGTTTGGTGCCTCTTCTCCCCACAGCTGTCCTGCTTCACCACTGGGTATCACATCTCTCCTGCATTAGTTACTAGTCTTCACCTAACTCTGTCTTGGGCTGCTGCCCTATCATCTTCTTGGCATCTTTCTGCTCAGGGGAGCTTGCTCAATTAGAGGCATGTAGGGTTCCACTGATTTATCCTTCCCACTCTGGCAGGTGCCCCTAGGTCACAGTGGAAGGAGTGTTTATGTCTCTTCATACCACAGTCCTTCATTCTGCAAACATTCAGAGTTTGCACCTCACACAGAAGACATGCTGCTTCAGCAAAGCATGATGTGATGCTTCACTTTCCATCACACTCGGAGTACATCGCCCCAGCAGTGAAATCCTCCAAGCAACAAAAATCAGTTCAGCATGCTCAAGTGTAAGGACAGTACCTTTAGCATCAGCCCTCAGGATGGTCCTGTCCTCATGTGGATTTACCCTGCCTGTTCCCTCATTATCTGCTCATGGACAAAATGGCCATTTCATGCAGGTGAAGCCCCTGTGGCAGACGATCGACTCTAGACAGGATGATGTGCTGCTCTGGGAATGAGGGAGGCCCAGGTAAGAGGCAGGAGCTGAGAGGGAAGCTCCCTGACAGAAGAGGCAAAGCCACTGCAGGAAGAGGAGAAAGGAACACTGCCGTGGGCTGTGGGAGGTTGGGGCCTCTATGGCTCAGCCTGATGCATGTCAGAGCATGGCCACAGTTGGTCCATCATCACTGTACTGGGTTTGGCTGGGACATCCCAGATGAGGTGATGCTGTAGCCACTGGAGCTAAACCATTTTCCTTTGTCCAGTTAGTACATGTTGCCCTACACATGTATCCTGCCCATCCAACAGAGAGCTCACCAACAGCAGGGCCTGACCAGCTCCCAGGAGCCAAAGGTACCTTTCAGAGAGGTGTTCCTGTGCCTGGCCAGGATTGGGTTCATCAGCATGAGTCACTCCTGAGACAAACAGCCATCACCCCACCTCCCCACAAACACAGCCAGTACTAGGGCAGAGCACAGCGACTCATCACTTCGGGTGCCTCATACACGAACTTGCCTGCAAGTAGAAGAAAGAGACAGGGAAACTACCAGATTAAAGAAACCACAAAGCCTGTCTCTGCATCTCCCCATCCCCTCTACTTCTGGACGAGATCGATAGGAAACCAAACATCCTGTACACACACAGCATATCGTGCAACAAGGACGTGAGCTTATCGCTCACTTCCTCTGTGAGCACGCCTGCTCCTCCCAGGGCTCAGTCCCTCTCCCTTTCACATAATGAGAGGTGCAAACAAACTGCCAGCTCATGCCGACCTCTTCGCTCCCCAGGCGGCCTCCGGAGAGCAGCTCCCTTCCCCTCCTCGGGACACGGTGGAAGCAGGAGAAAGTGCTGCTCCTCTGCCTCGGGGAGAAAGAAAACCTGCAGCCCACACCTCTGCAAACCCAAGTGCCTTTCCAGGTGCAGCCCCCAGCACCTTGCCAGTGTGGCAAGGAATTGCTC
Organism: Calyptomena viridis; assembly: GCA_013390005.1. Taxonomy (NCBI): domain Eukaryota; kingdom Metazoa; phylum Chordata; class Aves; order Passeriformes; family Eurylaimidae; genus Calyptomena; species Calyptomena viridis. Next base: position 96,372 of record WEIV01003140.1, read on the forward strand.
CAGGTTCTGGGTTCATCCTTCTCCCCAGCCCCAGACGTGTCCTGAAAAAGCTCATGGAGTTACACCAAAAGGAGAGGGTGTAGGCATTTAGAGGGTTAACAGGCACTGAAAGCCACAAACACCTCAGCTAAGGGAAACTGGCACCTGGTCTGTTCTTCGTGTCTTGACCACTATCTATCACGGTTTCCCTTGTAGTCTCTGTTTTCCTTTGGGCCAATCCCAGCATGACTCCTTGCTACTTCTGTTATTTCCACCATGTGGCCCATGACACAGCTGGATGTCTTGGACATAAAAAACAGTTGTCATGGCTAAATTGACTGTATTGCTGCATACTTCATCAGGGCTGGGAGTTTTCATCTTGAAGGAGAAGTGAAGTGACAGATGTCACTGTGCTGCCCCTGCTAGGATAAATGTGAATTTCTCTGAGGCTCTCCTGGAAAATCAGTCATCTGGGAGCTGTGAAGTGCCCCCAGGGAGGCATAGGCAAGACAGAGGAAGGCTAAGAGGGGAGCAGAGAGCTCACTCACAGACCTGGAGTGCATCTCAAGCACTGATATTGAATAAACCTCATAAGCAAGTTCTCCCTTTGCCCAACGACATCATCCCAAGGGAAAACACATGCACACATGCACAACTAAGTCCTGAAAGAGATGCTGCACCAAAAGACAAGCTAATGCTTTGCCTTCACCTGCAGGCAAGAGGAGATATTTACACCTTCACTGAAAGCCCACCAGGATTCTCCTTTCCTCTGAAGTCCACTCTGTCTGATAGAAGGGGCCAAGGTGGGGAGGCCGAAGTGGCTGCCACAGCCCGTCAGGATCTTTGAGCCCCTCCACCACGCTCCCAGGCTTTGGGAGATCATTATCAGCCACAGGCGACCCCCGGATTATCTCTCACCACCCACCAGGCTCTGACATTGCACATCCATTACAAGCCTCCTCCCTCCTCAGGGGCAACCTGGCTTTCTGGACCCCCCTGAAAGTTTGTTAGGGATGCCAGGACACAGAAGAGGTGGTGGGAGAGCTAATCAATAGCCCATGATGTGCTAATCCTGGGATTAGCCACAGTTCAGAGGTTAATCACAAAGGTGTGGAAAGGAAGAGGGGGAGAACAAGGACCATGGGAAGACCCAAAATGACTCCTCTTCCTAAGCAGCAAGATGGGATCCAGGCAGGCTGCAGTTTCTGAAAGACAGTGTGAAGGAACCAATACTCTTGGAAGACACAATCTCCCACCTGGGGTCAGGAGGGCTGGTACCCCCCAGTTCCTGACCCATCTCCAAGCTACTAAGCGTCTCCTAAACCCCAGCTGCCAAACTAGCATGGTCTCCTTCTCAGGGGGGTGAGGAAACTAAACCCGCTGGAAACTGTGCACAACTCTAAAACAATCTAAGGTGTGCAGGAACATAAAATGGGGACCTGCAGGGCAGATATTTCAGAGGGACATGGCAGGATTTACAAATCTTCCCACTCAGACTGATTTCTCAGACATCTCTGAGCAGAGAGAGGCATCACACAGGGAGATCTGGATGGGCTCCCAAGTGGGAAGCAGTATAAACACTTCAACCTCAATTCATTATCAGAAAACATTGCTAATTTGCTCCAGGACAACCCTACTAAGTGTGGTTTTCTGGCTTCCAGGCCATAAAGTAGCTATCTCTGCAGGACACTGCTCTTGGATTAAGTAGCTTTACCCACCTGTGGAGACCTGCCTGGGTGCCAAGCATGGTAGAGGCAGCAGCATGCCACCCACTGAGCCCTGCTGATCTCAAGGGGAAAAGAGGAAGAGCAGAGGATGCCTCCCCAGGGTCTACAGGCAGCAGCTCCTAGGGAGTCAGTGCTATAAGGCCACCAACAGGTTTCTGGCATGCCCCTCGCCCACCCCATCACTGCCGCATCCCCAGGGCTTTCCTCAGGGATGTCATTAGTCAGAAACTGCAGCATATGACCACACATCTGGAAGGAATTAGATGACAAGAATCTCTGCCAGCTGTCTTCATTTAGGTTTGTTCATACTTGGAAGCGTTCTGCAGCATGATCTGTAAAATAAAAAGTTGCACTGATTGACGCGAGCCAAGGATTTCCTCTGAGGCACTCCCTGCCCCCATTGCCTCTGCTCAAGACGACAACATTAGTACTTATTACATCGTGGAGGCTGGCTGCACACTATGGAGGAGGTTGTATAAGAATAACGATGGCATAACAGTTAACTGTTGCCTTTCTCCATGTCAAAGCATGGCCAGTTCCAGCATGGATAGGGAGCCCATGTGAATGTAAACACCAGCTGACATTAGGACAGACCCAACAATAACGCCAAGCATCATCACCTATGGGGCATCCAGTGGGTCTTTGGTGCAACCCTGCTGAGAAGCCAGCGCCTGTTTCTCAGGATTTCACCCAATGCTGTGTTGAAGTATGCAGCATCCTGTGGGCTCTGGGGCAGCTGGTTTCTTCCCTATCGTCATTTCTGTATGTTGGGCTTCCAAAGCCCCAGCGACTCCTGAGCTCATGTGTTTTGTTCTGCTGGCAGAGGGAGAGGAAGGAGAGCCTACTGCAGTAGTCTGGGCAGACTAGCCTTCCTCCAGCCCTTCCCACAGACCTTCACATGCCAGACTGAGGCAGCTGGGCAGGTTGTGCTGTCTCTGCTCTAAGGAAGGGAGGATACCAGTGTCATGGGGCACACGGTGCACAGGGTAACACAGCAGCAAGCATGCTGGCAGTGGTGTATCAGTGAGGTTGTGCACCCTGCCATGACCACAATGCAGGCACTCCTCACCTGTGAGTTCAGCCTAGATACCTGCAGCACCACCGAGCTCAGGAAGAGCAGCAGAGCTCACTGGAGAAGCAGTTGAGATCAGGAACCTCCCTTTTTCACTCTATACAACAGTTTCCCATCTGAAACTGTTTCTGCAGGCTTGCCTCTGAGTGAATCAAAGATTAACAAGGTCTGGGGTCAACCAAAAGAGGCCATCAGGAGAGGGGTGTCTAAGCTTCACTGAATCTTCATGGATTTGTTAAAAGACTTTGGATCAGTTGTTCCCAATCTGATAATCCAAGTCCCACACATGACGCCAGGAGCTGCTGGGAAAACAGCTGATCTGTTTTAAGATCTCCCAGGGTTGGATCCTTCCCACAAAAGATGAAACAGAACAGGAGTAGCCAACCCCTGACATTGAGTCCTTCCCAAGAAATAGGATGCTGCTATGCAGGAAGGTGGGGAGTGTAGTGGGGAGGTGTGATGCTGCAAGAGTATGTACTCCTGAAACAGTGCCATGCATTTGCACAGCCATGCACAGCCTCCCTCGGCTTCCATAGGGCACGTGTGACCTGCCCAAAAGCAGCACAAGGGCTTGCAACAGAGCTAGTGTGATTGTCTCGGCTGTGTGACACATGATCTCCCAACAAGGCTGCCATTGCTGGGACCCAGCCAAAGGATTGCATTCCTAAGGACATGGCTCCAATTTCTTCCCCATTTTGTTTAAAATTGGGGTTGAGCTGCTTCTAAACAGATGTGTTGGGGTAGCCAAAATATTTGCCTTTTTGCCAGCTGCTTGTTTGGCATCCATGCCTGGCTGATGCTAAAATATTCTTTCCTCCCAAAGCCAGTGAGTCAGAAGCAGCCCAGGCAGTGCAGTGGGCATCCTCCATTCAAATGCCCAGAGAGTCACATTCAGACAGGTCCCTGCTGCCACCATGTCTCATGTGCAACCCTGGCATCTCCCATGCTGGTTATGTGCTGTGAAATCACAGGAAATACAAAAGGAGTTTCTCACCTGGGAAATGCAGGGAAAGAGAGCTCAGCAGTGGAAGGAGTGGGCAGGAGGCTGGGGAAGGAGCTTCCACAGTGGGGACAAAGCCCTCCTGCACTCACTCTGCTCATCCTGCAGCCCACACCAAGAGCAACGAGAAAACAAACCCCCGTCAAAGGGGTTGCAGTGACCCCTGTCAGGGTGTCACAGCCCCACACAGCTCCTGTAACCCAGTATTTTCAAGTACCCACTCATCAGGGTGACAGTGTCAGGGCTGCCAGTGTCCACCCTTTGGAAGGTGGTTTCGGAGACACCCTGAACTGCAGGAAACTGCAGGAAAAAGTAAGGATGCACTTGAGCAAAAGACACCACATCAGGAGGCGTAGCAAGGCCAGCGCCTTCTGTCCTCGTGCTCACTGCAGGGACGGAACCCACAAAACACAGCAAAGTTCCTCAGGGACTTCCACCCACTCGGGGACATTCTCAGCCCTGACTTGTCCAGAAATGTGCCTTTGGAGATAATTTCCAGCTGCCTGCAAGGATGCTTCTCCGCACGCAAACCCTTGTGCTGGGTGCTGGGAAATCCCCCTGCTCGCAGCCAGGAAGGACCCCGTGATTCAGAGGGGGGAGGCCGGAGGGACAGTTTCCTGTGCGAGCGCCGCTGAAGGCGCAGCACTAGCTCTGCTCTGTGCCTCGGGAATGAGCCGGAGCAGCGTGCAGACACCCTGTGACTCAGAGCAGCTTCGCCAGCCCGGCGTCAGGCTTGGGCTGCAGCTGGGGAACGCGCCAGCATTACAGACGCAGGGGAAACCTCTGCCTGTCTCGTCCTCTCCTTAAGAGGCGTAAGGAATACCATCGCGCAGTTCCCTCCTTCCTCCCCGTGCAGACACGGACTTATTTATGCTGGCAGAAAACCGCCGTTAGTTTTGGAGTTGGGAATGGGGCTGTCTCCACAGATTTCAGCCTCCCGGCATGCTTTGGCCACCTGCAGGGTTAAACGCAGCCCCCTGCCCTCACAAGTGCTCTCAGCAAAGCTTCCAAAGCCTGACACGCCATCTTGACTTCGCAACACGGTAATAACCAGTGAAGAGAGCATTAAACCAACTGCTCTGGCCCAGCAGCCCGATTCACCCCTACCCAGTCACACACCTGGACACTCAGCCATGATGCAGACAGCCCTTTCTCCAAGGCTCTTGGGCTAAAAACAGTCCTAGCACATCCTATGGCTCTGAGCCTGAGGCACCATGGTGGGAATAAGACATTTCAGCGTTGCAAACTTCTTTCCCCTTTTGCTAAGGAATAATGTAGAGCGGCAAAACGATGCTATCAGTTCACCCCAACCTCAGACTAAGCCATCCTTGCCTCCTTCCACCTTTTTTTTCCCCTCTCCCGTTTCCCAGTTTCCTCTTTCCTTACTTATCACTGCCTGGGTCCAGATGTTCAGGATATCAAAGACCTGGCATATCAAAGGACAAAATACACTAGTCAGGTCAATCTCCGGATCCCAGCAGTGGCTATTTGGGTCTCATCTGGGGGCTTATTCTTGTTGGTGGCTTATACAGCCACCAAACCCTCAGACCTGTGACTGCAGCCCCACAAGATGAGGTGTCACAATCCCAAGGAAGAGAGATATTTTACACTGGCCACTTGACAAATTATCTGAGACTACAGTAAAATTCACCTTTGAGCCAGCAGCCCACTGCTCAGCACCTCAGCAGTGTGGCAAGCCATAGAAAGCCCTTACCCAAAGCAGAAGGGCCAGGAGCTGACCTGGGAACATCTCTTGCTATATGCTCTCAAGTAGGGTTTTTGAGTTTGAGTGCCAACTCTTTGGACCCAGGTGCTTTTACTCTTCCTTTGATCTCTGTAAGCTTCAGTGTCTCTCCTACATTATTTTGTCTTCCACCATTTCCCTGAAACGGGACCCAGTCTTAGTTGGTCTTGTCCTCCAGCAGCAGACCTGAGCAGGTCAGACACCCCTGTACTTCACCTCAGAGACAAGCGAGATTGTTTCAATAGCAGTTTAGATGCCAAATTGCCCTGTGTGTCTAGCTTGCAATGCTTTCCAGCTGTAGGTCTGCCCTAGACCTGATACTGAGGCTCTCAGCCATACTCGAGTTTCATGCAGACTCGGCATCCCTACCTCTGGAAGTGTCCAAGGCCAGGTTGTACGGAGCTCTGAGAAAGTTGTCCCTGCCCATGGCAGGTGGGTTGGAACTAGATGATCTTTAAGGTCCCTTCCAACATGAACCATTCTATGAGTCTATAATTTTATTATTCTATTACCTGCTTTTGGCAGTGGATGGATCCAAACAATAAGAGATGGGAATCAGTGGCAAGGAAGAAGCAAGATCTGGTAGGACATGGCAGTTGAAGACAGTCGGCACCTGTGGTCAAGCTGATCAGAGGGTTAGCATGGTCCATCTCAGACCCACAGAATCACAGAATTGTTTAGGTTGGAAAAGACATCTGAGATCATCAAGTCCAACCTTAGACCTAACAACACCTTGTCAACTAGACCATGGTACTCAGTGCCACATCCAGTCTCTTCTTAAATACCTCCAAGGACAGTGACTTCACCACCTCCATGGCCAGCCCATTCCAATGCCAAATAACTCTCTCTGTAAAGAACTTCTTCCTAATGTCTAACCTAAACCTCCCCTGGTGCCCTGGGAGAAGAGGTCAATCCCCACCTGGTTACAACCTCCTTTCAGGTAGTTGTAGAAAGTGATAAGGTCTCCCCTGAACCTCCTCTTCTCCAGGCTAAACAACCCCAGCTCCCTCAGCCACTCGTCACAGGACTTGTGCTCAAACTCCTACTCACTGCTGCAATTTCACAGCAGCTCAGTGCCACTAAGGATTTGTCAGGATGTCCACCTAGCTCACTTCCCTTTCCCTTCACTGAAGTCTAGCCTTCTGTCCTCTGCCTGTGAAAGGCCAATGGGAAACAACAGTGGTGCAGCAGCCTAAGTCACACTACTATAGCCCAGCAACACCCTGCAGCCTCCTAACTACTTTGTGTAAATGCCACAGGCTATAGAATGGATATCCACCAGTTGATCATGGCAGGGATCCATCCTTTCACCAGGTAGAGGCTATGTCCCTCCAGTCCTCCCAGTCCAACAGGTCAGGAGACCAGACCATCTTCCCCTTTCAGTAGAGCTCTTAAGCACTTAACTGTGCAAGTGTGAAGGGGTAATGTGTAAAGGCTTAAAGAACACTCCTGCTGATCAGCACCAGCTGGGTCAGCACCAGCTCCTTCAACAGATGGGTGTTTGAAGAAAAGGCCATGGAGCCCAGGAATATCCAGTTTCTTGCTTGCACTTCAGATCACTGTGGACTCTCTTCAGAGCCATAGGCATGTTGTGAGTGTGCCCAACAGCAGCACATTTGTGACCCAACTATGCATAGCTGGCAGCACTAGCAGCATCTAGAGACTCCTGGAGGGAGGTGTGTTGTATAGGCTGTTCCTCCAGTTCTGAGGCACAAGCCAGTGTCCCCTCTCAGCCTTTGAGACAGGAGCTAGCTGGTCCTCTGTGGAGGATCCCCCTCAGCCGGACTTTGTGTCCAGATGTCACAACAGGAGTATCCAACAAGGAGCGAGGATAGTGGCGAGGCACTGCCTTTGATCACCAACTCACTAGCTCATCAAGCTGCCTCAGATAGGTCGACCTCCCAAGAATGGTCCCTCCCAAACACTCACCAGGAAGAATTCCTTCCTTCTGAGCAAAAATGTCTCACAATTAAACAGGACTTCCTTTGTTTCTTCAGTACCTATGATTTAGGACTTTGATTGCCCAATGCTTGTCTGATAGGCTTGAAGGAAGGGGGAGGTTAAGACTGTGTCCTCAAAACTTGATGAGCATCATCTACTAATAGACTCGAGCATGTCATGAAGGTCTGCCCTGAATCATTCCCTGTTGAACTCAACATAGTCATACAGTAAACATCCCAGTCTTCAAGATGGAAAAGTCAGATGCTGACTGTTCCGATTGGCTGCTCACATACACTACTCATGTATTACTAGAGAGCACTTACATCTCTATCTCAGCATCAGAGTGGGATTGTATTTTTCCAGTCTGTTGTGACTCAGTGGTGAGCAAGTGTGGACGTGTGGACTGTGTCTGGTAGTGGTGTTCCATGCATATACACATCTGGGGGAGTAATTAGATACATGGCCAAACTCTAACCTCAGCCTTCCTCTGTGGTCCCATACTCAACCTGGAAGCCAGAGATCCAGGACAGAGTCTGGCCTCACTGACCCCAGCTGGGGGAGAGCTCTGATTTGAGGACATTGCTCAAATCATTCATTTCAGCCCTTCCCAGCCAGTGCCTTACAGGCAGGGCAAATGGTGGTGAGATGATGAGAGGGGGAAGGATGTTGGTGAAGCTCTCAATTCCCAAGGCCCAGCATCACACTGTGTGGTGCATGTTCCAAGGGTGCACCATTCCCAGCCTCAACTGCCCCCGTCACTCCCTCCAGACCCTCAGCTCAGCATGTCAGGCAGAGCATCTTCCAACGGGTACAGCCAGTGGGAAGCACAGGCATGCTCAGCTACAGGAAACTAGGCCTCATTCATCGAGAGTCCCATGCTGGACAGGCAGAAATTACATCCATAAAAATTCTCTCTTTATTTGTACAAGACCTTTTCTCTTTCCTTTACCTTTCCATACCCTCCATCTCTCCCCACCTCTGACAGCTCTCCTGTACTCCCAAGGAGGAAGCAATGATAACAGCAGATCTGTATAATATCACCTCTCTGATGCCGAGAAAACCTTTATATGTTTGCTAAGAGCTGTCTCAGGGTAGCCACAGTCTGGGCTCAGGCAGGCTGACACATGAGGAGGTTTTCTACTGCCTGGAGCTCCAGTGGGGAGGATGAGGATTCTCCAGACTGGGCAAGGTGTAAGCATTGCCATCCTGGGCCCCTGCAGATAAATTCCAGGGGTGAGATCGGGTGCAGCTGCTAAGAAGTGGGAAGAGGGCAACCACCCATCATGGCAGGGGAGTCCTCCCAGATGAAGAATGGCTATAGTTTAAAAAATGTAAAGTTTTCCCATATTTCCCTACCAGTTCATTTTCTACTCCATCTCAGTTAAGGTCACACCTTGGGGAGCACACAAAGTACAGGATCAACTCAGGCAGAAGCAGGGCAAACCCACACACCCTCTAGCAGGGTGTCACACTCTCTAGCGGGGCCACCATCACCCACCAGTTCACACCAGTGAATTATCTCCCCGGGTGTCAAAATGCCAGGTTTTTTGCAGGGAGGGCTTCTGCGGGGCCATGAGATAGATGCTGCCCCCTCTCCATTTTGCCAAAAGGAAAGTCAGACAAACCAAAATCCATAAATAGCCTACATTTATTTTGAAAAATCTTTTCATCAGGATAACGAATCCTTCCTAACAACATATATTGAAGATATCTGTCCTCCCATGCTCTGCATTAAAGCTAAGGCCCCTTGGCAAAACCAGGCTGGGCTGGCAAAACCTGCTCTGGTTACTATGCCCTGGTGCAGTCAAGACCTTTTGTTTGGGGGTTTCACATAATTGTCTTTCAGCAGCTCTTTAACACACAAATCATGAAAGCAGAGAGCTGCTCAACCTCTGCTCTCCACAGAGGAAGCTGGATTGACTGTTTGCAGGCTGCTTTTAGAGAAGTAGAGCCCACTCTACTCCAGCCCTCAACCCTCCCCATCCCAGCCCTCAGCCCTCCCTTTCACTTCTTGCCAGAGAAAGGGCTCACTGGCCCCAGCTGTCTCTCCAACCCCATCTACCTCGCCATATGTTGGCTATTAACAGAGGCCAGCGTGAAGCAGGGCTGGCCGCTGGGAGCAGCCTCCATGTGCTCTTAGGGGTGCGTGTGTGTGAGCAAGAGCGTGTGTGCAAGCCAGCATGTGTGTTTGCAAGCGTGTCTCAAGGGCTGCAGTAACCGCCCCCTCGGCCCACTGCCAGAGGTGAAACGTCTTTCACACACATGCACGCTCTTGACTTTTTGCTCACCCTTGCCCCCTTGCTGTTTTGTAAAGCCCCAGACTCATCTGACTCAACAGCTGAACTATCCAGAGGCCTGGAGCTGGAGATGTCCCTCCTCCTCAGGCGGGTTCACATCCAGCGCACGGTGCTTTCCCAGAGCATGGAGGTGACAGCTTCTGACGCCATTTCTTCTGTCCCCATTTGGCTCACTTGTTCATGTCAGCCCAGCTCAGACACACACATAAAAAGCCCAGGTTTCTGATTCATTTGCCATACATCCTGAGGAAAATTACTCTTCAGCTTTTGTTTTTGAGGATGGAGTGGGAACTGTTTACTCAGTGAGGTGATTAAGTCATTTTTTTCTCATTTTTCACCAATAAGAGAAAACCATTTCAAAGGGAAAGGAGTGGGTTCAGATCTGGCCTCAGACAAAAGTTGAATGAACCCAGACCAGAATCAAAGGCAAACAAAGCTTCTGGGTGGCTTGTCCATAATACTGATAAGTCCTGACCCAAGTTCTCTTCTGCCACAATCAGAAAAAGCCTCTCCATTATGGATAGAGCTAGAGCCCATGAATCCTGCCTCCTCACCCTCTGTCCTGACCACCCAACCTCAGCTCCTCCCACTGCTAGGGCATGGTTTCAGTAGTTTTGCTTCTCAGGGGCCTGCTTCATCCATTAGCTCAATTTGTCTCCTAGAGCTGGAAGGGGATTTCTGGAGTCCTGCTCTGGTTGTTTAGCATCAGTATTTGGAAGAGCTTTTATTCCATCCACAAAACCCAGCGAGGCCACAGAGGCAACTAGGGATAAAGCAAAAAGTGGGGCTGACTTCATCCATACACATTGCCCCTTCAAACCATGGACACAGGGTCCTCAGCTTATGCTCAGTTCGATGCCAGATAGATCTCATGTCAGGTACATCTCAGAAGGATGGAGGAAGTCCTTGAACCAAACTGAATCTACAGTAACATTGTGACTAATGGAAGTTTTTTCTCCTCAAAGCTCTGTCTGATCTTAAAGTCTTCACCATTCGACATTTACACACTGCAACAGATGCAGCCAGAGTGCACCAGACACTGGGCAGTTGCTTAGGAAGATGAGCAGAGGCTTTTTGCCTTCCTTGCTGCAGGATCTGCAGCAACCACTGCTGTGGAGCAGCACCTGGGAGGTGGCTGGTAGTGCCCAATGGCTTATAGATTTTGCATTTCCGAAACTTTCTTGTCCAAAGTGGGTCAGTGGTCCTAGACTGGCCCCAGCTCCTTTATGGGCCTCTTCATGCAGCAAAAATACCAGCAGAGGTTGCAGAGCCATGGTCATTGTATTTACAAAAATCTGTGTTGCTAAGCAGACATGCAGCTGGGATTGACACCAGTTGAAGTCTCCTTCATTCCCCCTTGGCTCTGTTCCCAGATATAATGAGTTGTACTCCAGGAGTTGAAGAGCCTTGCTGCCAGATCTGCATCCAACAGAACAGGCGTGGGGGCAACCCATGGTCGTGTAACCCCCCAGGACTGGAAATGTCATCATTGACTTCACTGGGCGCATTTCACTGCTCTCCAGAACCCCGCAGAGCGACTCACTGACATCATTCCTATGGCTGGGTTTGGCAGAGGCAATGGGGATGAGGCCCACAACAGCCAGCAGGCTGGGAATGGACTGCATGGTTTCCGTATGTTAGTTCTTTCTTGGGAGTCTATCCTTGCAGCTCAAAAGCCTCAAGTGCCCTCTTTAGCTCACCAGTGCAACAACCATGACTGCTGCTACATATGCAATTTCAACAGACCCACAGCAAGGCACCCTGGCTAAAGGGGTGACCAACTGGAAATTCTTTAGCTGATTCTGCTATAGGCAAAGGGAAATTAAATGAGTCATCCATGCACAGCCCTTCCTTTTTGCTGAGTTGGCTATAAGATACAAGGTTTTCATCACTATTGGAATACTTTCAACAAGTCACAGCAGGATTTTAGATGTAGACACATCCGTGCTTCCTCAAAGGTACCTGAACAGCGGGCAAGTGGGACACACAGGCACGTGCCAAAGAATGGGCAAAGAAGAAAGGGAGAGGAGGAGAGACAGCTGGAGAAGCACACTAGCAGAATACTGCTCCAAAAATGATCAGCAGAGGAAGAATAATGGTTGCCATTATTGGTTAACATCATCACATCCCATGCTGGTCCACAGCATCCATAAAGCAGGCCGGGGCCACAAGACACTTGCTCTCAGTAAAGTTGCTTTCAAAAAGGAAGATAGAAGAGCACAGATTTTACTTTATCTGGAGCAAAATATACACACCAAACAATGGTGGTGTCCACAAATAGCTAATGGCTCTGCATCAAAGACAAAGAAAAAATAAAGGGTATAAGTAACATAATAAAAAGAATAAACAACTTGTCCTAATGAGCAAGAAAGCTACCTCCTCAAACAGACTAACAAATTGATGTGTACACTCTGTGCACACTATCACAGAGCAAGATGTGCTTGAAATGAGGAAAGCTTCCATGGCATTTTTGAAAGTGAGATGGTGAAGACTTCCATGCGCAGTCTCAGTCAGGATACTATGGAAAGGGCTTTACTTTCTCACAAAAAATACCAGTGGAATCCTTATTGATGAAGAGGAAGATCACAGATCTGTTATCTCAGCTGAAAGATTGCACTTCCTACAGCCTATTTTCTCCTGGAACTAGGATGTGACATTGGGTTCAGCAAGGGAAAGTGCCAAATCTTGAATCATCAGGACTTCCTGTTCACTCTGGAATGACTCAGAAGATATCTTTCTGACTTCTATCTGTTTCTTGTTTCCCTTTTCACCATGCTGCTCATATTAGATAAGGGTAGTCAGGCAGAAAATATTAGACAGCCTGATTTCTGTTACCTGGTGTGTCAAACTAAAGCTCCATTTTGGTTTCTTTTTTCACTTGCTTGTACTAGTAGGCAAAAGGGTTACTGGTAACTTTGCAGCTCATTTTTTTCCTCTATGAGTTTCACCTGGTGCAAGATACTTTCTGGTACAAAATCTTTTCTGGGCAGAAGACTGACATATCTGGACTAGATCTTACCTGACATTTCTCAGCAAATTTTGTTGTTGTTTTTTTTTAATTGAAAAAGATATCAATTTACTGGAAATTACCCTCTTTGTGGAAACTTATCAGGGCTGACAGATCACATGGGTCAAGGTTAGGTACACAAGAAGGATGTGGGAGACCCAGATTCATGGTCTGCATCAAATGAACCAGAGAGACTGGTTCATTACAGCGCTGTGGTTCCTGTGTCAGGATGAGGCCTGTACTCAAATCCCTAACCTAATGAATACTAAATCCCTTACACAACAGGAAATAGGTCCTTCAGAAGAGGGAGACCATTTCCACACAGAAACTTGCAGGATGGGGAAAATGTTTGGCACGATTGAGATCTCAGTCTCTGCTTCAATCCAAGCAAATAGTTAAGCAGCTCTCACTTACAGTATCTTCAAAATACTTTGTGTCACACTGCCCACAGTGCTTTCGGTGGCCACTGCAGTGACCCATGCCCAGCAGGTCTGACCTGAAGCACTACTTAAGTGTCCTTTCTCTCAGAGGGATGAGTGAGGACAGCTGAACTGCTCCCAAAGCATAGATCCAATTGTTAAAGAGCTGAAGCAAAGCACTGAACCCCTACAGGTTCAGTAAATGACCACAAGAGATACAAAAAACTGTTGGGGAAGCCAGTTGATGAGCCACCTCATTGCTGAGAAAACAATGGGACCGAAATCTCCTACAAAGTTTCCACTGGCAACCCAAAAAGCACATGGGGTTTCAGGTGCTTTGGGCTGGCCACTGGACGCCCTTCTCCTCACAGGCCATGGACAGTCCCTGTAGGCAACACCCAGTGACCCCAAGCAAGTATTTTATCTCATCATCCCCCAAGACCCCATTGCCTACACAGGTTCCTAAGTTGTTAAGAAGCCATCATCTCCAGAAAAACTGAAAAACAAAATAGACTGGAGCAAAAAAAAAAAACCACACTGCACACCCACTCCTCTCTGGCAGAAATCACATGGTCAACAAGCCACATCCTGGTCGTTCAGCCCTCAGCGTCTCAGCACTCCTTATCGGGAGTGTGGCCCCCACCACCAACCACACTCGGACACCACCAACAGACAAGAGCCCTGACTCCCTGCCAGCCACAACAGCCCGATGGGCCAAGACCTAAACAATAATCCCCTGGCATTTACCAAACTGTAGGAAGAATGCACTGACTACAAAGCTCAGACCTCACGTCTTTTTTCTCTACCAACCTACACCTGATGATGTAAGAGGCCACCTCTGGAGCTGTGGGTTAGTTTTGCATGAGGGGACCTCTCTCTGCTTGCTGCAGGGCCACAGAGCCTCTGCCTCCCTGCAGCCCTCCAGTCAGGTACGTGTTTGCCATTCTGTGGGAAACTTGGCTGTCAGGAGGGCTTTGAAAGCTACTCCCAGCTGCTCCTTGGCAAACCTGCTTTCTGGAGAAAAGAATTCCTCATCACTAGCACGTTGCCATAGGCTAAGGAGGGCTCTACCTTCATGGCTCTACCTTCTCCTGCTCTTCCTCCCTAATCCTGGGTCCTAGTCCTCCCCCAGCCAGGGTACAACCTCTTGCTGTTTTGCTTCAGGAGTAGCTCCTGGGCTGCAGGACCAGCCCTTCTGAGTGCAGAAAGACTCTGTGAAAGTCAGGTACCCCTGGCTCTGCCCTCCCCAGCCAGCCCCATCCTGTTGCAAAAACCCTGTTGGCAGAGTGCCTCCTGGCTCCTAAGAAAGCATCCCCTCGGGAGCTGTTCCTAATTGGTGGTTTCCTCCTCTTTCTCTTATGGCGCTGAGTTTTGTTTCCTAACTCACATTTTATAAGGCTGGTTTTTAATAGGCCATGCAGGCTGCCAGACCTGAGTCTACCTTCAAACTACTGGGAAGAAAATCCTGTCTGCAAACTGAAGGATAGATGTGGCTTTGTGTGTGGATGCAGGCTGAGCCAGTGGGCCTATCCAGAGGCCGGTAAGAGCTCTAAGCTTTGATATTTCATGCCTTCAACAACTTGAGTGCTGCCCAAGTATCACAGTGATGAGCATTGCAGCCCAAAGAAGACAACCTAGGAGTAGTTTCCAACATGCAATCCTGAAATCACCTAACCCGTGGCATAGTGTACATGATGGGTGTGAAGAGCAGGAAAGATTTTCAAAGACTGTAAACTGCCTGAATATTACCCTCCCATAATTACTATATCCTTCTTCTCCAGGGATCACCAGCTGGAACAGTTTCAGATGAACCTGAAAACAGCACTGTCTGAAACGCAGACAGATTTTATTGCCATACACCCCAGCTGCTGAGAAACGAGTAGACTACACACAGGTAATTTGCCAGGACATGACAAACATACAGAAGGAGTCTTTTGGTCCCTTCAGTAGGCCAGATGTAGAAGACAAAGGCTGGCAGATGCAGCATGGTCCTCTCCCACTGCCTTGGTCATTTCTGCCTCCACGCTTCCCCTACAGACCTGCCTTGTCTCCCTTGAGAGCCAGGACACTGCTGTCTCCAAGACTGCTTTGGCCCTTTTCTCCTATGTGGAGACTTGCGGGGTGGTCTCAGCACCAGAGTTGATATACTGGAGCTGAACACCCATCACACACCAGAGGCAATTGGGCCTGCTAGCATCTTTCTCTTTACCCTGAGAGCAAGTCCTGGTTCTGGCAGAGCTTCACAACAGGAGGACCTGTGTCAGGTGAGCTGCCACTTGTCTGAACAGCCAAAATCCATGCTCAGGGAGCAGTCAGGGATGAAGGCACACAGCTCTGGGTTGAACAAAACCACAAGCCCAGGTTGAACTCTGCAGTGGCAGCTGCAGTTCCAGTCCCTGGAGGCAGATTGCAGTGAGAAGTAAGCCAAAAAAGTCCCACATAAGCACAGACAAAATCTTCCTTCATCCTTCCACCAGATTGTCTCCTTTGCCAGCTGCTCACCTCTTCACCACCACATCACCCACCAGCTACTACGCCTGAGCGAAGTTGAAAGTTATCAAACCTCACCTACCTCTTTGATCAGATCCAAACTGTGGAGGCATCACCCCTACCCGCTCCCACCTCTCACCCTCCTCACAGTCCATTGCTGCTTGGAAAGGTTTCTGCTCTCCAAGAAGCCCACACACGGTGTGACTAGTGAACTCCACACGTGGCTGGCAAGTCATAAGGGGATGTTTGTGCTCCCGATCCAATTTGCAGAACCGACCAACATACCGTGAATTACAAGTGTCAGATATCACAGGCACATCCCCAGCTGGATTTTCCATTCAGAGGGGAGGTATTGGTTCCAGAACTGGCAGCAAGTGCCTCCCAAGCACAAGAAAGAAGGGTGACTATCAGAGAAGGGTCAGGGCTTGATCCCCTGCCACTCTCCTTTCTCCTCCCTCACTTGTGAGCTGAGGATGGGTTTCTATCACTGCCTGAAGGTGAATATTCACACAGTCTATCTCGCATCTCTGAGCCTTTGATCCTATTTGTGTACAAGTCTTCTCAGAGATAAGGGCAAAGGAGGGAGACCAGAGGCAGGACTGTTTCTAGAGAGAATAGTGTGCCCTCTGCTTTCGCATGGAGAATCAGAGGTGCTGCATCCTTTCCAAGCCACTGGCTTTGTTGTGCTTCAGGGATAAACCCAAGGGTTACAAAGAAGGAGCTCTCAACTCAGCCTGTGAATGGCAGACCAGGATTTATTTAGGTGTTTATTTAGGAGCTATTACTAATCACTGTACACACTACAGGAGAACAGAGAGGTTCCAGCAGAACAGAGAGGTTCCAGTGGAAATCATGGTTTGCAGATACAAACATACATACACAGAAGTTCATTCTTGTCACAGTTTTAAAGTCTAAAGACGAGCAGATGCTGATGCAAAAGGTCACTGCAAGAAACAGATCAGTGGCTGTCCCAGTCCAACCTAAGTGCTCAGCCATCCAGTAACACATGTAAGGCAAGAAAAACACTGGGGGGAAGCAGGGTCTGTAAAAGAAAGTAGGTAAAGTACAAGGGAGACCCAAGCAAAGAGATTCACTGGCACAAATCCCCAGCACCATGTATTCTTGCAACCACAAGACATCCTGATGAAAATACTCACAGAAAGTCAACTGAGTGTTTCTGCTGTCCTTGGACACACAAGGATGAAAAGATATTCAATTAGATGAAGAAGATAAGTCCAAACTTAATCAAAGTAACTAATTTCCTTCACTCATCTGTAATTGGACTAAGCCATCCCAAACATAAGAAGCTGAGGAAATCAAGAATTAAGCCAATAATTTTATGAAAAGATTGGACAATAATGGGGATGGGGAGGAAAAAAAAAAGCATAATAATGATAGCTAACAACACTTTTAGAAAAGACACTAAAATTTATACTCCTGGTCCCAATTCAATCTCTAATAGATAAGAACCAGAAAGTGATGGTAAGTTTTGAACAGATTATTTTACATCTGCCCACAGCAAAGTTCTTGCATTTTCTCCTGAGGCATCTGGCAAAGGCATCAGAGAAAGCATCAGATAATCAGAGACAGGATCTGACAATAAATAGATTTTGAGGCTCACCAAGTTTGACCATTTCAAGGTTACAGTGTTTCCAGGGTCAAGTTTGCAATCACATTTGTGTATAAAAAGCCCTTGAAGACATCAGTGAAGTGAAGCCATTTGAAGTAGCATTGCCAGCATTTGTGACGGGTTATGGATTTTGTTACACTGTTCCTGTTTTTCCTTAAAGCTCCAGAACCTGATGACAGATGATTAGGTGAGAAACATGTTATCTGCATGAGACAAGTTTCTAGTCCTCTTTTGTGGGGGGAAAAATGAAAATTGTGGCACTAACGTAACATATTATCTACATGAGAGAAGTTTCTAGTCCTCTTCACTGGGGGGAAAAAACTACAAAATGCTATTTGAAGCCAACTCTAAGGCTCAGAAGCCAGGAGGCAAAAAGAAAATGCAGCATTTATTCTTTTACAAAAGCTCATGATTTTACCATTATCACAAATTTTTGTGGTCCAGCTTAAAATGTCTGAAACCTTGGGGCTTAGAATACTGAATTTAAGGCAATGTGAACTGCTTTAAGCTCCCCCATATCTCATTTCTTGCTAGCTTCTCTCAGTCACAGGGCTTCTGCTCAGGAGCTCTTCAGAAGCCCTCCCCTGCAGGGTCTGCCTCTCCCCATGCTGCCATTTGACTCACTGTTTTTCTTAAAGCTCCAGCTCTCAGACTCACACAAATATGTGAAAATTTGCTTCTTGTGAGGGAAAGTTCCTATTCTTCATAGATGCCAGGAAAAGCTAGCAGTGGAGCTTGACTGTAACCCAAAAGCTCAATATTGAAGGCCTGAGAAAAACACCTGTATCTTCTTACACTACTGAGACATTTATGATTTGAGAGATTTGGGTCCTGGATCAGATATCTGAAGTCCTGCTGGCCTTGTTGCTCTCCCCACTCCTCGATTTTGAATGGGTCTCTCTTGTCTCCAGCCTGCTGCTATGCCCTTCTAAATTTACACTGCTGCTTCCTAAAAAGGCTAAAAGACTCAAAAGTGCTCCACAGCAGTATGGATTCTGGATAAAAAAGGAGATTGATGTTCCCTTGAACACCAAAATTCAATCCTGCTCAAACACTAGTAGCATGTCCTTAGTATGGTCCTGAGTTTGTCCCTGCAAATGTCACCATCATGTCTCCCTCCCACCCTCCAGCTGAGCTTTATGTCCCTCTCCCTTATCTCAGGGTACAGCATCCCCCGGTGCCAGGGAGAGAAAACAGCTTGTGTCTTCCTCCTCCCTTCCCTCCCTGGCTCCCTTGTCAGGTGAGCAGAGGTAGCCAGAAGCTGGCAAAGGTTATGACCAGTTTCCTACCACTGCTGTAATTTGGCTCTCGTTTGTACAGCACAGCACCCTGTTGCGGCAGAGCCTCAAAGGCTTTCTGACTGAAGATGGAGGGAGTTGTACCTGAGGGTTAGGGCGTTCACAGTTTGCGTGGGAAGCAAGTTAGCGCTCAAACCTAGGCTCCAACCCAAGTTTAGCATACAATGTGAACATGCCCACGTACTACAGTCTTGTCCTGGGGCCAACATCTTAGGGCATCATCTTGAGGGTGAACACACCTCCTACCTTCATGTAACCTGCTCAACCACGGGTTTCCAGTGTGTCCCTCACTCTGGTAGGCAGGTGTGTGAGATTTGCATCTGTTGCTGCTGCACACAGGCAGAGCTTTCCAGGGAAGGTGTATTTTTCAGCTCTTTCCTGTGCCAGTATTGCCGCCACCTGGAGATGAGAGGAATGAAGGGATTTCCCTACCAGCCATTTCCCTACCTTCATCCCTCTGCCTTTTCTCAGCCACAAAGCACCCTCCTCTATTTCAGCTGGAGGGAGAGCTGGCAGCCTCCCAGCTCTTGCGGTTATGATGTCCCAAGCGTGCAGCCTGTTGTGAGAACTGCTCTGCAAAGGACGGGGCCCTTACACTCTTGGTAAAAACACAGCTCCTGGGTGCTGGGGGAGGCTTTGGCAAAAGGAAGCAACCCCCATTCAGTGCACTCGCAGTCCTCCACCTTCTGGGAGGAGGCAACTTGCCCTGGGCTTTCCTGTCCTTGTTAGTTTAGAATTTAAGTTGCAGATCTGTGTGAATGAATACAGGGTTGTGTGTTCAGCAGAGCTGTGTATGTAAAGGAGAAGTGGTTTTGTCCATGTATTTTAAGGCACTGTCTGGGTACAGAGATGGGAGGGAGCTTATACACTGCATGTGCACGTGCACATTTTCATGTTGTCTGCACATGTGTGCATGCATATGTGCATTTCCATATTGCGTCTAATAGGCTCTTTGTTTCTCCAGAGAAGAAGGAAAAGGAAATCCGCATGTAATGAATCCATTTATTTTATGGAGCTCCCCTGGAGAGGGGCCGGGGAGCACGATTTATGCAAAAAATCAGGCAGCTGCTGTTGGGAGGGGGACATCAATCTGGTTTTGATTTTCATTTGTAAGTGGAGGTGGCCACACAAGCCAAGGCCTCGTAAACTCCCTGTAGAGGAGAGTGGCCCATTGGTGTGAGGCTGTCAGAGCCTATTTGGCCATTAGTATCGAGCTGTTCTCCTCTGCACCCGACTAATTCCTGCCCTGTTGTTCTGCTTTCTTAGGATGTGTTTCCCCATGCTGAGGCCTCCCATTAGAGGAGAGAGGCAGAGCTGTACTGGGGCACAGACTGAAATCTTTGTATTGAAGGGCAAAAAAGCCCTTTACAGAGCATTTGCAGTTTATGCCACAATTCAGTGTATAATGTATACTGTTTGAAAAAAAACAACAAAAACTAACACGACTTGTATGCTACAGTCCAGTTTTTCTCTGCCGTTTTATAAAAACACAGGGAGTGAGATGGGATGTAAAGACTCCTCTTCTGGAAAAAAGGACCTGGAAACTACATACCACTTATCAGTCTTTTTTCCATCCCTGCCATGTTGCATATTGTCAGGACTGTGAGTACAAAGGGACAGGGGAAAGGTTCACGGTGGGACAGATGCCTTAATGGGGCAGAACTCTTGACAAAATTCTGGTTTATTATCTGATTCTTCATCAGATTACGAGTCCACGGAGTTTATTCATCAATAGTATATGAGAAAACTGCCCAAAGCATACAGTAACTCACTCTGTGATTGTCCCATTTGACAAGAAAGTTGCATTTGGCTTCCTGATGATCTCCCCCAGCTGTCTGTGCATGGCATAGCTGATATGCAAAGAATCTAACTCAAAATCTAACTAATCAATAATCTTGTGTTTGTCCAGTAGAGGTAGGCAGGTAAGTGGAGAAACAGATATATCAATTCAGGAACAAAGAATGAAAACTAGTCTTTCCTGAAAACTGTTCTCACATGCTAGCAGCAACTAATTACTGGACAAAATTAACAATTTTTGTATTTTACTCACTCTGTGTAACTTGGGTCCCTACAAAGAACATAGATTCTCTAGTTCTCAACATTGAAAGATATTTTTAGATCCATCAGATACATGTTGTCCTTGCAGAGAACAGACAACATTTGACTGTTGACATTGAACTTTAAAGGACTTTTCCTTGGCAGAATTAAGGCCCAGTGGTGGGGCAGTGAGAAGAATTTGGAAGAAGAGGTGTGGTTCACTTACAATTCCCTAAAATGCTCAAACCCCCTTGCAGAAGAAGGATTTGTTTTGAGAGCTACAAAAAGGAATCTGGCTCATTTGCATGTAACACCTTTGTTGATTTTCCAGGTAGTATTTCCGTGGCTTTCTAAGAACTTCATTTGGCACTAGCTTATAAGTCAAGGGTGTTTACACTATGCTGCCAGCAATACAGCCCCTGGCATCACATTGCTCTTGCAAATCATTCTGAACCTCCTGTTCCCAAGTATCTGGAAGGAAAAAAAAAGGATGACTTGAAAATATAAAGGCCAAGTATGCATTGATGTGAAATGCTGACTTCAGAGAGGCAGCCACAAAGAATGGAGGTTTTTTTCTGAAACCAGTGGGATCAGGGCCCCTCCTCGAAGCCAAAAGCAGTAGGCCGATCAGGCCATCAGTTTTCAGGCCAAGAGCTGCTTTTAGAGGCCACACTGGAAAAAAAGTCTGAACTATGGAGGAATGGATCAGGTCACAGAGCTTTAACTTACCCAGCAGTAACTTTAAAGCATAAAGTTGGATCCATTTCACAGTTTTGTTTTGAAAGAAACCTAATTGTTTACTAAGTCTCATAACTACTAGCCCTGTAGCAGAGACTAATAAAGATTAGCTGAAAGGCCTCAAATTTGAAGTAAAGAGCCATTATCCACACTCGCCCCTTAAGAATCCCAAATTCAATGATTTTACTCTGCTTGAGAGACAAGACTGAGCACCAACAACCAAAACACTGTGCAAAACAGGTGAGTAGCTAAAAGTAAACAGATCACCTTAATGCTCTTCTGTTTACATTATTTTTCCTTGTATATAAACATGAGTATCTTTAGGAGCATTGCAAAGAATATTTAGAATTGGGAAACTGTTGGACCTCTCTACCTTCTGCATGTTTTCACTTCCACTTATCAAGTGCACTTTTCGAGTCATCTTATGAACTGAACATACTATGAAATCTTGTGATACTGTACCTATCAACGTTTTTCAATGGCCCCTTCAGCTAAAGCTGCAACTCTTAATTTTCATGCGTTCATCTTCATGCAGACCTACAGGGAAGAGAGACACAATTATGTCCCAGTTACAATTATGTCCTTGAGGAACTCTAAGGTTTGTCCCACACTGCAAAGCTCATCCAGCCAAAGAGGGCTGCTGATGTAACTGTGCCAGCAAAACCCCTCATGCAGATGTCTCCAAACTGATGAAACCCTACACTGTCCTCCTATTTGTCACTGGGTAAATAAGGAAATGGCCCTAGACTGGGAAAAGGAGACAGTAAACGATGCCCAGTCCAGCAGCGAGGCTTCTAGATATGCAGAGCATATTCCCCCTAGGTGGCTCTGCCAATGTAGCGATGCTCCTGATCATGCAGTAATTAAGCTATTATTTCTCAAATAAAAATACACAGACTACATGTAGATACTCTGCACTTCATGAACTGTCAGCACACAAAAGTTTATTCTTGCTATTCTCTTAGAGTTTTACTTCCACTTCTAAAAATCTGTTCCTTAATTGCTCACAAGAAAAACATGTTGGAAAAATCACCTCATGACTTGTCAAGGTCACACAGAAAGTCTGTGGCAAAGCAAAGAATTGAGCCAAGGTAGCCTGCATCCCCAGCCAGTCACCTAAAAACAGGGACTACATGATGCACGAGAAGTAGACAGCCTGTAAGCACACTGAGAAAATCTATGCCATCATCAGGATGAAACAAACTAGAAAACAGAACACAAAATAATTCTGGGAGAAAGGGTGAGCTACCTTGACCAACAGACACAAGGACATGCTCACATATGCTACTGCATGGCTAGAGACACAGCATGCCAAATATTCCACAAGATAACACTACATACATTTACGTGTTATGCTGTGGTACGACACCTCTTCTCCAAACAGACGGCTCTGAGGACAGTGAGAAGAAATAGTTTCCTGCAGCACCTCTGAAGACCAAGAGAAGCCTCCATACAACCGGAGTGAGGACTACACAATGGAATTAAGACAGCAGCTGTGAGCAGAGAAGGTTCCAGCCTGGCCTCTGGGCACCCACAAAAGACATAACAACTTCTGATCCTCCTTACACAAAAGCTATAGGTCCATTGCTGTGTGTTTGGAACAAGTCTTAGTATACAACAAGGAAAGCTGGAAGAAAACTTGAAGAGCCTAGTCTAGTTCAGCTGGTCAAGAACAAAGACCCTTCTAGCAGCAAATAACTCAGCATGGCCCTGACTCCTTCATCTAGGAGGTGATTTTCATCCAAGAGCTCCTCACCAGGAATTACACCTTTTCAGCCAGCTCTCTGCAGTTCCTACTGACTTGGTCTAATGAAAGTGACTCCTAACTAATACTAGTTTAGTAAAGTTCCTACCAGATCAAAAGTGACCTCAGCTGGCTCCTGTAATTTCCAAAAAGCTCCTGCTGATTTGGCTGACTGACTGAGGTCTAAGAAAATTGTGTGTAAGCCCTGCATTTGAGGAGGGTAAATTCTCCCTTTCTGGAAGAATTAAGAGAGAAAGGAACAAAGCCAACAGGAACAGAGTCAATCTGTCTGGATGGAAATCTTTCCAGAAACCCCTCCTCTAGGGCTACTGACCCTGAGCCGAACACCAAGACATCCTGGGCAGACCAGCATCCCATGCCACAGTGACATAAACTTCCCCAGCTCTTGGCCACTTTCTTTCTAGCTTTATTTGACTGTCCCAGACCCAGACACCAGCACAACTTCATGCTGCAGCCACATGCACAGAGATCTAGCCTTACGAAGGGTTCTTTCATCTAGCAAGGGGCCAAAATATTAGGCCCAAAGCAGACATTCAAAAGCATCCTGTACTTTGGAGATGAACCCAGCAGGACTTTCAGGCACTTTCCTCACCCCTCTCAAGCTCTTGGCACAACTGAGATTCAAAATGATTGCTTTGATTAGAGGCTTATGGCTACTTAAGCATCTGACTTCCATGCATGGCCCACCTGGCGAAGCAGGCACACCTCCCCCAAACCCACGCCGGGCCCATAACATTTGCAGGCTGTGTGGGCTGCTCTGTTTCAGGGCCATGGAGCCTGTCACATTCCCCTCCAGCTGCAGCGTCAGCAGCATCATGCTGACAGGTTCAAGCCGTGCAGAGAAGGTTGTTTTTATAACCCACTCTCTTTTAACAAAATTTTCCCAAGCTTATTCCTCTACATTACAGTCAAGAACACCTGCTGCTCAGGAGGATTCAGATTCTTAAAGGAAAAGGGGGGGGAATAAAAACAAAACAACTGAGAAAACAGACACATAATGGCATCCAAGGAAGAAGAAAGCACCTTAGCACTAACTAGTTACTCCAAATACTGAGCTCTGCCAACATCCCCCATTCCTGACTGGCAACTCCTCTCCTTTCTCTATTCTTCCCTCCTGTCACCACAACAAGCTCTGCTGATCTGCAGGTCTCCTACTATTCCAGCCTTGGGACCACAACACATTGCCCAGTAGTTGTCTTTGAGCCTTGATCAACAGCCCCCAGTGCAACAGTGACATGCTGATCTACTCACAAACCGCTCAGCTCTGTGATCCCACAACCCATCTCTGCTGCACGTCTCGGCCTTCGCTTATGACACCCCAACTGTTCTTGTCCCTCATTCACAGTACAGCTTCTTCCATGCATCTCAGTCACAATTCATCATCTGCTTTAGCCCATACAGACAGAAACCAGCAGATGTAGGACATGTGACTCACTCTGTTGTAGCAGTCCCAAGGTCTCGATAGTTCAGTATTTTACCTCCTGAAAAAGCTACCAGACTAGACAGGGGAGGATATAAAATCCACTTAGTAGCCTGTCCACCATCCAAATTTGAACTGACATTAGTTTAAAAGCCTGAAACATCATGTTTATTCTGGCTTTCAATTGTGTTATTAATAACTACAGTGACTCTCTACACACTCGCCATTCACACATGCCCAATCAAGTAAACAGTAATCCCAAAAGCACACTGAGTAGTGCCCCTCAGGTCTTTTCCTAAAATAAAAGAATTAAATTAGAGCAATTCAAGATGCTCAAGCAAATGACTTTTCTCCCACATCATGCATTGTCTCCTGGCATTCTACAGGGAACTTCATTTGCCATGGAGCCTCCTCCTCAGTAAGTTTAGCTGGGTCTCTCTGAACTCTTCTCTAGTCTTCATCAACCTAAATTTGGCTAGTGCTCACATACTAAAATTTAAAGCTCCCGCAGTGCAAATGAAAAAAACATGCTATAAAAGGATTCAAAACAATACCATTTGTTTTTTGTTTTAAAATTTTGGTATTGAATTTCGTGCTATTGAATCCACAGCCCTGGAGACCAAAGTGCCCTTCTTACTCAAAAGGAGCTACACAGGCAAGACAAGATTCTTCACAGTGTGATGGAGGATCAACTTCTACATTCCCGAGAGAGTTTGGACTCTGAGGAATACTTAGTCCACAACTTCTTTTATTAAACTATCAGTGAGTGCAATGGAAGTCCAAAGCCTTTTTGAGACAGGGATATTCTCCACCACTAGGAACTGGACTACAAAAAAACCAACTTACTTCACATATGCACTGCCAAAGAGCTGTCAAATGAAAACAGCTTATTGTGAAATGTTTTTGTCATGAGAATGAATATTCACTCAAGAACAAAACAAAACTTACCAACCTCTCTGACTTTAAAAACAAAAAGCCCTCTGGCCAAGAGTTTCAAAGCTGTTCACCACCCTTACTTGGCCTGAGAGGCAGGATCCAACAAAGTTCAAGAGCTGCTGCCCAGTAAGACAGGGAATGAGATCCCAAACAGGTGTGATCCAGGTGTGAAAAAGTAGAAGGTTAACACACCCCATCCATCACTGGACAGCACACCTGTGAAAACTGAAATAAATATTAACTCCAGTCAGAATCTTGTCTGGAGATGGGCAGAGTTCTCCCCAGTGGCAACTACAGAATATCATGTGGTGAGGACTGTAGCTGAGCTGATTTACTGCTAAACTGTGCTTGTATGTTGGCAGGAGGTTCTCATTCCCTTGCTGCTGAATTGCTTCTCCTTAAAACGAGACAAAGAGTCCTAGTGCTCTTCTGAATATCTCTCTGGTTCATTTTTCCAGTTGCAAAGCAAATTGTTTGATGTTTCATTGTCTTGCCAGACTCATAAAAAGAAACTACAAAGCACTAGCCAAATTGTGAAGAACAGCATGTTTTATGAAAACCCAATTAAACTATGGCCATCAGTATCTCACTTTCATCTTTGCTGAGTACTGCTTCAGCTTTCTTTTTGCATGCCAAGCTCATGTTCTTCTCTGATTCACTCAATGAGATTACAGTTAACAGTTTTGTTTTGTTGTTTTGTTTGTGGGGGGGACATACACAAAAGCAGAGTCCTTCTTGTTTATATACAAGATCTGCAGGGTGCCAGAAACAAGTATCTTTGGGGTCAGGAGGGGATTTTATTTCCATGTCTCAGATATCAAAATGGGAATTGCTTGTCATTATCACTCACACAAACAGACACAAAATGCCTTTCCTGGAAAGAACTGATAGAAATTATAGGAAAAAAGCACCACACTGCAATACACTTTGGAAATCCTCATCAGTGGAACTGCACTTTGAGCTGCACAACTTGGCCCAGTTAGACCCTATAGTCCAAGTACCAGGAAATTTGGAAAGTATCATTAAAGTACTACCATGCCCTTCTTTCTCCAAAGGAAATTCTCTTTTCCCTTAACTGTCTTGAAACAGATAAGGCATCCATCCAGCTATGACTCATATAGGAAACCATAGGGAAATGCACAAGTATATTATGTTTTCACCTGATGACAAGAAGAACAACACTATAGTTTTCCAACAGCCTCCAAGTCTCTTCAAGGTCAATGAAGTAAAGAAAGGTCAATAAAAGTAAAGAAATCACTAAAAATGCAACACAACAGACTGCAAAGCAGAAAGCACATATAGTTAGGAATGAAGTAAAACTGATTTTAATAGGCTAACAATCATCACTCCAGCCCACCTGGTCTTTTTTCCCAACGTGCCAGTCCAGGAAGCAAGCTTGATGATGACTGAAACAAAACAAACAGAGATGTCCTACTGCCTTGTACTGTTATCACTCTTCTATTGTCTTTCACTGTCTTCTCTTTAGAAGACTGCCTAATAATACTGCCTCTGATTGTCTACTACTCAGTGCAATTTTGGTGCTAAGTGATAAAAATGCAGTGAGAAGGCCATTCTCTGATTTTATTTGTCATGATAATTGAGGGGTTTTATGCTGAAAAATATTGGAAAATTCAAAACAAAACAACTAGAGAACAAATGTATTTTCCCCACATTTGTAGAACGCATGTAACGGTGCTTTGTATATTAAGACAAATGTGCTGGCGCTCATGGTGGTAGCACATATAGGTGTGTGCATGAAGTGCCATGTTCTAAACTTCTAAAGAGCTGGAAAACAGCAGCATCACAAAGAAATACCACTCTGAGAACTACAACAACAGCGCAGTTGGCTAAGTGCGCGCTCTTCTCAGAAATACTCGGAGGAGGAGTTAGATGACTGAAAGCCTCCAAAACTGAAGGACTTTGAGGCGAATCCAGCTGATATATTTGTTATATGGTGCCAGCATAATTTCCCCGAAAGGCTAAAGAAAGGGGGAAGCATGAAAAGGGTCAGTTGGGAATATATGTGCATGTGGGGGAGGGGGGCAAAGAAAAGGCAAAACTAGCTGAGAACAGGCTCCATTTAAATTGCATACAGACCTCACACAAAGCACAGAGAATTGGTCAGTAGATTGAAGCCATCTGGCTGGAGGAGCCATAAGAGTAAAACCCTGCTGGAGATCTCCCCATCACGTCCCATCATGGTCCAACATCAGAGCACAGCACAGGCTTCCCCCACTCCAATCTCATGGAGTGAAATATGGGAAGATGAGTAAGAAGAGGATTGGAAAGTTTGTCGTTATAATACAGCCTCTACTCTTTTCACAAAGCATAAACTGAGCTGGCACTCTCTCCTGAAAACTATTTCAGCCTCGACTCTATGCCTTGTTACATAAATCCCACTTCACTTAAAGTCTAGGTGTTTGCTTTGCGCTCAGCCAGTCTCATGTAACTCTTGACTGGAGTGATTGATGGCTGAGCTTGTGGATCCTCCTGCACTCAGAGACAGGGGTGTGAAGCTTACAGATGTCCATGCTAAATACTCAATAAAGCAGTTGCTACAGCGACACATCGGTTTGGCAGAAGGAAGGACTGAACACAACTGGTTTTGTCTACATTGTCGCAAGGCCTCTCTAATAAATCTCAAACTTTGGTGGCAACAAGAGAGAAACTGAATCAAGGCTCTATGCTCTGCAGACGACAGCACAGAACACTGATGTAGACAGCTGGCTTCAGGCTTCCATGACTCCCCAGTGAAAGACCACCCCAGGGCTCTCCTCCTGTGAATGAACCAGAGCATTCTGGGTCTCCTCCTGCTCATCCTCGCCATTTACAAGCACATCTGTTATTGAAGGCAAACTCAGCATTTATTAAAATGCAACCTCTGAAGATGTAACATTTTTATTATAAAAACATATAAATGGATTTTAAAACTTATATCTTGATTCATGTCCCAGACAAAGCCTCTGACCTCATTTAATGCAAATTAACATGTGTTAACGCTTGTGTTTCAGCACACTGGTATCTGAACACTCAGCTATGCAATGGTATTTATGCCAACCAACACTTACAACTTCAATGTTTTTTATTGTTTGTGTTTCTGAAGTCCCTCCTTCACCTGGGTTGGAAAATCAAGGCACTTAACATCTGGAAAAATTAAAGCTTTGGAAGTTTGCCTGTCTGGTTGCCATGGTATTGTTAGAGAGTTTTTCTTCCTTTTGATTCTCCCATGCAGCCCAAATATTAATTGCCAGAGATCAAACCCAGTGCAAGTGCTTCAGTTGTTTTCCATCACTTTGACTTGCCCATATGGAACATTTCCAAAGCATCAAAAGTCATTAGTACTTTCTAAACACTGAAAATCTCAAAACTTACCATTTCTGTATCCGAAGTGATTTTCAGTGATCCTAAAGGCTTCTCCCTCTAATAAATGCCATCACTGAGGTATTTCAGCAGATGTCAATAATGCCACAGATATTGACTGGGTGTAAGAACAGTAGCAGTGAAAATATATGTAAGGAAACAGTGAGGGGAGAAACAGAACTGAAGTGCTCTTTAAAAAGGAAGTTGGATTAATTTTCCCACTGGATTTTTCTTGTTTACACTTAGCTTCAAATCTTGGAAGGAAACGTAATGAAATTATTACTTGGTTATTTTACTCTGAAAAATAGCCATATCCACTGGGAAAATAAGAAAACCTTAAAAATATAAACAAGTTATATTCAAGTGAGTCAGTCATTCTTCTACCAGAGTGCCATCTCTCTCTGCTCTCTTTGCAGCATTTCCTTCTTACCATCTCCAGCTACCTTTTCATCCCTCTCCACACTTCCAATTATTAATTTTTGTCCCAATATCATTCTCTTCCACTCTCTAAAGTCTGTT
The DNA here is from genome assembly GCA_013390005.1 of Calyptomena viridis. Lineage (NCBI taxonomy): Eukaryota > Metazoa > Chordata > Aves > Passeriformes > Eurylaimidae > Calyptomena > Calyptomena viridis. Next base: position 125,751 of record WEIV01003140.1, read on the forward strand.
TCAGAAGCTATCTGTCACTTCTTCGTGGACACAGGCATTTGGGGTACACTGTTGTTGTGTGGAATGGGCTGGCCTTTCCTGATGGCGAGATGTGGCCACTCTAGACCAGGACACCCGGGTTCACGGACACGCCATGAGCCTTGCAGGTGCCTCCATGCCCTACCAGACTCGTGACACTGGACAATCTTCAGCCGAGTTCCTGTATCTCTGTGGCTGGGTACACTGACCTGTATTTTCACTGCAACATGATTGTTAGTCTCTTCCCTTATTCAGATTTAGGAGGGACTTTGTCACTTTTGTCTTTTATGATCAGAGGTTTCACTTGAATTATCTCAACTTTTGTTTATGTAACTATTAAATACTATTGTAATATGTGCTTTCTATATGGGCAAACCAACAGGATAAACTTGTGAATCTGTGTTGCTGTCACTACAACTGAGAGTCCTCAGAACAGTTCTTGGGATCTGTAACATCTAATATATGTACATACCTAACAAGTAATTTTGAAAAGCTTAGCAATTTTCCGCATTTAAAACCTTGGATGGTCAATTGTTGGACTTGAACACATTTCTTCTGCTTCTGATCACTCAACATCAAATTACAAGATGTAACATAAATTTTAAACATTTTGCAACTTACTTACTAATCACCAGATTCAGGTTTCCTAATTTTTCAAAAAGGGGGAAGGGCTGTTGGATGCAAAGTGAGTGCTGACCTGCACTGACCCCTTCTGGAAAGCACCAAAAATGTACCATTGGAAACAAACCTGCACTGGTCCAGGAGGGGTGTGTGGGAACTACTTGACCTAATAGCTTTTTCCATCTCTATTTCTATGACTTTTAATCATGTTTGGTTGGAATAACCTCAGCCTTCACAAGCTATTTGCATGGGTAAGGCTCTGGACCAGATATACATGTCATCTATTAGCATCCAGAGAACCAGAAAAGGCCCAAAGGACCAGAAAAGTTTCTTTGTAGCTGGAAGCAGAAAATAGTAAGATGTTATAAGAAAAACAACAAAACATAGTCCATTTTCAGACAAGAACAAAACACAAATTAGTATGAAAAGAAAAACGGAGCCTTACAGAATTCTACAAAGTGCAATCCCAAAGCAGTTCAAACAACGGAACACAATTTCTTTGAGAACATAAAATCACTGGAGGCCATAAGCAATTAGGACATAAGTTTCTCATCTAGAATACAATACCTCCTTGCTCTTGACTAGACTCACACTTGGGAGCACAGGTTTAATTTTTATTCAAAAGGAAAAGGACCAATTCTTCAATGGCCAGTAACATCCTGTTCTGTTCCTTGGAAATGTCCAGTTCTACCTAAACTGGATGACCCTCCACAGTGCTGACAAACTACAGACCACGGCTGAACCAGCTTGCAGAAAGAAAATCACTTTCTTTTCTCTCTTGTGTACACCGACATAGTATTCAGGGCTGTATTTCTTCTCCCTTGAACACAAGGCTTGATGAAATAAACACATTCAAAAATTATCTGCAAGAAATCAGAAATATGTCAAATTTCCAAATTTGGAAAGAGATTATGGGCTTCAGCTCAAATTGGCACATACTTTGTTTGTCTACTTGGGACTCGATGGTCTGCACTGCTAACATTTGTAGAAAATATAAGACACACAAAAAAACCCAGCTTGGGAGAAGAGACAAATCGCGCAACCCAGAGAGTGCAGGTTTTTGAGAAAGCAACTATCTTCCTTCTTTGCATTAAATTATGTGTCACTTAAATTTCTTTTAGAGACAGCGTTTGTTTGAAGGTGAGGCCAGCAAGTGGAGTACTTACTGTATTTGAATTATCACCATGTTGCTGGCCTCTTTCTGGCTGACACTGCTGCTTAAGTATCTGCTTCCAAAGTCCCAGAACATGGAGAAACTCCTGAACAGCCATGAACCCCCTGTCTACATATCTTTACCATCATGAGCCAGCACTGTGCTTATCAACCATTGGTTTCTATCCCTACGAAGGGAGCCACCCCTTTAGCTTTCCCAATCACAAGAGACAAGGAAGCCAGCAGAAGAAATTCCATTTATTTTAAGCCATTGAATAAACTCTCCTGTTACGTTGTTGCAGACAAACTCCTTCCACAAGGATAAAACTCAATTTATAAAGGAAAAAAAGACTGATAAAAATGTGACATCACTCCACCACTGTGCATGGCAACGTTCCTTCTCCTCATAAGGAAGTTATTCCCAGACTGGATGGCAGTAAATATTTTGCTTGGCTCTTATGTTTAAGCTTTTGGACAAGTTAAAGATCACTCTGCTTCTAGAAATCATTATATAGCATAAAGTGGTGAGAGAGGAAGAGATCTCTTCCGGCATGCATTCTTACTCAATTTGCTTTCTGAATAACCACGATGGCCCTGCTTTCATTGCTTGGCATAAAAGACAAGAGCCTGGACAGAAGCTCTGCCTTCATTCTCACTTCTTCGGAAAGTCCCGGAGTTAAGTGCATAGATCTGCCACAGAAGGATTTGCAAACTAGACTGTAACAAGAAGCAAGCGTAAGACACAAGAGGACAGAGGTGGAAGACCTCCTGTGAGAAGAAGAGCAAATTATATTTTACAATGAATTTTGTGTTTTTGTCACATATTACACCACGTTTTAGCTATGAACACAGATAATGTACAAAAGATCCCAGATGAGCGCTGCTGACCACTGATGGAATAGAATGGCATGAGTGTCCATCAATGCACGTAACTCCTAAGTGATTTTAATTTACTTGGTTAGTTTTTGCTTCCTGGATATTTTAAAAGAGTTGAAATGACAGAAAGCAAACAAGCACTTGGAGAAACCCCATGAATTACCTTTGTCATCAAGTACAGTTCAACTCAAGTATTCTCTTCATGAAGATGCAGCATTACCATGTAAGATGAACTATTTGTTGGTATCTGAAGTCCCAGCAAACGAAGCGAGCCCCAGGTGGGCACCTCTAGGCTACCTTTCACCAAAGGCAGATGTAAGAAGCCAAGATGTGAGGCTAAGAAAGATGATGGGAAAAGTGATGTCTCAGCAGCCTACAAGCTGCCCAAAACCTGCCAAAGTCAAGTGATATTAAAACAAAAATGGAAAGCATTTAAACTGGACCGACTGGTTACAAGAGTTACAGCCTGGCAACATGCTGCTTCAAATCTTCACCTGCTGAAATACACAAACCACCATGGCAACATGCAGGGACCTCAGGATCCCTGGCACTTACAGATGTGGTAATTTGAAACAAGCTCCTTCCACACATCCCACAGATGGCCTTAAACCCTCCTTGATGCAGGAATCACCCAAGAGCCCACCAAAACAGAGCTGCCATACAGTTCAAACAAAACCACTCCTTGGTCTTCCTCTCACTGGAGAGCCAGGAGAGACTCAGGAGCTGTGGCAGTTTAGCTCAGGCTTCCAAAACACAAAGGCAGCAGTACCTCTAGATTCACCTCCATCCTCCTGAACATGAGCCAGCAGAGTGCCTGGGTCGCCAAGGCCAATGGCATCCTGGTCTGTATCAGGAATAGTGTGGCCAGCAGGACCAGGGAAGAGATTCTTCTCCTGTACTCGGCACTGGTGAGGCTGCACCTCGAGTCGTGTCCAGCTCTGGGCCCCTCAATTCAGGAAGGGCATTGAAGTGCTAGAGCAAACCCAGAGAACAGCAATGAGTCTGGTGAAGGGTCTGAGCACAAGTCCTACGAGGACAGGATGAAGGAGCTGGGGTTGTTTACACTGGAGGAAACTCAGGGGAGACCTTATCACTCTCTACAACTACCTGAGAGGAGGCTGTGGTGAGGGGGGGCCGTCTCTTCTCCCAGACAACGAGGGACAGGACAAGAAGACACAGCCTCAAGCTGTGCAAGGGAGGTTTAGGTTGAACATCAGGAGAAATTTCTTCACAGAAAGGTTGTTAAACGTTGGAATAGACTGGCCAGGGAGGAGTTGGAGTCACATTTCGAGGTGTTCGAGGGAAGACTGGACGCGGCACTTAGTGCNCGCGCTGCCCAGCGCCCCGTTGCCTCGCCGCGGTCGCGGAGAGATGGTTGCGGGTCACTGTAATTCGCCCTCTCCCAGCCGTCTAATACTACATTTTTCAGGCTGAATGAGTCTCATTGTGTTCTCCCGTATTTTTCTTTTTCTTTTTTGCAGTCGTGGAGGTGACTGAAGGCAACACGACCACAGTAAGTCCCTGCAGCCCTTTTCCTTAGCAGCTGCTTTTGCCGCGGCTTCTCCTTTCAGGTTCCAGTCATGTGTGCGTCCGTGTGTGTCCATGCTCCTCCCCTCCGCTCCTCCCCAGCAAAGTTAAAAAGGGGAAAAGGGCCACTTTTTCTGGGGGTGTGAAGGCAAACCCAAGGTAGGAGTGTGTTGCGAGTGCAGGTAAGCAGGGGAGGGTTTGGCTGCCGCAGGTCGGGATTGCCATTGCTGGTGACAGGTGCCGCCAGTCTGAGCCTCCCGTGAGCGCAAACCCCCTCACGGCGCTCCTGGTAGAGCTGGAAGCCCCGATCAGAGGCCTTCGGGACCCAAAGCGCCACAGCTCTTCAGAGAGCTCGTTTCTTAACTGGTGATTGTCTGGACATTGTCTCGAGTACAAAAGAGGTTTGCGGGGTGGCCTTGTCGCTCCATCCTCGGCTGGGGCGTGATGTGGCATCGCAGGTTGGCTCTGCACGGGCACGTCTCTTGCCTTTGATCTGTGTAGTGTTTGTTAACCACGGTGTGTGCCATACTGACTGCAAGTGATACAAAGCTTGCATCTTATAATGCACATGGTAAGAAAATATTTTCAGTGAAAGGGGTAATTTCAGAGGAAGACTTTCAATACTAAAGGAAAACAGTTCCTGAAAATAAAACAGAAGTTCTGAAGCAACTGTTAGAGAAGAGCATCTTCTCAGCTGCAGTTTAAGACCGGAAGGAAAATACTAAAGCAGCAAAATTAGAATTTTACCTAGTTAACATCATCTGATGTGTTGCACTTTATCAAGAGAATTGTCAAGGAGATTGTATTATACTGGTGACATTACTTATTCCAGTAGCAATCTGTGCCTTGGCTGGAGACAGGTAGCACAGATATTTTGAAATATATAAATAAGATAAGGAGAGTAGAGAAGGAATTCTTTGGCCAGACGACAGTGCACCTAAATGCTAATCTATATATACATAAATATTACGAATGAGATGGCCTTTTTTTGCTTGTTAATGAAACAGACAAAACCTAGATGTTCATGCCTTTGAAAGTCTTTTTGTCAAAAATGTATTTTTTCAGAAGTTATATTGTATTTTTTTTTAGTGGACACTGTCATGTTTGAAGCCTGCATAGAGCAGGTAATTTGTTGTGTTGGATACTATATATCTAAAACACATGGCAGTTAACAAGATCTATGAAGACTGTCAGCAAAAACAAATTTAAGTTGTGACAGTAGGTATGATAGCAAGTATCTTTTTCCTGTCTTCAAGTGCCAGACTAGTGAATTCGCCCAGAAACCTGAAAAGCTTGCAAGCATGCCCTGAAGTTGTTTTAACCAAAACAAGGGGAGAGTGGGCACACCAACAAACACACACTGTATTTTTCACTCAGTCAGTTTCAAAGGGGATGTAAATTATAATCTCAAAGTCCCAAAACATTAACTGAGGCTTGAACTAAAAAAGGTATGCATTACATTAGCAGAGCCCTTTATAAAAATAATTATTCCTGGGGATTTGGATATTTTTACTCTGTAATATCCTAACGTCTGTCTAGGATCCATCAGTGTCCCTAGATGAGGGAAGTCTTGTAACAAAAGGTATAAAGTGACAAACCAAAGAGCTCTTAGATTTCTCAGTGTATCCACTGGTCACTCCATTCATCCTGCGAATTCTAAGTCAGTCATTCCTGAATCCATCTTTCTGTGCTCATCTTTCTATGTGTCCTCGTTTTTATCAGTATTGAAGGAAGTGTTTGACATGAACCAGATGAATGAATCCCAGAGAAATCTGGATTTCATCAGCATACTGAGAATGTGGAACTGCTATACTCCCTCTTAGTTATTTAACAGAAAAATAGCAACTGAGTGGATTAGCAGTATTGAAATCCTCAGTAGCTGGGGAGTAATTGCCAAAACCTGTACACTGAAAGTTATCTCAGGAAAAAGTGATATTGACATATTATTCTGAATCTTTATTCATTCCCAAGGTAAAATTACAGTCAAAGTACAGTCTGAAGCCAGACTGGCAAGAATCAAGACCAGATAGATACACTGGTGCTTCCCAGAAAATAACTTTATCGATTAATAAAAAATTAGATGCTGGCCTACATTTTATATTCATATTTGGGGGGTGGTTATGTAAAACTGACTGTTCTACTTGTGGGGGGAAGAATCTTACTTAAAAAGTGAGAGTAGTGCTGCTCTGAGATACTGAGATGCTTGAACTACAAATAACTTACTTGTTTCCATTTTACCATCACTAGACAAGAAAGACGTAAAATCCCGGGTATGAAATAGTTCTGGCAGTTTGGCTGGATGCCAGTTTCCCATGCACGCTCACAGAAAATGTCATGCTTTTCTCTTCCCAGGTTTTCAGGCATAGAACGTGATAGTTTCTTAAAAGTAACCTTGCATTCCCACCCAGGGTTCCTTTTCAAACTCTCTGGTGCTTGCACTGTTTGAACCTGTCAGTTGGTGCTCAGAATCTGGGTTTAATCTCTATTTGACCAGAGGAAAGTTGCAAAATATTTTGGAGAAAAAAGGCTTAGTTCTATTGGTTTTTCTGTTCGTTTGGCTGCAATTTGTGATAGTTCTTGCTTCCATTAGTAAGTCTTCAAAAAAAAAAAAAAAGGATAAGTGTATATATAGATAGAAGTCATATTCCTGTATTTCTAACATACCTACATTTAGAAAACAAATTTGTCAAGTTCTTTCTTTACACATCTTCTACAACTCTTTGCATGTTACTTGTGAGAAAACTTGAAGGTTAGACATCTCCACTTTGTAGTGATGTGGAAAAGAAATTGTCCAGCGAATTAAACTGGATAAAAATATTGGTGTACTAAAAAAAAAGATAAAAGGAAAACCACAAACCCCACAGACATCTCCTAGCAATCCTTTCTTAAATTTATCTTTTGCTCAGAATTTTCCCTGTTGGTGATTTATAATCTAGCAAGCCCCTGCATGTTTTTGTCTATAATGTGCATCTGCTGTTGTGTGACACTCTTGTATTCCCAGAAAAAAATATTTTAAAGGTTTTGGTTAAAGGACCACTACCAGTTCAAGGCATGGTGTTTCAAGAGTACTGCAGTAAACAGAACTTGAGTGATTATGAGAACTTCACACTGACTGTCAACTAGGTTACATTTAGTAAAACATACACAAGAATTTGCCAAAGGGTTTTCTATGCCCTTTGGATTTGTTCTTTTCCCCACAGTCTGTGGCATAGATACACCAAGGTGCTTGGTATATCTGTATAAAAGCGAGTTGAATAATGCAGATACATCTGCATAGAACTGACACACAGATCAATGTATTATGGGCTCGATGAAATGTGTTTCTCGAGTCACAGATGCAGGTAGAAGTCTAAGCTGTGCCTGATCACTGTAACATTTGAATTGCTTCCTAGATTGAAGGGAGAATTATAAAGGATGCTGAAGCACCAACTCCTCCAAACCCCTCTGGCCAGTGTCCCATCTGTCGCTGGAACCTGAAGCATAAGTATGATTATGTGGTAAGTTTAATGAAGGAGAGTTCCCCCATCCTCACAGCTAGAGAACTACGGCTCTCAGATCTACGTGCCGCACAACCTGCCCCTCTCATCTTTTCCTGGGGGCAGTAAAGATACTTAACTCCATCTCTGCTTCTCTTGGGTGTAACAGGAGCTTTCTACATCGTGATTGTTTGCCTTGGCTGATGGTGTTCCCAGGAAAAAGAAAGATGAGCTCCTATGAAATAGGAGATTTGGAATTATACAAATGGCCATCTGATCTGGGAAGGCCATATATCTCTTCTGTGCCCAGCTGCCTTTCAGCATTGCACTTCCAGGAGAATCAAACTGGAATGAGGCATTTATTCAATGGATACAAGCCTGTTCTAACTCCAGAGAGGCCAAAAGGCTTGATTAGATGAATTATATGACTTCAAGCACTGCACTTTCTCATTGGGTCATTGTCCACTAAGTTAATAACTGTTAATTTCATATAACTTTTAAGACTTGATGAAGGAGAGCATGCATTTTTACATACCTTGCAACAGAAAAGTAGATTTTATTCAAGCTTTTTGCAGGAAATGTTAATGAGAAGTTTATTAACTAAGGAGGAAATAATTAACACTAAATCTAGAATATAGGAAGGAAATCCTTTAAAACAAAAGCACAACAGTCAAGAACACTATAATAGGAAGTGTGAGATAGAAGATGCAGAATGTAACTTTACAGGAGGTCATTCAAACACAGAGTGTACAAAAGGACTGAGTTTCCCCTTTGCAAGCTAAAAACCCAGCACTGGAATTAGGAAAGAAGAAAACCAGACAGGAACATGCTGTTACTAAGAAAATGCAACAGAAAACTCAGAATAAGTTAATGTCAATAGGATTAGAGAGAGAGAGAGATACAAATAGATAGGAAAAAAAGAAATGTTTGTGAGAAAGAAATTCCATTAATGAGAGGAGAAGAGAACTGAAAGCCACATTTGTTTTAGAATTACTAAGCTGCTTGCATGTACTAGTGCACACACACAAAAGAAAAATTATGTTTTAATATCTGTGTAGTAATGGCAATCTTGCAAATGTAAAACAACAGGAAAAAACAGGTACAGGAATGAATGAAGCATTGAGTTAGGTACAGACCAACAGGCCTGGATTGTATGTTGCCCCAAGATCTCAAAGGATCTTAAAGGAATTAGCTAACAAATATATTGCTTCACTCACAGGATTTTTTTAAAGCATGAAAAAAAAATCCTAGGGAATCACCAAATGGTTGGAAAATAGTAAGTGAAATACTAAGTAGTTGAGAGAGGAGGAGAGTGACGCTGCTGATTACCAGTTGGTAAATAAAGTGTTGCAGATTCCAAGTAAAATGGTATCAGCTAGGAGTAAAAACAAATAACAGGTTGAATAGGACTAATTATGACCCATGAATTATGAAGAACATGAGTACAGCAGTAAGTGCCAGACAAAATACTTGCAATTACTCCCCACAGGTGAAATAGCAGATGTGAGATGTAAATGAAATATGTTTAGTATCTTACAAAGCCTGTGTTGCAGAAATTAAGGCTTTAGGATCTGGATGTTGTCAGTGGTTCTGACTTGGGCTGGGTGCAGTATTAAACAGTAAAATAAGTTGGGGGCAGGAGAACATTTAGTGTTCTCTGGTCTGGTTTCTCAACAACCTGGGAAACTTAGAAATACAATGCATTTGCAGATTATAATGAATTAGGTGAAATGGCAAATACCACTAAAGTCTGGAAATTACTACAAAAATAGATCACGCTTGCTTTGTGTTGCCGATGTTTGAACACAGCAATTTCTTGGAACTGTTTTCTTCTTCATGGTTACTGCATGGTGGTGTGATCAAAACCAACATTTCAATCACTTTATTGGAAGATACTTTCTTAAGGTTAATATAGTTTTATGTGACTTTTAAATGCAAGATGTTAACAGCATCATTAAACTGGGTAATTCTAGAGATTTACAGAAAGCATTCCAGAAAGATTAACAACTTCAGAGAAACTGTAAACTGATGTTGATGGATGGAATGAGCTATGGGAGTGGATTAAATCTTGGAAATTAATATATAGACATACAGCAGTTTCTGCTGCTGTATGTGGTAGAAGACTCTTGCATGTAGAGTCAATAGTTACCGTTCAGTATTGGAGGCAAGAGAAAACCAAATGTGAGGAGACATCCTGCAGCCAGTCTCTTGTGAATCATTGCTAAGACTTCTAAGAAATTGTGGTCCTGAGAGACAATCTAGGAACATGTCCATCTCATAGTTTTTGAATGCATGTGCATTGAGCATATATATATCCAGTACTACTCCTGTAGAACAGAGTAGAACCGGGACAAAAAGCTAAAGAGAGCAGTGTAAACTAGCATTTTTGAATTGTAGATGTTTCTTACCTGATATTTAGAAGCATTCCTCTGTCAGGCTGATGAGAACTAGGAGAAATTTCAGCTCTGGAGGAGACCACCTCTTTTGCTTGTGTAAGTCCCTTATGTTTTTGAATGCTTTGTACTGGTCACAGATCTTCAGGATTTTAAATGTTAAGGTGAATAAAAATCTCCCTTTTTGTTACTAAACTGCTCTCTGCTGTTTTATTCTTTGCTGCAGCAGTGATGAGCAGCAGAATCTTGAGATACTTATATACTCAAGTGCAGGCATTTAACTGTGTGGGCAATTAAACAGTGGCACAATTTACTCAGTGGTGGTTAATTGTCCTAAATGTCTGTAAATTGAGAACAGCTAATTTTGTTAAAGATACAGTTCATACAGCATAACCTATAAGCTGTGCTCGGTAAGAGATTGGAATAGACGGATCACAGTGGTTCCTTTGAGATTGATAAACTGAGATCAGTCGGTTGGACAGAAGGGAAAGTGTGAGCTTTTTGCTTGGGATGCTTGTAATTGGACTGAATGAGGCACTATGAAAAGGGAAGTGTTGAATTAGCCCCTGAGGGAGCTGAGTAATATGACCTCACAGGTCTTTCCTTTTGTCATGTGCAACTAGCACAGTCTAAAGTAGTGGCATAATGAGTTACTCTGGCTGTCAGAGAACCGGGGAACCAGTGTTTTCAAAGTTATTAATCAACTGAACAGGCATTGTTCAGCACTAGCAGGTCGTGATTCCAACCTGCCTCAGCTGTGGTGTGGACAGTTGCAGTTGTCTTTGCCAGTTCAATTCTTAGCCTCTGCTGTGGCTCAGGATAACAGAGCTTAAGATATAAATTCCCACACTTTGTGGTCTGTGTGTGTCTGTCCAGTGAAACTGAGATCTCAGTTGATTTTTTTTTCACATCTATTGGAGATAAAAAAATTTTTTTGGTCATTGTAAGGGTGCAACTGGATTGAAACCTGCAATCCTGTTTTGAAATGCCTGGAGAATGGTGCACAACTCCCAGGAATAAGGAAGAAAGGAAAAACTATACTTGTGTATAACTGGAAATAATGACTGGCAGACTTGTCCAATACAGCCCAATAGTAATTTGGCTACAGAGACAGAACTGTTCTTGTGGTAAATGAAGGTTTTAATAAATCCATGTAAGCAGTCAAGGATCCTACTTTTCAAAGTGTCTGCAGACATTAAAATGCAGAGATGCCTCTGCATTTTTGTTGCCATCCATTCACAAGAACATGTGGTATATAGTGTTCCATTTAGAAAGTTTGTCCAGCCCTTTTAGAAGTGAAAGCTGAACTTGTTTTTTGTTTCCCCACTTATCCACTTCAAACATCATTAGTTTGAGTAGGCAGTAAATGTGTCATCTTGCTTTGGCAACAGTTAGGGGAAACCAAACTTCAAGCTTCGCCTATTAGCCCTAGATTAATTCAATCCAAGTTGTTTTCATCAAATGCTGCATATTACAGGGGTGGGAATCTGGGTCCAGCCTCATGGGAGCTGTCCAGTGATTAAAGCAGATCCGTGGTTACAGGCTTGGCTGTCCACTAGCACAAAATGTGATTTTCATGGAACATGACGGCACCATGAGGACTTGCCAGACGTTTTTTTCACTCCACATACTTGTTCACTTCCCTCCACAGCTGCCCCGTAAAGTTGGCTGTACCTGTCTGCTTTCTCCCAGTGGTAAGATACATCTGTGTGAGTACTCTGGGAGAGGCACCTGGCCTGTTAACTGTGAGGATCTTCAGAAATGGACAAACCTTCGGTCAAGTGTGCAGCATTTTGAGCCAAACGGCATGATTGTGATTTGGAGCTGCAGCAGCTGTGATGTAGATGATTTTAGTCAAGAAATGACTGCCACACCAGGGTGTTGGTCAATTGGTGATACTATTGGTCATAGATGATAACAGAGAACAGATTTGCTTGGGTTTTTTTCCCCACAGAGAGAAAAGGAAAGATTATCTCCCTTTGCTTCCCACCCTCCCTCCTTTGCATGGAAACACTTGATAACAAGCCTGTGACTTCATGAGGTGTGGTAGTAATACAAGAAATCACTTGGACCACACGCACGCCTTTCAAGGAGCCTGTGGCCTACTTAGGCTTTCAAGGCTGCAAAGATTGGAACTGCCTCAGTCTTGCCATCAGCTCCCTTTTGCCTCTTCTCCACAGAGTAATGCAGCAGGCTGGTACCAAAGTTTTTCTCTTTCTAGGCACTGGGATCTGAACAGCCTTTTGTCACTTAGGGAAGTGGTATATGTTAAATGGCAAATTTTGCTGTTGGTCATTTGAAGAATGGAATGGCTAAAGAAGAGGAAAAAAGGGGATGAAGCCTTGTTCTGGTTTTCTGAATCCAATCCAGGAGTGGTCAAAAGTCAGTGCCCTTGGACTGTTTGGCTGGCCTCTATCCAGTTTCTACCAACCATCTGGTCCCGTGGTTACTGTTCTTGGCAAGGCCATGAGCCAGCTGGGCTCAGGACACTCTGATTCCATTTTAACCATTGACGGCCTCCCAGGAGCTTGATGGTGATTGCTCAGCTGTACTTTTCTCATTTTTTGGATACAGCATAACTCTGTAGGGTGCCTGATAAGTAATTTCATGTCAGTGAGACACTAAAATCAGGGTCTAACTGTCAGTGAGCCTATGTGTGACATGTTTTCAAAGGAGCTGGATCTGAAAATCAGTCTGAAAACATTCACTGTGAACAAGTAGATGTAGAAAGGAAGCCAGGTGAGGGAAGAGGAAAATTGTGTGTCCTGATGGTATTAGTGGGAGTGTTATAGAATGTGGAGAGGGAGAAGGATTTGATGGATGGACTGTTAGATGGGTAAGGAATTGGTTGGACGGTCACATCCAAAGGATAGTAATCACTAAGCTGAGTGGTGCAGTTGACACACCTGAAGAACAGGATGCCATCCAGAGGGACCTAGACAAGCTTGAGAAATGGGCCATGCGAATCTCACGAGGTTTAATAATTCCAAGTGTAAGGTGCTGCACCTGGGTCAGGGCAACTCCGATATCAACACAGGCTGGGGGATGAACAGATCAAGAGCAGCCCTGCTGAGAGGGACTTGGGGGTGCTGGTGGATGAGAGGCTGGACAGGAGCTGGCAATGTGCACTTGCAGCCCAGAAAGCAATTGTGCCCTAGGCTGCATCAAAAGCAGTGTGGGCAGCAGGTTGAGGGAGGTGATCCTGTCCCTCCACTTTGCTCTTGTGAGATCCCACCTGGATTGCTGCATCCAGCTCTGGGGTCCTGCACAGGAAAGACATCAACGTTTTGGGAGTCAGTCCAGAGGAGGAACACCAACACGATTCAAAGGATGGAGCACCTCTCCTTTGAGGAAAGGCTGAGAGAATTGGGATTGTTCAGCCTGGAAAGGAGAAGGCTTCAGGATGACCTAATTGTGGCCTTCCAGTGCCTGAACGGAGCCTACAGAAAAGACAGACAGAGGCTATTTACAAGGGCATGTAGTGACAGGACCAAGGGGAATGGGTTTAAACTGGAAGAGCGTAGGTTTAGATCAGATATTAGGAAGAAATTCTTTAGTGTGAGGGTTGTGAGGCACTGGAATAGATTGCCCAGAGAAGCTGTGGATGCCCCATCCCTCAACGTGTTCAAGGCCACGTTGGATGGGGCTTGAAGCAACTTGGCCTAGTGGAAGATTTCCCTGTCCATGGTGTCCCTGCCCATGGCAGGGCAATTGGAACTTGGTGACCTTTAAGATCCTTTCCAACTCAAACAATTCAATTCTGTGGCAGCATTTGTCAGAATCGGCCATTACCAGAAGGCCATCCTAAATTCTAGCAGCCCCCTTCACAGCTGAGCTGGTCTTGTGCGGGGGCGGGGGGGGGGATGAATAATTCCTAGTTAGCTAGATTTCTGAACACTCATTTTATATTCACTTGTGATTGTTTGCTTTTGCAAGGGCAGTATATGAGGCTAGGAATGCTCCAGGGAGCTCTTTGTAAAAGAGCAAAGATGGGGGTGGGAGCAGGTCTGTGAATCTGTGAACAGGCAGATTCAGCGCCACCCAACGTGGAAAACAAGTAGTCTTTGTTCTTCCTTGATGCTCTAGACAGTGGGGTGTAAAGTTCTGACGTGCCTTGTTTGGATTCTTGTTCTGTCCAGGCACTCACTGGCAGGTCCCCTCAGCCTGCAGCAGCATGGTTCTGCTGCCTCAACTATGAACATATTTACAGCAGTGATGGAGTAAACCCACCAACAACAAGTCTGTCAACTGAAGGGGAAAAAACAAGCAGAGAGTCTCCAGAGGCCCTTTGGGACAACTTATGCTGATGTCAGGATGACAAGGGGGCCTGCCTGTATTGTCCTGAGGGGTACCTTTGCACTGGTGCTGTGTATGCGAATGGAGAGCACCTATCTGAATCCTGAGCTGCTGTACTGCGTACAGTTAATGAAACACTCATGCGGGTGCTGCTGTGTTTAAAAATTTGTCATTCCAGTCCCATGATACTATCTGGTCCTAGAGATCCCTTTAATTTTGTTTTTATTAAGAGTGCTTTACATTTCTCTTAATTGGAAAGGTCAACAGCAGTGTAGTCTAAATGGTTCTTCAGACAAGCCCTCAGCACGCTTTGAGCTCCTTCCATCCAACATGGCTGTCACAGCCCCATCTAACGCAGGCACAGCTGAAGGACTGAAGGCAGCAATTTATCCTGTTAGGCCTTTCTCATCAGCACATGTTCTTTTCTTACAAAAATCTTCCTCATGCAACATCTTGGATCATTTTCCTGCTCTCCACCCCACCAGAGAGACATGAGGGAAGTTCCACCATGGAAAACTGGATAAAAGTTTGAGAAGTAGATAGCAGAGAACAGAGTCCTGCTCTAAGGAAACAAGGAGAGGACCAGAGGTGATCTAACATATCTGTGACCTTTAGGATAGCAGCTGTGATGGCATTTCAAGTTGTGTAAACACCATCCATCTGCAGGTCTTGTGTAACTCTGACTAAGTACCTAGGACACATTATCTTAGCAAGAATCTTGGAGCAAGCAGAGAAACAGTGAAGGAGCAGGGATTGCAGCTGACATCATGTGTTTACACTAGTGAAGTCAGGGGAAGACTCAAACCATCTGAGTGACCTTACTGAGCTAAGTTGGCAGGCAGTGACAGCAAGCAAAAGCCACTGACTGTCAAGCTGCAGACAAAACACATAGGAAGGAAACATTGTTTTGTTTTGAATTGTTCTGAGTTCTGTACACAGCGCAAGGACAAGCATAACACCTAGAGTCACAGCAGTTAAGGTAGCTGTAGCTGATGGTTTGCCCTTCTCTTCCTCCCTCAGGATGTCTTGCTCCTGAGTCAGTTTATACGTTCAGATGGAGGGATGCTTCCACGTAGGATCACAGGCCTCTGTTTGGAGGAGCACAAGAAGATTGCTGTGTGTGTGCAGATGGCACACCGTGCAGGTACCTATCCTCCACCTTGTTGAGACAACCCCTTACTGTGGGGTACCTATAGAACCCTTTGAGAGGAGTGTCCTGCTCAATTGATACAGTTCAGTGAGATGTCATTTTCCTGTGACCCAGCAAACTCATTATGGTCCAAATGCTGGGAGAAGATGACAGAACAGAGACTGCTTGTTCTGCTTTCTATGTGTCTTGACTCCTGCCTTGACAGCAGACATTTATCCCTGTAGATGAGACTACCATTGCAGAAAGATATGGGAAGATAAACACTCACTTCTGAAATTGATTTAGCATGAGCTTGACCTGCCCCATTAGTAATATGCAACTCTCTACCATCTGCCATGTGATGACATTTTTAATTTTCCCTGGGAGTTGACACAGTTGACACAGGTTGACACAGTCAGAATATTGTGCTGATCTTTGTGCCTGGCACCTGAGTTGTATCCAAGTTAAATGGACTGAGAATATTAATAGTCAGATTTTCCATCCTGGAGATGGAATCTGATTGGACACCAATGCCATATGTCCTTTGAAAAATTCTGTGCAATGAGCCCAAGTGACAGTATCTTTGGTGTGTATTTCCTCCCTATACCCAGCAGAACCTCCCAGCTTTGTGTTGGCTGAAGTGGAGGTTCAGCAGAGACTAAAGATAAAATACCCTTTCTATTATACTTGAGCTTTTGCTGTGCTGTCCCAGTAGCGACCTGTGTTTCATGGCTTACAAGGTGTAATGTGGCTTCTGAATGCTATAGAAGCAAGGAGACACTGCGAAATATTCTCACACCTTTCTGTTTCAGGTCTGTTGCCAAACCACAGGCCTCCACTTCCTGAAGGGCATATTCCCAAGAAACCCAAGCTCAACAGGTGAGCAGTCTTGTCTTTCCACATTTCTTTTTTTCAGGAATAGATTGGAAGAGGAAAAGCAGTTCCTTATAACTGGGTAAAACATGCCTCAGGCAACAGGGTTTATAAAGAGTACTCACAGCACTCTGGAGAACGAGGATCTGTCATGATATTCTCTTGTCAGTCTTTTAAGGACAAGCCATATCTCATACAAACCACTTATCCACACGGGATTAAAACTGCTACATGTTAGGGTCTGCCTGCCCTTCCTCAGCTGTGCTCATCTCCTCATCACTAACAATCACTAAGGCAGGAGGATGTCACAGAGATGGAGTCACAGCACTACAGATTAACCAAGGTCGGAAGAGGCCTCTGGAGGCCTAGTCCAAGCTCCCTACTTAAGCAGAGTCACCTAGAGCAGGTTACTCATGACTATGTCCAGTCAGGTTTTAAGTATGTCCAAGGATAGACCTTACGCAGTTTCTCCAGACAGGTTGTTCCAGAGAACCACCCTCATAGTGAGACAGTGTTCTCTTACATTCAAACAAAATTTCTTGTTTCAATTTATGCATTTTGCCTCTTGTCCTTTCACTTGGCACCACTGACTGAGAAGACTTTGTCTTCTTTACACCCTCCCTTCAGGTACTTATGAACATTGGTAAGACCCCCTGAACCTTCTTTTTTCCAGATTGAGCAGTCTCTTTCCTCTTAGCCTTTTTAGCCCCCAACAGCAGGAGGGTGCCCAGGCAGCATACCAGCAGTGAGTGGGGGGCTGAGCAGCCAGCAGGGGCCCATTGCAAGCCTGTTGCCCTCCGCCCCATCCCCACTTCCCCCAGTCAGCAATTTGCCCTCTGCCTGCCCTTCAAATGCAACAGGATCTCTTCCTCCTCCCGGGCCTGGATGGCCCCTGGCCTTTGGTGGGCAAGGGGAGAGCCTGTGGCCACCTCCTGCTCTGTGCTGGGCGCTTGGAGGTGCTAATCCCCTGTTTATAACCTCACACTCTGTTTCCATGGGGATGTCAGAGCAGTGCATGAACCTCGCATTAGCAAGCTGTGGGGTTACCAGAGGCCAGGGGGCTGTTGCTGGGAGAGCTTAGACTGCAGGGCTGAGGATGGCTGGAGACTCCTCCATTTCAGGTCTGAGTCTCTGCAGTGGAGATTTGAGACAGGCTCTTGAAAGTGTCCCTTGGATGCTGACAGGCTGCATAATGGGTATCAGTGAGGATCAATGAATATATGTTTGATGCAGCCCTGTAGCCAGCAGATACTTCAACTGTGTAACTTTTTTCCTGTGTCTTACAAGTCTTGGGAATTCTTTAGTAGCTGTGTCTATCTGGTAGTTGTGGGGTGGAGCACGTTACCTTGTTAGCATTCACATTGCAACCCTGCTTAGCAGGTTGAGACTGGAAATGGTAAGTGCAGTAACTTGGTGCAATCACACCAGGCTCCACATCCGATTCCCTGACTCTTACAAGTTGTTCCACAGTCTTTTAATGAGAACAAGGAATGAATGCCTCCAGATACATTCTACATGTAAGTAAGTCTCTTAAATTAAAATATTTAAATTGGAGATTAGTATCCAAGCCCTCCCTGTTGCTTTGCTAGTCACTCCCTACACCACCCTTGTTTTTCTCTTCCCAGCAAGCAAAGTGGAAGCAGAATTTAGAAAAAGAGAGCAGAGCTGTTGCTGAGGATATGAAACAGCATTGAAATAAGTGGGCTTTGGAGTCTAGGTAGAGACAAGAATAGGATCAAGAAATGGAAGTGAAAGTTTTTGTAACGCGGCTGAAACTAAACAAATGAGCCAAAGAGCCAGGATAGAGTGCGGGAGTACTTCAGCAGTGCTCTCCTGGTCCCTCATGGTTCTTCTCAGTTGACTGGAAGGGTAAAGCTCTGTGTGTTGAAGCCTTGTGAAATCCTTCCATTGCAGTTCTGTAAGAGTTTTGACTGTGTGCAGCCCCACCTGTACTTCACCCACTGATCTCCAGAGCAGTAGCTGGTACCACATGAGGCGGGAGTTACAAATTGTTTCCTTCCTCTAGCCTGAAGGGACATGCTGAAGTCATTCAACCAGTACTTATTTTGGGAATGAACCTAGAGCTCTTATCAGAAGTTTCCCACATAAATGATTTGTTGAAGCTTACCTTCTCTTTGCCTCTGTACTCGTTCCTAAAGCTTCCTGTAAGTCTTTAGTAACTTGGGAAGTACTCAAACTATGGTGCTGCCAAATGCAAGTGAGCTGACAGGGAAGAACAGAGACAGAATTGGGCTTGGACTTTAGAGTGGAACAAGCTGCCTTGTTCAATGCCATGAGAACATGACTGGGTCATCCTCTAAACCTGTTTGGTGTAATATTAGGGCTGCTCCCCTAACTTGTTCCTTCATTGTGTTTGCGTCTTCTGGATTTTTAAGTGCCAGTTTAAGAAGCATCTACGGAGACCCTACTATAGCAGGCAGTATATTACACAGTAAAGTGATATATTTTCCAAATCCTACAGCTTCATGTCTTTCAGATTGCTGTGTTGGCTGCTCTAGCCATCTTTAATGCTCTGCTTAGATGAGAGGTAGCAGTGGCTTTTTGCACTGCTGCTGTAGCCCTGTGAATGCCAGGAGAAACACTGGGAGAAAATGAGGTGCCTCATAATATGCTTGAGCCCCTTGTTAAAGCTTTTCCAAGACAGGAACACAGGTAATGTACATTCCTTAACACCAGTTTATCCAGCCCTTGTGCTTTCCAGCTCTGTCTGCAGTGATGGTTTTTGTCTTGCTCCACTAGCGTGTCTACTCTGTGTATGGTGGTGAAATATGCTCTTTACACCCCTCTCCCTTCAAAATAACCCTCACCAGGTAGGAGCAGATGGAAGTGCCCATGCCTGTTGAGTTGCCACGAGCTTCTTGAGGGATCTTTAACCTGATCTCTGAAGAAACCAGGGATCCTGGCACAGCAGCTTGCCCAATGCTGTGCACTGCTCCTTGCAAAGGTGAAAAAAGGCATCGCTTCCATGGCTTTGCAAGAGCCTGGTTCTCCTTAGCCAAAAGAAAGTAGTCATGCAGCACCAAGCCAGCAAACAAAGATGAAGATAAACTTGGATCAGGGCTGCAAACTGAGATGGATAGTTCTCACAGCTGGCTACTAGTGGCTACTAGTATCTAATATACTGAGAATTTAGGCCATTCCCTGACACATGGCTTCCATTCTGTTCTCCCTCACTCATCTGCACTTACTCTCTTGTCATCAGAGCTTGCACTGCACATGGAAGAAAGCTTTGCATGCAGAAGTCACAGTCCCGGCTATACCATTCTAAAATAGAGAGGTGCAAGTTGAAAAGAATAGATAGAACACTGTAAGGGTGTATGCTGTCTCAAGTCTGTGACAATAAACTTTGTCCTGCTGAAGGACAGTGTTTCTCTCAGAGTCTTACCTGTACTTTTTTGTGCTCACCCCTTCTGCCCTGAAATTCCATTCATTGCCCTCCCCCCCTCCTGTAAGTAATCTGTTGTCTCTCTCTGTACTTGGAATTGAGAAATCTTTCACTTTTGTAAGGGAGGGACTTCTGAGAATCACTGTCTACTCCAAATGTTACCCACATCATTCTATGAGGATTGTTATCATCTGGGGACTGCCTGCCTTAACTGGGCTGAAGAATGTTTTGCTGATGGTAGGCTACAGCATCAGCTGCTAGAGTGACAGAACCAAGATGAAAGTCTAAGATAACCTTAGGGACTGATTCCACCTACACCACCTAAGACTGAAGGTGAATCATTGTGGGAAATGTAACTTAAAGTGGGAGTCAGAGCCCAGTACCTCTACCTGAATAATACAGACCTGAACATTCACTTATTGAATTAGACTCAGAGCAGCAACCCCGGCTTGGCTGAAATCTGACCGAATACTTCATTTGGATGAGCAATCCCTTTCATTTCTCTCCAGTCATGCAAAGTTCTGTTTGGTGCTCCCTTTGGCCAGGCTTCTTCCAAGACTGTGTCAGTATTTTTGAGAGCAGCTTCGTTTGTTACTGAAAGAGGAATGAACCAGCCTGATGAAAAACTGATTTGTCCCTGAGACAATGTACAGGCCATCTGCATGGGAGGAACCCCATGGCTCCTGGGCAAAGGTGCTAAGGAAGTACACAGAGGAGGACTGAGGAGCTGTGTTAATGTATACTTTTGAAAGTACCGAAAAGCTGTTCCTCAGCTATTAGTTTGCTACTCTTGCAGCTGTTTTGGCCAGAATGTTTGGCCCATGTCATGGTCACCCTGATTAAAGTGAGCCTGCTTCAAATCCAAAGTGTCTGGCATGCACTGGCTAGCACCTAGCAGGGATTAAAAGGTATCATGCCACCATATGGAACTATCAGCAAACTGTCTTGTTTTAACAAGGGTCAGAGGTGCTGACCTGCCATTGATTTAGTGTGTTGAAGTGTGGACTTATCATCCAGAACCCCTCTTCCTCTCAAGATGGTGCTCTTCTGGTGCTTACTGAATGTTTTCCAAAAAGCAAAATCCAGCTCTATTTTCTAAAGTGTTTTTATTGTCTCAGTTGTACGAACTTTGGACATTCCCTTCTGCATGCCCCAGATTTCTTTGCAGAGAGGTAAGAATTTCCCCACTTTCCATTGAGTCAATTGGCAGCTGGCCTTCCCCTACCCACCCCACTTCCAGTTGGGATACTGTCCTTGTGAGACTTACCATGATATTTCCCATTTCTTGGACTTTAGTTCTTTTTGCTTTGTGCCTCATCTGTTTTTGACAGTGATAGGTCATGAATGTTATCACTTAACTGTTACCAGCTTTTCCTTTACAAGCTATGGGTGAGTTTGAAGAAATACAGCCATAAACTCATCCATAAACTCTTGAGTCTGCTGTCCTCCCCCTCTCTTACATATCCTTTTTCTGCAAAAGTTGGACATGGAAAAGAAATGAAGTTTACCCCTGTCAACACGGAATTACTCCCTACAGTTCATTTTCCTCATATTTGGCCCAGTTTGGGGCTTTCACTGTTTCCAAGGGATGGTTCCACAAGCAAATTTTTCTTGCCAGGGATTGTTCCCTCATCCTCAGCCTGAATTCTCCCTTTTGTAACTTCCTGCTGTTATTTCTGCATTCATTCATGCTCCAGCCTGACATGTTCCAGTTAAGTGTTGCAGCAACAAAATATTTCCACTAGTCCATGAGGCTGAAGGAGTTCTCAGTGATTTCACCAGCACTGTGTAGGGTGGCAGACTGTTCTCATACTCCAGAGTCTTGTGTATGCAGGCCACCACACACTAGAACCATCTGGGAAATGGTCAAGCCCAGCTGTAGGTCAGACTTCTTCCTTTAAGTAATGGAAACCTGAATAGCTCAGTAGTTTTCTTTTCACAGATTGTCACATGGATAATGTGGACTAACACTATCCAGAACAGTCCCCGAATTCAAGCCAGTGTCTAGATGCTCTATTAATGTGAATATAGCACTCATTTTCTTCTGGCTGGTCTAAAATATTGGTTAAAGCACAACACTGTAAAATTGTTCCCCTCCCAAAAGTACTAGGGGATTTCACAGGTTCCCCGAGTCTCGGCTCTGTCGGCTAGAGGTGCTGTAAGATTATGGAATATTTGATTTCAAGTGCTCAGCTGCCACTCCATTTTCAGCTTCCTACTGGAAGAGCATAACTTGGCACAGATAATATCCAAGTCAATCCCTCCTCCATCACCTGAGCTGAAGGAATTGCTGTGTGTTAGGGAAGAGGCAGGTTCCATATGCATTCCTCTCATCCCTGGGAGCAGAATCTGGTTTCACTGCTATCAGCATTTCACTCCAGCAGCATGTGGTTTCTCTCATCTACATGGAAACTGTGTTGTGCATAGCATGTGAATTCAAAAGCGAAGAGCCAGAGTGGCTGCAGGTGAGCAAAGCCAAGAGGTGTCATGGGAAGGGATGTGGCAGGGAGGAGGCAGTCTCGCCAGCACTTTGATCGAGTGCTTCCTGCAGTCTGTAGCCCTCTGCCTTCTGCTCTTAATCCAAACAAAAGCCATATTGAAAAAGTTCAGTGAGGGTTCAGAAGTTCAGCCTTAAACTGCACCAACATGGCCTTTGCCTGGGCTGTGTGCAGGACTGCGGTTGCCACATTTCCCTTACCCAGAACATGGAAACCCTGTGCCTACTCCTAGGTGTTAAGTAGCAGCCTCCAAGTGGGAAGGCTTTGGGGCCCTCCTGTCCACTAAATAAAATCCATGGAGACAGACTTACACTTGTCACAGGGATTTTAGGCTGTTAGAACAACTGCAGGTGACTAACCACAGTTGTTTCCATCCTGCTTATATCTTGCCTTTTCCCATCAGGGAAATCCCACCAGGATTTCCATCACCCTTTATCCAAACTAGTCATTTGCGCAGCTGGAGTCTGGGGACCCTACCATACTCAGGCAAGCAGAGCCCTGAGGTGAGTCACCAGTTCCCAAGACTGGCAGTTCTGTCCCCCTCTGCCTGGAGTGAGAGCTCTGCACACCGAGGCGACAGGTTAGGAGACTGCAGACCAGCTGCATTTGGCATCCACATGGACAGTCTGTCCTGATAACCCTCAGCTGCTTGAGAAAATTCAGACCATCTGCCAGTGTGTGTTTGTAGGTAATTATAAAAACTCCCCAAGACAAACGGTGTTGTTGGATAAAATGAAAAGTTGGGAGGCTTGGCTAGAAAAGGGGGTATGCTACCTTACGTGGATGGCAGAGTTTGCAAGAAGAAGGTCCTATGTGCCGGGCTTTGAAGGTCTCGTGTGTGAGTTTTGTGGGTAGTTTTTCCTCTCAGGAAAAAAAGTCTGTGAAACAGTAGGAACTGGAGTTAGTCAAAGAGGAAAAGGAACTTTGTAGACTGACTGCTCCCAGTCATCAGGCTTTTGCACTGCTGAATCAAGGTAAAAAAAAAAAAACAAACAAAAACAAAAAAATGAGGCAGCAAACAAAATAGGACAAGTCTGAGTTTGGGACAAAGCAAGTATTAAAAGCCCTAAAAGCAAATGTGCTCCAGGAAGGGAAAGCGTCCAAATGTCTGTTTCAGTTAACAATGAAAAGTCCCAGCCTGCAGTCCCCAAAGGAAGCCAAAAGCCTGGACCAGAGGGCTGGATTAGACCTGCTCAAAAGAGAAATAACAAAAGCTTTAAAATCAGGCCATTACTAAATCCTCCTTCCTATGCAGAATTGGGAGGTGCACTTCCAGCCCCCACACAGAAACAGAGGGATTTCTTAAAAAGCCACTGTCTGTCTAAACCTGCACACAGCATTGATGTGTATCTCACATTCACACATTCACTTCTCTCCCAGTGAGATCATTTATTATCAGGGGAACACTTTCCTGTAATCGTGTGGACACATGACCAGAACCGCACTTGGCACACTGATGCATTAAAACAGTTTGGAATTTTTTTTTCCTCCTTTGCTCTAAGTGCAGTCTTGCAATACCAAAACTTGTACTATGGCCATCCCCCTGCAGCAAGAGGAATATGAAAAGAAGGACCTAGCATATGTGCCTGTCTAATACCCCCACAGCTTCTCCCAAAGGAGCTGCCTTGCTGCAGTTCTTTGCCAGATTCCAAACTGGGGACCTGCATTTGGTCTCTCTGAACTCTCCTTGCATGTGAAATTAGAGACAGGAGAGTCTCTCTCCTACTTCCTGTCCCAGTGTTGTTATGTAAGGGATTCCACTAATGCATGAGCATAGCATTACAGGTCAAAAGGGACTAATTAAAGGCACGAATAAGACAAGAAGTAGCTGGATCTTGCTCTGTGTCGTCACCTGGACCCCTCCTGCTGTTGCTTCTAGGTGTTTTAACTATCATAAACTCATCAAAGTGAAAGCAAAGCATTTTGGAAGTGGCTTCATTTCAGAGGCAGGAAGCTCCGATTCATTTTTCAGTTTGTGCTCTTTGGGAGTGCTGAGAAAGAAAAGTGCTAGGCAAATGGGCTGTCACACAGTCTGTAGCTGCCTGGCATAGCAAGCTTTCTTTGTAGTTCTCAGGAATGTCCCAAATGCCTTCAAACAAATGCATTACATGGTCTCTGTCCAAAGTTCTTAATATCTCAAATTTGCACGATGCAAATAAAAGGTAACAAAGCTGTTTGGGGAGAGGATGACTGATTGGGGTTACATTAAGACCATGGGATTACTCAACAGAGGCATGCAAACATCGCTGGACAAAGTTTATCAGTCTGTTCCAAATTCTAATTTGTTGGAGCATTGTTTGTGCAGATTATGCTAGGGTTTTACTTTGGATCTTTATTGTCTGAAAAGACTCCTCTTTCTCTAAGGACCTCTATTCCCCTCTCTACTGGTAGCAAAAGATTTAAAGCCTAACAAAACTGCAGGCCACCCAGTCACAGGGTAAGATTTCCAGTAACTGATTCTGGATCTGAAATCCCCTGCCTATTTGCAAAGCCAAGTCTAAAACTTCAAATGGTAAAAAACAGAGGATATTTGCCAGACATTGCTCTTCACCGAGATTTGTAGTTGTGATGATAATTCCATTCTAATACCTCTTACACTGTAGGTGCTGACTTCCTGCACCAGCAAGCTGCAACAATACTATTGTACAAAGAATACTACAGCAAATTTGGACATATGAAAATACAAGACTAGGCCAAAATCCATTCCATGCATAAGAAGTAGCCAATTATCCCCCCAAAATAAATTAATCCCTTTTTAAAGACTTTATTTCTCACAGAATTTAGCCTTTGTAATTAGTTTACCTTATTGAGACCAGCTGTTAAAATAACACTTCCTCTAGAGGCTAGATGCATTCAGTCTTGGGCTTAGTTGCAATGAAGGGATTTGGCACTCAAGTTTAGCTGCAGGTGGACAACTTGCCAGCAGCCTGGAGACTACACCTGATTTGCTTTGTGAGACTGGAAGTCACACAGGTGCCAGTGGGTTCAGTACAGAGGTGAGTTTAGAAATTCCAAAACAAACAAAAACCAGTGGTCCCTTCTGAACTGAGGGAGCTCTGCTCATGGTTGTTCCTTTTATAAAGAGTCATGTGGGGAGGCAAAGTGCCTGCTTCTGTTTCAGTTGAAACCTTTTTTCACTGATCAGTCTCAAACTAAAATGTGTTTTTGTTGTTTTGACAGGTACCTGACCCGCTGGTCCATCAGGTCTGTAAAGCCCATCTGGAAGAGAGGCCCTAAGTGGTGCAAAAAGCCCTTTCCAGTCGGACACCCTTTGCTGCAGGATAATGTCAAGTATACACACAAGCCTTTATATTTCAACCATTAGTGGCCAGAACTGGCACAGTTATAAGCACATATGTTTTCCACTGTTCTGCTTTTTTTTTTTTTTTGCAAGTTTGTCAATATCTCCAATTTTATTATTCCAAAATTGTCCTTAGTACTCTAAATTGTGTCCAGCTGTGATCTGTTCCTCTAGGAGAATATAAGATCCGTCAAAGCAAAGTTCAGTGTGCAGAATGATTTGAAGAAAGCAAAGGACAAAGACTTCTACCTCAAAGCCAGAAAGGATCTGAAGGCTTTTGTTTCTTTATACTCCACAAATAGGTTTGGGAAAGAATGTTTCCTTCTTTTTCCATCAGTGAATGGTG
The DNA here is from genome assembly GCA_013390005.1 of Calyptomena viridis. Classification (NCBI taxonomy): domain Eukaryota; kingdom Metazoa; phylum Chordata; class Aves; order Passeriformes; family Eurylaimidae; genus Calyptomena; species Calyptomena viridis. The sequence continues at coordinate 151,663 of WEIV01003140.1, forward strand.
TTTTCCTATTAACATGCGTTTCAATTTAGATTTGCATCGTTTAGGCTGGAAGAAAAAGTCTGCTCAGCACAATGTCTCCTTGGCAGTAACAGAAATTGTTAATGACTGTTGAAATTGGGGTGTTTTTTTATTATCTGTACTATGCATTATTTGCAGCAGGACATCTGTGGCCATAGCAGACAGGCATGTGTGTGTCTTACATATCCCCTTAAGGATTCATGGGTTTTCTTCACTCCTGGATCTGGCAAATATAAAATGTTGACATCCTTGATGACTTGGCCTGTTTTTTTCCCCTTGCAGATACATTTGTCATGAGTCTTCCATGTCAGTAATATTGTTGCTTCCTGGGATAGCTTGAAGCTGATAGATGTGCATTATTGTCCATCCTGTAACTAAAAGGTGGCACCATTTCTCTCCCTGTATAGTACACGCATGCAACTTCCACCTATTGACCACTGCTATTTATGGGCCTGGTATGAAAGGTTCATTAATCAGGATCATTATTGGTTTGGCTCCATTTCTTGAGGATTTATCTGGGGGCTACAAAACACAGGTTTTTTATGTACTACACCACTTAACCTTGCTTTTATCGGAATCATCTGCTAATACCTATCAGCATGGACAGGAACAAAAGGTAAGGATAAACCCATATTATATAGGAAATCAAATTAGATTAAAATGGTTCTTTTTAGCCTTATTTTGCAGAATGGAAGCCCTTGAGCTGGCCAAGACCTTGTGCTTTGGCAGACAGAGCCAAGACTTCAATAACAATACTGAGATAAAATCTCTGGCTAACTGTGTCCATTTTATGAAGCTTTGAAACCTACAGCCCTTCAGAAAGGAAAACATTTTTCTTTATTCTCCTACATACGGAAGTTACTATGTCTTCCAGCCTAGGTAGCTCTGCTCAGTGAGCTTTGCTAATGGAAAAGTCACTGGATTAAACCATTGCCTTGGGACGAACCTAAATGAGCAGTTGTTGCAAAAGACCAGGTGATGCCCACAGCTATTTTTTTTCAGCAGTTTAGAGCTGGAAAAACCCAACCATAGGAAGTTCAACACGGGAAAGTGCTGGGTTCTGCACTTGGTATGGGGCAACCCTGAATATAGACTGGGGACATACAGACTGGGGAATGAGATGCTGGAAAGCAGTGCCATGGAAAGGGACCTGGGGGTCCTGGTCAATGGCCAGTTGAATATGAGTCAGCAGTGCCCTGGCAGCCAGGAGGGCCATATGTGTCCTGGGGGGCATCAGGCAAAGCATCACCAGTCAGTCGAGGAAGGGGATTGTCCCGCTCTGCTCTGCACTGGTGTGGCCTCACCTTGAATATTGTGGCAGTTATGAGAACCACAATATAAGAAAGATATGAAGCTATTAGAGAATGTCCAAAGGAAGGCAACAAAGAGGATGAAGGGCCTTGAGGGGAAGCCATATGAGGAGTGGCTGAGGTCACTGGGCCTGTTCAGCCTGGAGGAGACTGAGGGGAGACCTCATTTCAGTTACAACTTCCTTGTGAGGGGAAGAGGAGGGGCAGGAACTGATCTCTTGTCTGTGGTGACCAGTGACAGGACCCAAGGGAATGGCCTGAAGTTGTCAGGAGGTTTAGATTAGATGTTAGAAAAACCTTCTTTACCCAGAGGATGGTTTGGCACTGGAACAGACTCCCCAGAGAAGCAGCACCAAGCCTGACACAGTTCAAGAAGAGTTTGGGTAATACTCTCAGTCACATGGTGTGACTCCTGGGAATGGTCCTGTGCAGGGGCCAGGATTTGGACTCAATGATCCTTGTGGGTTCCTTCCAACTCTGCACATTCTATGATTCTGTGACTAATTTTGGTGAAACATCAGGAAAACAAAATACTCTCATCTCTTCATTAGTACAAATCCTTTACGATATACATCAGCTTTCTGCTCTCACTCCAACTATGTTTTTGACATTCATGGGTGACAGCAAGTATTCATTCATCTTGTCTCCAAATTAGTTCTTGTGTAAGCAAGGTGTCTTTATAATCAGACAGATAGCCTAGTTTTGATTTCTGACATAGAGCTTTACCTGTCATGGAAGAAAATCCCATTTTTTACTATCTAAAGAATCTGCAATGACACATTACAGGGAATTCAATCTGGAGCTGAGGGAGGATTGCATACAGTGAAGTCCTAGGAAAAGAATCAAGGCCAGAGTCCAGGCACAAAAGAATCCTGCTCAAAGTGCAGAGGTTTCACACATTTATTAGAACAAGCAGTAAACAAAAACGTCCTAACTATAAAATCGAAATGTTCTTTAGTCCTTGAGTCCTCATGCCAGACAGGAGAGTCACAGCATGAAGGGCAGATCGAGGTTCTTCTCACCAGTGCCAAAGTAGACATAGCCATATTGCTTGGTCATTGGGACATGGTAGAAGGTCAGTCCCAGCCACAGCAGGCTCCGCAGCACCACCACAGCGCCGCCCTTCTCTACCTGGACACTCCAGGAGCCTGTGCAAGAAGATGTGCAAGTGAATCAGTGGACAAGACAAAGAGGCAGCATTCCTGGAACAACCCGTCCCTAAGCTGAGAGGACTGCCATGGGTTCTGCCTGACCAGTTCACAAGGCTGCACTGGAGTTTGTGACACCTGAAAAGAGGGAAGTCAGGGAGACCAGAAACCTCCATGTCCTTTTTTGTCAGTTCAGCACTACAGGCTGCTCTTGTTTCCAGATATCTCTGACTAGGTTCACACAGTAGCATATTCCCATGGCTATGATGGTAATGTCATATGCATCACAGGAAGAGATCCCTTTAGTATATGTATAGTTGATCCCCAGAAGAGGCTATAGCTATTCTTAGCTGCTTCTGAGTGGGCAGCAGTTACTCTAATAATCTCTGCCACCTACTTCGTCTTGCTAATAGCTATAGAGAGCCAAAATGAGCTCTAGCAATCCTGCACAGGTATGAAATTTGTCCTTAAAGTAAACTTTTAGCATTAGTAGTGGGAAGAGGAAGAAGGTGCTTTCCTGATACAGTGACTGGGAAAGAGGGAGAAAGTGAAATGCAGGGTATTTCCTATCTCTGAGAAATTTACACAAAAGGTTAATTCTCTGTCTTGGCTCCACCATTGAAGAGGATGTGCGTGGTAGGGGCAAAGGGATTAGTTTCCACATTCATTTTGCTTTGGCTCTGCAGAAGAGGTTCAGAGCCAGTGTAAAAATGCAGTTTCTTCTGGATGCAAGGAGCTCTGAGCCACTGAGTATTTATTTTGCATCTGACACGACAGCCTGAGAACTATGCCAGAGGGGAGGGGGATGAAGAATCAGGTTGGATTCAATGCCAGAGGGCTAGAAGCTGCCAGGAGAAGGAAATACCACCTTCAGCACCAAATCAGTAATGCCTAGAGGTTACAATGCAGGGAAGAAGGGTCCTGCTGAATCTCCATCTAAAAGAAGCAAGCCCAAATTTTTAAAAAAATGTAGTTGGAGCTGTCAGGCTACTACTGGCCTGGAGTCAAGCAGTCAGCCTATCTGCACCCAAAGCCAAAATCTGCCAATTCCAGAGTAAGCTAAAAGCCTATAATGTGCTAGGCCAGTTAGGCAGTATTCGTCCTAGATAATTTTAGGCTCATCAATTTAGGCTATGACTCATGCTTGCTCATGTTATGGTTAGCTTGGGGAAGGGCTTCTGTGATTGCTGTCAGCTGCCAGTCCTCCCCCTCCCACTCACTAGTGACTCTTTGCCAATTTTAGTCACATCTGACAAGGGGCTGAAGGGCTTTAACACTGCAAGTTCCTACCACAGACCTTCCCAGGAGGTCCACGGGTTGACTGCAGCTCCTGAAGCTATTTGTTTGGTCTGACAGCAGCTGCAAGGAAGCACAGGCTGTTAGGCTTGCCTGGCAGCCAGAGGCAGCAGCTAGCTGGGCAGTCTGTGTTTGTGTAGCATTGGGCTCTTGCATGCTCACTCATGGTATGTGTAGTCTCTTATGCAGTTCATAGCAAACTACAGTAGTTGAGGGAAGGAGGGAAGTTGAGTGGAAATGTTTATGTGATAGCTGCAGAATCAGAAAGAAACAACACAATTCAAAGCCTTGTAAAACCAGGTCTTGTGATTTGTGCTGTTCTCCTATTAGCCTGTCCATCCTCTTTGTATTTCTGTACTTTTCAGGAGTTTCTTGGACACCATTGTTTCCCATGTCTCCTTCAGTAGCAAGTTCCACACGTTTGTTACACTATAATATGCACAAGTCTTGTGTCATCTTTGATCTGTTACCTCTCAAAGTAGCCTCTTCAATCATGTGCAAACATGGAACTCGGTGAAGAACAAGAATGCCTACCTCCTTTCTGACAGACTGACTCTAGCTGCCAGACAGAGGTACAAAAGAGACATTCACAGTCTTTTGACTTGGGAGATATCTGCTCTGGAGAACTTCTGACTCACTCCACATTTCTATGGATCACAGTAAAGTAGAGCACTACTTAATAAGGCAGGGTCAGTACAGGTGTGCACCATCTTTCAACCTTCCTGGTGCTGTGACAGTCTGTGTGCACATCCTAGTTAAAACATAAGCTAGTGTCTTCACAAACAGTGGTTTCACATACAAGAATCTCCCCAATCTCATCCAGTCTCTCCAGTGGTACACATGTGGACACAAACTAAACTGGATCTTTTTCATACCTGGAGTAAAAATGCCTATTATGGTTCAGCCACTGGGATTACAAATTCTCACTGAGTGGTCTCTGACAAAATCAGTAAATTCTTAAGAAACTTTACCACTCGGATAGCATGGAAAGCCAGATGAAGAACACTTCACTACAAGGCAGATCATCCAGTGACTGAAGCACTACAGCCATCTGCTGTCAAAGGACAAGCTTTCAGTTTCTTGGACTTTGTCTCTACAAGTTTTCAGCATTTACTAGTGGCAGTAGCATAACTGTGCATAGGAGTTTTAGCAACAAGTGGCAAGCAAATAGGCCTAAATGTAATAGTGACAAGTAACTTTCTCAATTTCTCCTGTGAACTGACTTTGCTCCCAGCTCAGGGTTCTTGCAGACTGAACTTGCAGAAATGATCTGCAAGACCTTTATCCAAATACTGGTAGTTCTTGCTGCAGATTGGTTTGCAGGGAAGGGGAGGATGACACACTGCAGACTTTTGCAGAAGTTTCTCTGACAAAAAGATAATGGAGAGACAAACTCTCATTGTCTTTTGATTTAGGACCAGTCCTCTGAGAAGCTAGTCTGTCAAGAACAGGACTGTGCCTTCCCTTGTTGGGTGGTGAAAACCTTTAGGGATTATCTAATTTGCTAATGCTTCCCAACATGCTGGAAGCATCCAACACCCTGGATACATGTAATAGCTTGTGTATATATGTTCACATACACACATGAACCCTCTGCTCCAAACTATTTACAAAAAAGAAAAAGAAATGCCCGGAGCATGACAAGTGGGAAAGGTGAGAGGGCAAACAGGGATATTAATGCTCTTAGGAACTATATCTAGATTAAGACATCTTTTTGTTGGACAAACTCACAGAGAAGGTAGAGTAAATCAAGTTTGACATGATTAAATCTCCATATCTGTGCTCTGAGAAAACAGAGTACCGGGATCCATGATCTTCTCAGAACATTTACCCAGTGACACACAGACTTATCAATCTCAACAGAGTATTCATCAGCAGTTGACTGCTGCTCAAAGGAACTGCCTGTGCACCTTCACACGTGGCAGAAATGGACAGATGTAAGAGAAGTTCCATTCACTTTCATGCTAGATCTCCGATGGCTGTGATGTGCAGCTGGTGCATTTCCCTAATGTCTGTCCAAGCTGCAAATTCTCAAAGGGCTCAGATTTGTCATTTCATAAATGTGAGACCTTTGAGGTGTATTATTAATGTTATACTTTCCAGCTTTTCTCTAGCTCTTCATTCTGCATCTAATTCTATGCAAGTGTGGACAATTAAGTTTTGCTGATGCTGTATAAGCCTTCCTATGAAATAAGGACCTGAACAAAACAAGCAGGTTTCTTAAAGGCAATCCCAACTGGACCAGCACAACACAGGTTGAGAACAGGAAAAGATTACAAGAAGCTGCTGGGGACTGTAATGTCATTTTCCCTCATCCTGTTTTCAGCCAGAATGATGATTAGTCCTAGAGCTGCTTTTTATTTTGCAGAGCCAAAGAGTAACAGCACTGCCACCTTCCACCTTTTAGTAACCAGATCACTGAGGACATTTTTCTAACCAAGTCATCAAAAGTGATTTATTCAATGTCCTTTTCCATACAGGATTTTTGCAACATAAAAAAAGGCATTCAGAAACTGCATTTGATACACAAAAGTGGTGTGTCTTCTAAGAAGACCTAATATTAAAATTCTGGAACCTATCTGGGTTCTTTGGTCCTTTTCTTAAAAGGAATAAATTAAAGCCTGTTATCTCAGTACTTTTTTCCCCCCCATGCCTCACCACATTAACAATACTTGAAGAAATGGTGCAGAAAACAAAATATGAACTTGTGAGTCATGTAAAAAGTTGTTCTCTTGGAAAGATCCAAGGCAATTTTATTCTCTTCCATCACAGCTCAGATCTCACAATATTTAAATATTCAAACAAGATGCTTGAAAATTAAATGCTGCTTTTATCCTTCCTTTTTATTTTTCTCTCTTTTTTTTTAAACCTCCCTGCTATTACAGTTGGTTCTTAGAGTGAAATCATTACGCAGGTAACAGATTGGTCTGTATTACTACAGAAATGGGCTGCGGGGTTCAAATCCTTTCTCACATTGGCTGAGAATATCCCATGGCAGTCCCTGTGTCAGATAGTATGTCTCTTACTGGGAGGCTGGGAAGCTCAAAGCATCTTGGTAAGGTATACCAAGACTCCTAGATAAAAAGTTGTCTAGGAAAAAAAAAAATTATTATTTGCATTGGATGGAATACAACTAGAACTAGGAGACAGCAAGTAAAATCTGAATTTCCTAGAGTTTATAAATACTGATTTTAACTTGCATCTGCATGTGAGCTCTAGCCTATGAGTGCCCTAAATCAGGCAGCAGAGTTAACTTCACTCATCATGCAAAGCTTACTGAGGTGCAGGAAACTGGAGGTCTTTGCTCTCAAGCTAGAGATTTCTATCAGTAATAGTGCTCTGGTGAGTTTCCCGATCTTCAAAATACATTTTATTAAAAGAGCAATTCTTAAGCTGCACCCAGCAAACTTAAGAAAGCCAAGCACTGTCTGTGCTTAAACTATTGCCTGTTGCTGCTCCAGAAGGGAAGGGAGGGAGCTGCTGTGTGGGAGGAAAGAGCATGGGAAAAGCATCCGCTGGATGAAGATCTGGAGCTTCCTATTCCCTCTTTGGATCAGGCTGCAGCCTCCACCCCTCCAAACACAGGCAGGAATTCTGAGGAGTTCCTTACATCTTTCCCAAACAAAGTGCTTTGAAGATCCTGATGCTCACCCAGTGTTAAACCACTGCCTTTTTTATGGCCCTTCAACAGCTGCCAGGACACCAAGGCTGAATTTCAAAAGTCAACCTCCTTCTCAGCTGCTTCTTCCTTTCCATTCACCAATAGAAATCCCTATGTCATCCCCCATGTCTGCCTCAGCTTTGGGCTGAATCTTGTAATCCACAGAGGCAATAGGGTACATAAGGCATGAGCTTTTAAACAAAACCCTTTTAAGAGGGCTGTTTGCAGAAGAACTTCCCTGCTGTAACTGGGCCACTTTCAGTATGACCTCTTATAACACTGCTGCTTTGGAGGTGATTCAGCAATGCCTCATTTCAGTGCAAGCTTGAGAAGAAACAGCTTTAAGAAATAGCCTGATAGAGAGGCTCCACATTGCAAAAGCTCACAGAGGGTCATAAAAGTGACATTATCAATTCCTCTTCAAAGGAGGAAATGTCTGAAGGGGAAAGCAGCTACAGCGTGGTTGCAGTTACCATTAACACAATATGCTGCCACAGGAGCAGGTTACAACGTATGTTCCTGCAGTTAGTCCTGAGTGAGAGTCAAGTACGGAGTTGTAAGACAAATATTAACACCCAGAGAAGGGCAACATAACCATTTCCCTCTGCAAAAGCAGCCGCCTCTTGGCTGCGTGACCCCAAGCACTTAGCTCTGACAAAGCCTCACTACACCCATGAGATTTAGCTTCCATTTCCCTCCAACAGAAAATCCTACACTGGGAAGAGCTTCCTACTTCTAATTTGCTGTCTGTAGGAAACAAAGACAAATTGCAAAGCAGAGCAGCTGTAAGGAAAGGTCACCGTGCCTTGGCTCTCCACAAATTGTGCCACACAGACATTTCACACACAGCCTACCAGCCATAAGGACACATCTAAACACTCCTTTGTGGGGCCCAAACTCCTTCATGCCATTTACTGGCTGCAAACTAAATCTCTTTCATTTGCTTGACACACCACCTGCACCCCATATGTTAACACTGCTGTCAATATTTCCAATTCCCCATATAACTATTTAATAATAATTAAACAAAAACACAGACTGGTTGCAGGTTCAGTACTATTATAAAAACCCTCCAGAGCCAGGAAAGCACAGCTTACAGTCAGATGCTGCCAAGTGGCTCTTGCATGGTCCTAATGCCTGCCATGTCCTTGACACACAAATACAATCATGCCCAACCCTCTAAGTAAAATGATCTTATTTCAGAGGCTTTTCCTCTCCATTATTCTCTCCCACTGGGGATGTGTCTGCAAGAGAAATGATTAAGACTAGCCTGGACTTTCCATTTATACATGAAGAACCCGTTTCCTGCTGAGAAGAAAGAGTCCAGAATTGCAATGCTGTCCCAGATGCACGGTATTTCGGTACCTCCAAGTGCTGGGTGAAATTCCAGCCATACTTAAGACATCTGACAACAGTGCTGCCTAATCCAATTGAAGCAGCCTCTGCACTTAAATCATTATTCCCACCCTCATCACTCTTCCATCACAGAGACCACAAAAGTGTTTGTTTACTGCTCAGTGAGCCAGGTCAGTGAAACGATCTGGCTAAAAACTATACTAGACAAAAATAACATTACTTTTCCTGCTGGAATCTGGCTGAACAGCCAGCAATGCCAACACAAAAGAAGATACAATACAGAGATATAAGTGAGCAGCAGAGGATGGGAAGGACTGAAAAAGCTAGCACAGAAGTAATACACATCAAATTACAGCCCTATAGCCCTGTTAATTTGCCCTTTAGTCCTAAATCCACCTGATAAAGCAAACAAAAAAAAAGGATTCTAATTAAGAAAAAGATGCAGACTGCACAGAAAGCATCCAGAACAAAGATGTGGAATGGGGCTTTGCACTAGAGGAAACTGCAAGACAATATGCAATCAAAACTTAAAAGGAGTAGGAAAAACTGATTAAAATCCCTGCTATTTGTATTCTGACAACTACAATACAGATCATTGTATCTTGGGTCTTCTGTAGTAAATTTAGAAATTGCTAAGAGTGGCAAATCACCCTTTTTCCAAAGCACAAGTTTATGCTGGATCTCATCACACTCCATATTTCTTGTTCAGCTGGTCACTGTGGAAACGTTTTTGGAGCGTGCCAGGAGTCACGTAGCATCTACCTGGGGAGCCCCCGCATTAATCCGTCACCTTCGTGGGTTTCTCTGAGCCCATTGGCTGGTAAGAAGAAAAAGGAGCCTCTCGCCCCTCCCTGCTCCAAATGAAAGACGCTTCCTCTAAATCTTGCTACAGGATTTCAGGCTCAATTCAGCTTCTTTGGGGCTTTTGTCACCAAACAAATGTGATGTCTTTGAAAGAAAGATTAACAGTTTGATGAAAGGATGCAATGGACAGCTTTGTTCTGGCCTGCTTCCCCCTAGAGCTTTCGGTCACTGTCACTTTCTTACCCACGGGAGAATATCTGTCTGACTCTCAGAGGAGATTATGGCCACCTTGTAAGATTTTTCCTCTCCTGGTAACAAAGCACTGGCCACTTTGAGGAGGTGATAATGATGAACAGGGGCTGGATTAGGGGCAAAGAACCTCACATTGATCTCTGAATTCTGAGAGAACACAAAGCAGTCGATGCTGGGATTCAAAACCCACCGAATACTTAGAGCACATCCAATTCACTCTCCTGCAGGAGGGGCAAGGCCACAAGCCCTGTCAGTCCTCCAGTTGTACTTCTTACCTCATCATCAAATTAGCAGGGTTAGTTAAAAGAGCTTGGGATGAGGAACAGATGGCACGGATTATGAACTGTTGATGTTTTCATACTAAACTGGATACGAATTCTGGACCCAATTACCCGAAGTTTACTGGTTTCCGAGAAGGCTGTCCCATGGAGCATATCCACACAGCACAGTGCAGTGTTGATATTAAAGGTAATTCTGAACACTAAGGATGGCTACACATTTTTCAATGCCTGGGACAGCCTAGCTACCTCTGCACAGTACTACTGCTGTACAAATATACCCGTACATGAACTGTCCCTTGTCCTTTTCCCTACACACACACCCACACACCCTTTCGCCATGCAGAATTTCAATCCAAACGATATTTGTGTACAGTAAAACAAAACAATGCCCATTGAGTTCCTTCTTGCAAGAGCTCTAAGGCCAAAGAGGCAGCAGACAGCAAAGCAAAGCTCTATTCAGGGCTGGCACCGATGCCAATGGCTGCGCAGGCAGGAGCTGCCACTCCTTGCGTGGAGCCCCTTCAGAAACAGATCACTCCTAGCAAAAGCTGACCTCATTCAGACTTCAGTGACATAGTCTGTCCTAGGATTTCCCCCACAAGTAATTTTTCATCATTCCCTAGAGAAAGGGTTAGGCCAAGACTGACTGATGTGCTGATAAAACTACAACTTCTGGTTCTATGAGGCTTTACAAGCATTTCCCATCAGTTCAGCAAGAAGTTCATCTCCTTTTCATGTCCAACGAACCAGGAGCTGAAATGGAGACAGGGTGGGTGATGATTTCTTTCACTGAGGAGAAAAAAAAAATTTAAACACAATCCTTGGAAAGTTGCTACAAAGACTCTGCTTCTGTCCTCATTCTTTCACTACAGCAGTCAGGAGGGTAAAGGACTCTACCACAGCTCCCAGTTGATGGGCAGCCCACCTCCAGTATAAACTTATCCAAGACCTCTGACTAAACAAGACCCCTGAGGTGATAAAGACCTAGGACCAAAAAGCAGTGAATGCACATGACACAAAGCCCAAGGAAAACAAACTCCTTTCCAGAAATTGAGTCTGACCATGATCAGCCAGTCAAAAGCTATAATACTAGCTGGCTCTGAAGTCCTCTTGCTGTGCTGCCACATGAGAGGTTTCAGTCTGATCTTGAACTCCTGAGCTGGCAGTGTGCCACCTTTTAGGAGGGACATCTTGTCTTGCTCCCAGGCAGCTCTCTTGGGTCACTTCAGCAATGGGTTTAACAGCCCCTAAAGCCTCCCAGTCCACATATCACTAGCAAAAATGAAGAGTGCCTCTACTCTTGAAGGATGTAGGAGACACGCTTATGTATTTGTGTATGTCCATTGCATGCTTGTGCTTGCTAAGGATGCTAAGAAAGCTACTGAAAAGCCCAGTGACAATTCCAGAAATTGCCTAAGCTTGGGAGAGAGTATCTTCTCTACACCTACAGTTCACGAGGCCAGTATATCATACACAGTCTGAGGTAACTCAGGTCATACCTTCTCGATTTGATGCTGCTCTTAGTGCTTTTCTTTCTCAATTTTACTTTTCTGTGGTTTCCTTCCTGTGCACACTGACAATGCTGGCACCATAGTGCGCCCTGCTGGAAGACAGCAGCTAGAGCCATCCTAGAATTATTTCTAGCGATGTCTTTTAAGAGAGAGCTTTGGGCACCAATGCTTTTACTAATAATCCACTGAGCCAGCTACCGGGTTCGACTTTTGGATCTGAAATCCAACTGTTCCAATGCACACTAATCTATTCTACTCTTCTAACACTGTGTTCTAAAGCTTGTTTAACAAAACCACTTGTTTAAAATGTCAGATAATTCCACAGGGTACTGTAGCCCAGCTTCACACATACGCCAAGCCAATCTAACAAGGAATGAGAATAGATGTGAGCCATGCTAGATATTTTGGTCTACATTTTGACTACCTCTTTTTATCCTTGCAAACACGAAGCACTGCCCTCTCATTTATTATGAGTCTTTTAGTTTAGATTTCAGTAAGACAGCTTGAAAAGCCTTGTCCCCGTGTGGCTCTTGGCAGGCTAAGAAGTAAAGTGCTCTTGCTCTCGGCTTTCACAGAGCTGGGGAGGTGCTGCTTATTGTTAAGCAATGAAAGGGGTGGGCTCAGGTCACATCTGTGAAATGTTAGCAGAGAAGGGAGGCTGGGTGAAAGTAGGTGGCCAGCACAGCATAGCACTTTGCTGGATTTTGCAAGGCCACTGGGGAGATAGGCAGCCATTTGTCTTAGAGCCCTGATAACGGGCCCTAGCACTCTGCTGGCGGGCTGGGGGGCTGTAAATACCTCTGCAGACGCAGGCTCTTCAAATGGCTGGAGACCGAGGCTGATAGAGGATTAATCGCCTTGAAGGCAAGGGGGGGGCGGAGAGGGGGGCATCTAAAGGGAGTTAATTAGCTGTGTTAATGCTGGAGATAAAGCAGGTTCGGGCCTCCTGGCCTTCTTCCTTCCTGCACCCGGGCTTTTGGAGCAACCAAGATGGGGCTACCAAAATGGCCCTTGGGAGTGGCCACAGAAACTATCTTCCACTTAGAAATGCAGCTCCTCCAACTTCAAGGGCCCATTAAGCACCAGCTTTTGCTAAACTGATAAAGAGCAAGCTAATGAACCTTAGAGGACAGGAGGTTAGCGTTCTAACCCATGCTACTGTTCAGCAAGTTTACAGAAAGGCTAGTCCCCAAAGTATCCAGCCAAGGAAATGGCCACAAATCCCTTTGTCTGTAATGCTGTATAAGGAATGCTCCAAAGTCACTATACTTTCAGACGAAGAAACAGAGCTTCAGACCAAGTGGCTGTCACTTCCTCCAGTCAAAATGGTAAAGGAGCTGAAATGATCTTCTGTCTAGGCCCTTCTCCTCTAGCTTAATCTTTAAACAGCAAGTAGACAAGACTCAGGATGATGCATCCTGCCACTGTATATCCACTTAAATCGATACTATAAAATTTCTCCCAGCATTAATGTCAGCAATTACATCTGAGAAGTCTCAGCTCCCCAGATTACCATTCACAACGGAGAGCAGCAAGTCAGGAATCTCTTTAGTCCTACTTTGAGCCCTCACACACCATAGTTCAGAAAGCAAAGCCAGCTGCACTGAGCTGACTTGCTCTTAGAGTCACGGTCTCAGGAACCCATCAGTACCGGACACTTAAACTCCACAGAGTATTTACACACTGTAATACAGCCATTCTCATGGTCTTTTCCACAGAACAGATTGAACTGGTTATGTCTCTCACCAGCCCTTGAATAATTTTGTGACTTTTCTGCAACTTTCCAGTTTTGCAGTGTGCAGTAACCCAGTCCTGATTCTACTAACAGTATATGCACCTCCCTGTTCCTATTTGCTACGCCCTTGTTTATATGTCTGCAGATCAAATTAGTCATTTAGGTCTCAGGATCAGACTGGGACCTGATGTTTGGTGGGTTGTGCTTGGATTTCCTTTCAGAGCTACAGCTTCCAGAATACAAATTTCAAAGTCTGGCTTCCAGTCCTCACTCTTAGATATGTGACTTTGCAGGTAGCTACTTCAAAATGTACTGTATTTAAGTAAGCCCAGTTTTCCAGATCTTTGTATCTATCCTGTCCCTGTCATTCTATGTCTCTCCACCAATCCTTTACTTCTATATAATTTATAAATAAGTTGAAGAATATTGATACTGGCACTGGTCCCAGCTGAAGCCCCTTCTGACCCCTTCCAGAAATACACCCATTCGGTGATTTCTGAATCTCAACTACTAATGAAGATTAAGTTTAGGGGAATAATTCTGCAATGCTGGGATTTATTAAAGGTTAGTATGCCCCAACTCTCCCGAGATAATGATTTCAGAAGTAACTTATTTGGTTGCTTAACTCTTCCTTCCCTCAGCAAACAGTTGGAAAACTGTCTGAAAGAGTATTATATTGTCTTTGTTTGATGCGGGTCCATATTCTTTCCAAAAACAAACCAGAAAAAAAATATGGAGCACTTCTGCCCTTCCACATTCATACCAGCCTTTTTATCATCACCATTTAGTGACAGTTTCCAATAGCATTACTATGCTTTCTTTTCTTCTCAATATAGCTGAAATAAATCTGCCTTACCGTTGTCATGGACTACTCCATGTTATTCTGGTTCTCTTTGTCATTTTCTACTCATTAAAAATTCCAGTTTATATCAGGCACTAATTGTTCCAAACTTTCTGATTTCCTTTTATGTCTTTTTTTATTCTAATTTCTACTCCTATTCCGCAAGGGAACTGTGGTAGGCTTTCAGCCAAAAGCAGCTATTTATTGACTGGGAGTCATGACTTCTGAAGAAAGTCTTCTCATATAAAACCTATTTCCAGTCATATCTTTTCCTATCTAGACATACCTCCCCACCCACATCAATTTTTAACACTGTCCTGTTGGTGTCCCTTATCTCCATATCAAAGTGATCTAAGCCAGTAATCTGTAACAACCCTCAGAGTCAAGTTAGTGCTTTTCAAGTTAGTGCTAGTTTGAAAGCGCCAAGGCACTGCATTCTCCACCCGTCTCACTTCCTCCCAAGCTTTCTGTTCTACACTAGTACCTTAGGCTTTCTCTCATCCCTTTTCTTTATTCTTGCAAAATGGAGCATAGTCTGATCTGATACCAAGGTCACAGCAAAATCAACCTTCCCCCTCCATTTCCACTTTCCCCATCACATCAATGCCTCGCAAGTGACTAGTATTTCATATCCCCCAACATTAGGTCATCAAGTGAAAATGCTGTAGGCATGCTAGGAATTATTGCTCTTTGCTTTGCCATTCCATTATCCACAAGTACATGTAAAACTGCCACAATCCTAGTTCCTGAAATGCTATGTTCAGGGTTCCAAACTCCATGCAACAGAAAGGACTGCACTGGCAATGTGCCAGCAGCTGAAAGGCCACATCTAATTGTGCATAAAGTTGAGCAGATTGTCTGCTTAGACTAGGGCAAACAAGCTTATCTTTAAAGCAGACATATGGCCAGCAAAACCTACAGATCCCAGCATGCAACATTCTGGCCAGCTGGCCATTTGGATCAGAATGAAGCTTTACATGATCTGATACTGCAGTGACAGAAGATCAGTATTGCATGTTCATGCCTTGAGATAAGGTTCTCATTTCCCACTTTTCTCTACGATCATTTTCAAAAATGTATTTTTTTAATAAAAGCTAAGCCACACAGCCACTTGTCTGTGGGAGATGAGACACTAAGAATAAACAGACAAACTCAGAGTATGATTAAAGAGGAGCATCAACATACTCTGAACTCTTAAAAGTTCACAGATGATCTGATAAATAGACACGCAGACAGAATTTGGAACCTGCAAACACCACAGATACCACTGGTAAAGATAAGGATGGCAGACAGCTTTGTTACAAAACTCCAGGTTTTCCAATTCTGCACTAAACTCTGCTTTTACCATTGTTGCCTTTATTCAACCCACTTTTAACTTCCATTCTTCCCACCTCTCAGCTGTCATATAAAATGTTCTCTCTGCCTCCAACTTTTCATTCTGTAAGACACCTCTGCTCTTCTAAAATGACACGCCATCCATTTTATGACAGTTACCCCCTTGACAGCCATCACAGATGCTAAGTCTCCAATTAATAGAGAAAACTATTCAAACAGAGTTGTTACTTTTAGACAGGTTAAAATCAGCCCTTAATCTTTCAGTCCTGTTCTTTGGGTCTTTTAAGATGCTAGGGGAATTCTAGCCAATGCAGGCTGGGAGCATCACTCCAATGTTGCTTATCCACAGTCCACTTCTTGTGTATTTGTTGAGGATAGAAACAATTCTGGCTTCAGTCACAATTCTAGATGCAATAAATTTGACAATTCCTACTTCTGCTCTGACAGTAACTGCTTAAGAGAGAATCTAACCAGGAAAGGCAAGAAAAACTCCAGGTCAAAATGAGGGGATTTGACAGAGCTATGAACAATGTCAGGAAATAGAAAAAGAACTGTCTGCTTTTTCTGCTCTGTCAGGACCAAACATGCACTGTCAGCGCTGAAGAAAAGTAATCCAGAGTCTGAATGCCTCACAACCAGGAGTGAGTGACTTTAGCAGAGCCATCCTGATAAAATCAGCAGAAAGCCTGTGTCTGCCCTCTGTTCTTTTTTTTTTTCCCACACACATTTTCACAAGCAACCAGTACTTTTAGGCAACCTGAATGGTTGTCAAAGGAGAGTGGGTTGATCTTTCTTTAAAATCAGAGCTCCTATCTGCATGTAATAGAGTGTAATTAGAGAGACTACATGCCTTGCTGATCCTGTAACCAATTCCTGTCTTACCTCCTTCACCTGACAAGCTCATTCCATCAATCCCCAGGTTCAGTCCAAAAAAGAGCAGGACAGAGCAACCAGAGCTGCACAGGCATTATGATGAACCTTCTCTTTCATTAAGAAGCACTCAGCTGCTCTTGAGCTCAGGTAGTCTTTGAGAGGTAACATTTTTGAGTAGACCAAGAACTGTACTAACAGCAACAACCTCCTGGGAAGGGGCAAAGGTTCATGCTTACACAGACCTCAGGTTGCCACAGGAAGACAAACACAACAATGGCACAGTTGAGCCCCACTTTCTATCTGCCATGGGGTAAAATATAGCTACAAGTCAAATTTGATTTCAAGACTTCAGCAGAACTGCCATTTTCATGTCTAACACATGGCATGTCTCCCTACCAACAAGGGAGGGAGGAAAAAAAGGGGGGAGTAGGGGGAAGGCGAACAATACCAACAATTGAACTACTGTATGAAACTGCAGACGAAATTTTCTTAGGAGATATCTAGGATCTTATTCCTCCCTTGCAACACTCCCTTGAGTCAAAAGAGTCACCTCAATGAGCCAGTGTACATAAAAACATGCAGTCTCTCCAGACTACACCTCTGGAAAACTATTTCATCAAGGACACTCCCACTAAGTTGAATAGTGGTTTAGATTTTAGCGGTTTATGCTCTGTACAGTCAAAAATGTTCAGAATTCAGGCAAGAGCTCACTAGGTTCATTCTCAGTTCTTTTTTGCCAAAGGGAAGATTGTGGGGGCAGGCGAGGGAGGGGGAGGAGACAGAGAGAGTGAGTCTGAAAGCTATTTACATCACTGGCAATTCACTGTCCTTCCACTCAATTCCATCTGGCACAGGTTGTCTGTTATCCTATCCTACTACTCCAGGATAGGAATAAAATAGCAAACCTAAGTTCTGATTCTGTCCCTAGAATCTTCCTAGGCAGCAGGATTTGCAAACCCTTGGTCTAATCCAAAAGAAAATGCAGAAAATCAGCATAAAGCAGTTAGAAACAAATAACAAGCCATTCCCATTTAAGCCATTCCAAGTCATTCTTTGGAGAAATATCCTGCCAGAGGAATTCCTGGAAGACACTTTAAATATATTTAACAGTTGTCCAGCAGAATGGTAGAGTTGTGAATGAAGACACATTCCAGTATGCATATCTTTTTTCTTCTTCCACTGTTTATAATCCCACTGGAGTACAAACTATTCCATACTACAGCATTTCTAATAGCTTATCAAATGAAGGTTTGAATCCAGCCTCTCAGAGATACCAGCTTGGCGTTAATGAGAGCCCATTTAGATAAAGAAGAGCAATACTGGGTGGGACAAGAGGTGTGAAATACTTCAAACCCCATAAATTCCCTCTATCACAGGTGGAGTTATCTCTTCCCATAGGGACATCAGTTGTCACAGGCTTTATGGAAGTCAAGAGAGAATATGACACTCGAGCAGAGGGATTAACTACTAGTGTGGTCAAACCTGCTGTGAGGATTTGATAGCCCTGGTACACTTACATTTTACTATTGTAAGCATTTAGAATTGCTTAAAATGGGAATTAACTACAATATTTAGTAAAGGATAAAGTTCCTTTAAAGGTTCACAGAAGCTTCCCCTAAGCATACCACCTCTATAGTAACCCACAGCAGTCACCTCAGTGTTTCCTAAACTACTCATACTGCCTTTCCTTTCATTGCATCTGTTGACTTTCCTACCTTTACCTTGTGGGATATCATGCTCCAGAGAATCTAGAAAGTCAGTGGATGGGTCCAGGTTAGCCTTTTCCAGCAGGGTTTTATTCTTCAGGTTAACAGGCTCAGTGAAATGGAAATAGGAACTTAACTTTTTTGCCTCCACCAAAGACAGACCTGCGAACAGCCATTGGTGACCATTAATACAGTGAACTAGGACAACATTCATTATACCATGGAGTATAACAATGTTTCTCTAACACCCACAGCATAGGACAGAATCACAATCATTCTCCAGTAGACTGCAGAAGACCAAAGGTGTCAGCCCTCCCTGATGATGTGCATTGCAGAGCATACTGACTGTAGTTCAGATAAGAAATGGGCACCGAGTTGAGACTAACTCTCAGTGCCCACCCATTTGGTTACATCCTGTATCTAGATGGAAAATTCCCTACAGCTACAATTGCTAAACTACAGTTTATATTTTTTCATGGCTAAGCTTCATGAACAAAGATATGGGAAGGGCTCTACCCACGCTTGCTACAAGCGCACTGGTGGCTAAAAAGACCAATGCAGGATAGACAAGTCCGGGAACAAAAGGCACAGCTAAAAGTCTCTTTGGGTGGTATTGACGAGGCACAGTTCTTTCTGCGATGTCTTTTCTCCTCAAGGCTAATTCTACGTGAGTTTTCAAAGGAGGCAGCAGTGTTATAGATGGTGTGTCTCCACGATTCCCGATTTGAGGCCAGAGTGGACCACTGATGGTCAATATGGCCAGAACTAAGGTGCTGTTTCAAGGAGCCCTTGTATCTCCTCTTTGGGGCTCCTCTGTTGCGGCAGC
>WEIV01003140.1:171636-212401 GCA_013390005.1 Calyptomena viridis
ACCGCCGCCCGCCCCGGGCCTGAGCGCCGGCTGTGGGTCAGCCCGGACTTCCGCCACAACGACGAGGGAGAGCGCGGGAGCCGCCTGTGCCTGTGCCGGCCCCGGCCCCGTGCACACCGAACCCCGCCCGGGACACAGAGATGCTGGCAAGGCCGATAAGGGTACAGTTAGGGATGCCAGACTGTGTTCCTCAATTTCAAGAGGCCTAAAATCCAAAGCCAAGTCCAAAAAGCAGGAGGGCATACAATTGCGCTGCACTTTCGCTAGGATACCACAGAGGGGTCCGTTTTCCTCATTTCTTACATGAACAACAGCAAAAGAAACCCCTTCTGAAGCTCATTGCTCACACTGTCATTCTTACAGATCCAGAGGAGGGTCACGAAGTTGGTAAGAGGACTGCAGCACCTCCCCTGAGAAGACTGGAGAAGAGAAGTTCAGGCTGGAGAAGAGAAGGTTGCCTGGAGACCTCATAGCAACCTTTCTGTATTTGAACGGGGCCTACAGGGAAGATGGAGAGGGACTCTTCATCCCTCTGTAACTATAGTGATAGGATGAAGAGTAATCGGTGCAAATAGAAAGGGGAAATTTAGGCTAGATATTAGGAAGAAAATCTTTACTGTGAGGATGGCAAGACACTGGAACAGGTTGCCCAGGGAGGTTGTAGGTGTCAACCCTGGCAGTGTTCAAAGCCAGATTGGATAAGGCCTGTGGGAGATTTCCCTGCTCATGGCAGGAGGGATTGGGACTAGGTGATCTTTGAGGTCCATTCCAACCCCTTAACATTCTATGATTTTATGATGTTATGTAGCTTATATACATCTATAAATAAATGGCTTATTTATAAGCTTATTTATAAATGACAGCATTTGGATTGCTCTTTGGCAGCTCATTTTGCTGAATCACATACAGACAGACATCCAGGAAACAACTCCTGCTCTAAAAATCCTGCAGTATGGCTTAACACAAAATGCAATAAATAAGTAATGAGATTGTGCAGCTGCTTAGACAAATAGAATTTCTGTTTGACGTCTTCAGGAAGTTTAATTTTTATATGTTTGCATTATATAAATAAATACATGTATGCACTTACATTTAAATCCATTGGGAAGTCATAAATTCTTTCTTTTTCATCAATTTCCTGTTAACTTCTAAGAAAAACACTGATCCTGGGACTTCTGCCTGTAACAGTTGTCACCTTTTTCTTTTGTCAACTGAGATGTTTAATGAGCTGTACAGCATGCAATCTGACCCATTAGCTTTACTTACGCTGCAGAAAAGGCAACTCAAGTTTCTGAAGGCTAACCACCTCTCTTTGACATGAATCAGGCAGAATAGGCGGGAGTGACCACAGATATTTTTGTCTGCCCTGTCACCTATCTGTGCCATGCCGTAATTTGCTCAGTGGAATAGGACCTTTCAGACTTTGTAGACTTTAGAGAAATCACTGATTTCCCTAGAACTGTGTGTTAATACTTTATGTTAGGGCTATGATCTGACAAGTAAACTGACCAGCAGAACTGCAAGCCAATCTCATTTCACATGAGTCAGAGAGGCAACCCAAGACCACAATGAATTTCTGCCACTGTCAGCCACAGCTGGATTCAAACCAGATATTAACAGCTGAGAGGCTCTTTAGCCTGCTATGGATTTTCTAAGCCACCCAGTCTCTAGTCTTTGTCTGTCCTGATTGAAGATTATTGAAAAGGAAATCTATAGCTTAAGGAAATTCTTCCTGGTTCAGTAAAGTCTAGTGGGTAACTGTACTCTGCTTTCCTTTGTCTTGACCCCAATTACTAAACACTGATAAGGATCGGGAAGTAAGTGGTTGCATTATTTAACAAATGAAAGGTCAAAAGCGCTGCTATTCAGCAAGGTCAAAGGTTACCATCACTGTTATTAAACAGTTTGAAAGCAGTTTCTCCCATTCCTTGCCATTCCAGGTTCAGACAAGGAGGTGCTCAGCAGTTGAGCAGCCAGGAGGGAAGAGAGGCACCAGGCATCATTTAGCCAGCTGCTGGCTAGGTGGCTTTCCTTAGACACCTGCTTCCATGAGGGAAGGCGCCACAGCCCAGCAGCTCCCATCAGAGACTGAGCTGTCCTGCCTTTGCACAGAACATGCACGTACCTGTGTGCCAAACAGCTTCAGCTCCTCCCAGCTCCATCCTTTAGAGCTGGCATCCTTTGGGGTGAGAAATCAAACCCAGATTCCTTTTCGCTCGTCCCAGGAAAGGCACAGAACATCGGAGCAGCATTGGAGTTAAACTACTTGAAATACATGTAAGTTGCTGCTGTGTGCACAGTGGCTCCTGTGCACTTGCACAGCCTCATAAAACAAATGAAAATACTTTCAGTGATGTAGTAGGAAGTGAGCTCATCTTCCTTCACGTTCTTTAGTATACGTTACCTCAAAAGAAAGAAGAATAGCTATCGTTCCATGTCACTTCCATTTCTGCTGGTACAGATTAAGCAAGCTGTCCTCAAAATAGTCTTGCAGGACAACTGTTGCACTGTCTTGGGTATCCATTGGACTGACACTGATCACAGATTATACTGGTATCCATCATCTACTTTTTCCTGTGGTAAGGACAATCTGCAGCTGGTTCTGGTGCAGAAAAAAGATAGGTGTTCCTCCCAGGTGTGTTGAATACGAAGTCTGATTTTCTTCCAAATTATGTCAAGAATTCAGACTGTCTATGGCTTCACAAAAAATTGTAGCTTTGAATCATTTTCCTGCATTTAAGTCATTACTGTATAAAGATAGTAAAAGATAGTAAACAAGGAAGGAAAGTAGAGTTTTCCTGAATAAGGAGAGATGGCTGCTTGTCAAAAGAGGAGGAGACTGGGGATGACAAACAGCTGAACAAACTTCAAGAACTGTAAAGCAATGTCTTGAGTTATGCTGAGCATAAAGTAAGGAACTAGAGCCAAGTAATGGCTTAACAGCAACAGAAGGGATCAGGGGTGTCCCTACCTGATATAGTACAGACACTTTCCTCTCTCTTGGAAATTGTACTAAATATGGAAAAACTCTGGGAATACTTTGACTGCAAACTATTCAAAGGAAAAGGATGTGGATCTTTTGGCTTGCCCAGCACCAATGCCGTTTTCTCCATTAGTAAGACCTGTGCTAGCTGTGTGCAGTCACGGGGACACTTGAAGACAAAGGGGTGAAAGTGCAGTATGTGCCATGAGCTGGACTCCTCTACTTCTGGAATCCCTGCAATAGCACTCTGGATAACAACTCAGCAAGAAATCAGGCTAGTAGGTCAGGATGAGAACAGCTGTGCTGAGATACAGAGGAAATCTGCAAGATGACTGTGACAAGCCTTCCCTGGAGATTCTCTTTGGCATAATCCTGGGCAGGCAATATGCCCAAAAAAAGTGTTTATCCTGCCCTACTCAGGAAGAGACAGGCACGAGAGCCAAAGAGCTTTGTCATTTTGCGATATGATGTTTTCTATGCCTTTAGGGTTTGTTTCATGCTTTTCATCACTCCTGTAGTTAGTCCTGTCATCCTGGCTGCTCTTGGCACAGGGCGGGCAGGTAAAGAGTCTACTGGGGTAAGAAGTACCAATGTTCTGCTTATATCATCTTGCCTGGGCATCACGTGAGTAGCTGTGATACTTCTAGCTGGTAGCTGAACACACGTGTCTGTCTTGCTTGTTTTTCAGGTGTGCAGAGGGATGAGATGCAGCACTCTGACCTTGCACACACCATGCTGCCAGTCAGACTGCTGACAGCCTGAGTGGGAAAATGCTGTTGAGGAACCCTGAGAAAGACAAAACAGCACAGTGATAAACTGCTACATCAGTGTAATTCTGACTGTGATTTGGCTTCATGAGGATTCAATGCATTGATATAGGCGTTATCCACATTTCAGGCTGCCCCTTATCCTAGTATCTTGGAACTAGGATTTAACAAAACAAATAACTAATGCACGGGTTTTCAGACATCCTACAAGGATAGGCACTGCATGAAAGATTGCTTAATTGTTTTGGTGATTCCCTGGAAGCAGCTTGCTGATGGCAATCCCTGGTCTTTACAAGTTCAATTTTTAGGAGTGATACTCATCCTATCTCTACAAGCTGAAGTGGTTACAGCAAAATGGTGGAAGAGTTTGTCTTATAGTATGGGACCTGAATGATTTAGGCTTTTCAGAGCTGTGACAAAGACTACGTATCACATAGAGGAATGAATCAACACCCATCAGTAGTCACAGTCTCAATGTAACGGAGTTTAATCAACTTGTCCTTGGAAGAGAGCTCAACGAGTCTGAAGCTTTCAAGTGGCTCCAGGCAGAAGCTTTCTAAAGCATTTAAGCAAGGGAGTAACAAAGACCTGGGTGATGCCTGATGCATGTGACAAGCTGATGATGGAATGAGTGTTTCTGGTCTACCACTTGAGAGCCCAGAGCAGGTGAGGAATTGGATTCAGGAGTGTTCTAGGATGAGAACAATTGACAGGGCAAATCTCATTAACTAAAAGTTAATTAACTAAAATATTCTTCTTGTAGTAAGCTTTGTTTTAATCTAGGCAGAGCTTATTCCTGTTGGAGACAACTGCATGTCTCTCTTTGCCAGATAGTCAGAGACCACTGGCCTTTTCTGATGTCACTTTCTGTAGCGATTGCTATTTTCAACATTTTTTTTCCCTCAGGAAAATACTTCCCAATATGAAATTTCTGCTCAGTCTCAGGTACCTGATTAGGCCTATTAACCTTTAAAGATGTACAGGAACCAGAGACCAACTCAGGTGGGATGCATAGCTTCAGCTAACTGTACCCTCCAAGCACCAAACATCCAGAGAGGTGTTTGCATCCCCGTCTTTGGGGCACTGACTCTTGTTGGCAAAGCTCAGCCATCCTCTCAGCAAGCCTTTTGCCTTTGTGTGGATTCACTCTCCCATGTGCTGCTGAATTACTGTGTTTTAAAAACCCAGATGGGTCATGCTGACACTTGTTATGTGGTTGCCTTTCCCAATAATTTAGTGGAGCCAGGTAAATTATATCTGAATAGGGGAGAAAAAGAGGGTTCCCTGCACAGTGTGTGCTGCAAAGTCTGTCCCTCCACATGCAGTGTGTAGCCCTCACCCATCCAGCCTTGCAGTTGCATTAACAAAGGAGGGTTTACCTTGTTTTTATTGCAAGTCTGAAAAATAAGTTCTATCTAACTCAGGAGAAAATGTTACTCCTCTGAAATTTCCAGCTTTTCTTTCCCACCTCTACTCAGTTCTGGGCAGAGACTGAGGAAATCTGAGATGACCCAGGAGAGAAAGCAGCAGAGATCTCTGCCTAAACTGTTTGAATAGATAATACCCTTTCCAAATACTGGCACCTGGGAATCCCTTAATGACTTGGATGGTGCTTTGGGTAGACTGAATATCTCCTTTCAGAAACAAAGGCTTATTATTATTTATTTATCTGCCTTAAATCTTACAAGCAGTTAGAAAGTAACTATTTCTTGTGTTATATTCCTGCCACTGTGCTGAATACCATGAGGTCCAAGTGTGTTCTCATTTACCCTGATTTAACTACAAATGTAAATCTATATTAGGACAGATACTTCATATCAAATTTTCACAGAGCAGGATTTGTCCCTATTCATTTAGTCAAATTTTAAACACACATTGCCCATTCAGAAAGGAATTATATGTGAAAAATTCCAAATATTAAATGGATGCATGCCTCCATCATGTGTGCCTTAGCTATTGAAAAGCTAAGTAATCATTTGTAACTGAGAAGATAGGGTTGTCACTGAAAGAAGAAATAGACCACCCTGTAAAATGTATTTTATTCTCTACATTGGGTAATTGTTTTAACAACTGAGCCTTTATCGACTTTTCTTTATTGACAAAGCTCTGGTAGAAGATATTTTTTTCATTCTTGTCTGCATAGACACTTCTACTTGATCTAAACAGAGAATGCAGTTTGTGGTTTCATGAGTATGCATGAAGACTCTTCTTAATAACCTGAGTCCTAATCCTCTGAAATTTATCTCCTATCTCTTTCCCTCTTGCCTTGATTTGTTTATCATTGTCTGCATCATTCCCAAAATCTGATTAAATCTATCAAATCATAATTTGTAGGGTTGAGCCACACATTCTTTGCAGATGCCTTTCTTGGTTTGACCTCTTTTCCAGTTCTTTGATCTTTAAATAAGTAAAAGAACTTACAGCACAAGGAGTGAATAAGTAAATGCTAAAACTTTAGAGGTTTTCTTTTACATGAACCCAGCTTACATTTGTAAACTGCAAGGATGGAGGGTCACTCTGGGTTTGCTTGGCACCTAGCAGAACTAATCCTCCTCCCAGTCTCACTTGTGGCCTTTAGTCTATGTGGGAATACGAGTAGGGTCACATATAATAACAATAATAACTACCAGCTTGCTTTCCTGCAGCAACTGCTACCTTCGTCTTTGCTTCTACCACCTGTTCTTCAGAATTTCCTGCAACACAGTGACCTTGTCCAGCAAGGTCTTGACATCATTGCAGATCTGAGCCAGGGAACTTTCCTCAATGACAATAAGAGAAACCACATGCCCAAGTCCCCACTCCTGAGTTTGTCAATGCAGCAGCACAGCTCTGTGCCCATGGAAGATGATGTGGGTCTCACACAGCCAATTATTTAGGCTTCATAGCCAGGCACAGGGAAATTTCATGTTCAAAACATTTTTTAAGGCATAGAGGTACATCTGAACTACGAGCCTGGAGCCGTTTTCCAGCTTGGAGGCCCAGATGTGCACTGTAGTCACATCCTGCTTGTTTGTCAGGATGCAGCCTGGGTGTGTAACTGTCTGCCCTCTCTTCCCTCTCCTCCCTAACATGCTTCTGGCTTTCCACTGGAAAAAAACCTGGAATTGAGAGTAGGAGGGTGGATGCTGTGGTGGACTTCCGGTTTAGACTTCCTTAGAATCTCATATAGTTCATCTCAGAACTAATAGCAACACATCACAAAGCTTGACCTGGCAGAGTAGAATCACATTTTAATGGCCTGTTGCCAACTTCTGAGCACCTAAGGCATGCAGACTTGGACTATGGTGGTGGTTTTGAACCAAATTTCCTTTCCCAGAGAACCACCACGAGGTGACTCCAAGCACTGTTTATTTTATAGCTACCATTACCGGAGGGGATGAGTTAAGGTGTAACTGTTTTGGGAGAGAGCTGTTAGGGTCAGTACTGGCTGGTCTGGATGCCTAGTTCTAGGACTTCAGTGGGTCTCTGTGTGCAAATGCTGAATCAATTTCAAAATACTAAACAATTTAAAGTTTCCCTTTCATTTGACCACAGCTTTATTTTTGCCCCTGTTAACCCAGAATCACATCTGGTCAGCTTGAGATCGTTTATCTTAGAAATTATGGGCCACAGCTGTAAGAACTTGGCTGAGGGAAGGTGAATACTGCAGCCTATTTCTAAACATCATCTACTTGATGTATACAGAAATAGGAGCTCAGGTAGGCTGTTACATGTGTATTGCTGAGTGGCTGGAAGAATAGTGCTGTGAAAAAAAAATGAAATCAAGAATGGGTTAAAATACCAGTTTGGCAACAGCTGGAGGCTATTGGCTGAAGCCTAGGTCTGGCAGAAGTAATTGTCAAAGCTTTGTCAGTGTCCTGATTTTGCTGGGTCAGGATCTCATCTAAAGAATGCAAACGAGGAGTCAATGGAACAGCAGTTGCAGAAACAGCAGTAAAACAGTTGTGGTAAGGTCAGGTATGATACTCAGTTTTTCTCATGGAAGAACAAAATTACAAACCTACAATATGAACTTAATGAGAAAGTTAAAGTAGTTGTGAGGGATCTACAGGTTCTCAAGAGAAGCTGTAAGATAATGTCATGGGAGATGATTAGAGCATGGCCTGGGCTCTGGTCATTGAGAGTACCTCTCTCCCAAAGAAAGCTCACAGCTGCCTCACATTACTGACTAAAGTGGACTCCTAAGGGGAGAGATTCCTCACAATTACTTGTTGTGAGAGCACAACAGCATGGTTCAAACTCCCAGAGGACTTCTGGTTGCAATTATATAACAATGCTAAAGTCCATTGAACTGATTGCTTAAGCCAGAAGTAACCCAGGGTGATGACTAGCTCCCTTGTACGCTGTAGAAATCCTACCCTGTAAACATTCATAGACTTCGTACCCACCAGAACAGCCTCCCTGCTCCCTCAGTAGTAAGAACATCAAGGCACTCATTCCTAACCTATAAGAATTGGTGTGGGAGAAGGTAGCATGCAAGAAATCTCTTTTAGTTTAGTTTAAACAACACTGCTTTGGGTACCCTGAACAACTCATAAATAGTAACATAATTTCTCCTCCCCTCCACTGTTTTTAAACTGAGAGATTTAATGCAAATAGAACCTGAAGGCAGCAAGGGAAGCTTTTTTTTGTTTGTTTCTTTAGTAAGTACTTCTCTTTTATAAATCATATTTTATGGGGATTTTTTCTTTGCAAGATTATGACTAGAAAAGACCTGGAGTGGTCTCTCTCTCAGGTGCTGTGTTCAGAAACAAATGGGAAATATGTTTTATGGGCAACACATTGATTTCTTTTATTTTTAGAGTGACTGAATCAAGAAAACAGTGAAGGTAGTGGAGACAGCAGGCCTGTGAGCAGCCTAAGGGGCAGGCAAGCAGCAAATGGGAATTTCACTGAATTGGTTTTATACAGCAAAAGCTTGGTACACAGTGCCCTCTTTCTTCTTCACAGAAGAGTGCATCCCTCTGAACCGTGATGTTCCAAGAAGTAAGCAAAATTCTGGCTAAGAAATATGTTGAAGAGATGCCAGCTGTTCAGCTTGGCCTCCTCCCCAATCTTTGTGTGTTTGGAAATTATGTGCAAGTCAGGGATCCTCCAGCCCAAAGGGGAGGCTGCAACAAATATCTGAGCTTAGACATTCATGTCCCTGCAGGGAGATCTCACAGACATGGACACGCAAGCCACTGCCAGCAGGAGTAAAGAGAGGTTTTGACCCTCTAGAAGCACCAGAACTGTGTCTGCTTCAAATGCTCTTTCTGTTGAAAGACTTTTGGAGTTTGGAGTGCATACGGGACCCAAAAGCAGGGAGCTGGTGAGATCCTCGCTTGTTACCTTCTCTGCCTCTACTAGGGTTCAGCCAGGCTTGTCACAAGTTGGTACTCCTCTCCTAATTTTTGTGGTTTAGGTAGTTTAGTAGTTTAGGAGACACATGTAAATCCTCTCCTAATCTTGGTAATAACAAGAGGATGGGTCTTTTCATGGAGCCTTCTCGACTGAAAGAAACACAAAACACAGAGGTACCAGAGGCTAAGAGTTTTCGCACTCCAGGAAAACACGAAGTTTCTTGAGTTAGAAACAAACCTCCAGGGGAAGGATCTGGACCTGTTGCCCAGTGCTGTGGAAATGCGTGCGGTGGACTGGCTGCACTCGGCATCCGGGGATGCAGCAGCTGCTGTGCCTGGCGCACGCACAGGTGCTACTGAGGCCTCAGCTGCTCACAGTTCCAGGAATTGGAGTAAGAGGCAGCCAGGAGGAGCAAAGAAAACAGAGACTGAATAATCAGGAAAAGAAGATAAACTGTGCTGAATGGCAGCTGGTCTTTAGAGAACAGGCTGTGTAAATACCCCAAGGGCCTTGTGCATCATCCCTGGGAAGCTAGTCCCCAGAGAAGGACTCAGCTGGATCACCACCACACTTCACACTTGGAGGTATGTTTACTTCTGCACAGCCTTCATTGTTTCCTGTGAGAACATTCCCCTGCTCATAACCAATATCTGCTGACTTTTCAACAAGCAATGTCTCCTTTCTGGACCTCTAAACATTTGCCTGTGCCAGAAAAAGCCTCCAAATAAATTATTTACTGCTCAACCTCTTCAAGACCCAGAAGGCAGAGGTGCAGACAAGTCACACTTTTTGCAGTGTTGAGTGGAGAGACCATACAACAACTAACAGAATTGTTCATTTTGTCTTCAATATAGGTGACATACAGTGTAGTTTCTCAACCTCTATGTTCTTAAAATTGAAGCAGTTTATAGGAAAAACTTGCCTGGCATAATTTTCAGCATCATATATACTGACAGCTCTACACTGATACTGTTGCAGTGGCTTATAGAGGAGGATTGCAGCTTGCCAGAACAGTGTTTCAGTGCCTGCTGTTAATGTTGATTCTGGGTGTAATTGTGCAAACCATCCTTCAATGAGTATTTAACAAAAAGTTTCACCAGTTTGCCCTTTTAATTTACCCGTTGGTCCATTTTGTGTCTGCTATTTCTCTTTCTTTTTCTGTTTGTCTTTTGCTGTGTTTCCCTCTTCTCTCTCGGTCCCTCCCCTGGTTCTCCAGAAATGTGCCTTGTAACATTCGTTCCCTGCAATTCATTTGTACTGGTGGACTTGCCAGTGCTGGAGGCACACAGCAGTTTTGGCATGGGCTTTGATGTGATCTCCAATGATCTTGGCAAAAAAACTGACCCCAGTCTGGAGCTATGGGTTTCCCTATGGTGCTCCGCAGAGGCCTCAAAGAGCAGGGATGAACCAAGGAGAGGAACAGCTGAAATAATTTACTATCAAATGGTTTCTTTGTCAAACCTGAGCTTTGGATCAGAAGAGAAGTGCTGTCAAAGCAGCAGTTAGGTGCCCTCTGGCCCTGCTTGGCACTTGGGCTCTAGCTGTGAGTGAGAACTTTGGTCTTGCACCAACCAAATCTTTGGTCTTCCTTCCACTGTCCCTGGGTTGTGGTTTCCCCCCACCTCTTCCATGCTTTTGGTGCCTGTCATTACCCAACTCCTAGTTCAGTGAAGGAGGTATCTGTCAGAAAACTCTCAGTGACTGATTTACTCTAGTTGAGGACAGTAATATATAAACAAGAAATTCTGCCACAGTCCACACCAATGGCCTGTCAAGTGCTATAGGCACACTATGCTTGCTCCCTGACACAGACAACATCCCTGCTCTAAGAAACTGCCAGTCTGATTTGAAATAAAAACGGCAAGAGATAGGAGGAAGAAGAGAGAAGATGTGCTCTTTGGCAGAGATCTGCCCTCTCTCCAAAGCACACAAGTTACTTAGAGTGTTTATTTCATTCAGAGGGAAAGGAGCTGGGGATTAGCTGTTGTCTTTATTCTGCAGGCAAGCAGCAGGTAGTAGAAACAAACCAGAGAATGGAAAAAAATGTAAAGAATTAACTTGGATGTTCAGAAAAGGTGAAAGGAACTAAATGCGCAGTGACTTTTAGAATCTACTTCTGAACTTAACTGTTCCACTCCTTAATTCTCTATCTAAGATCCACACAGTGTCAATTAAGGATCTGCGTCATCCTTGTGTTTTTTTGGCTGTTTATGGTGCCCACAGACTCTAAATGAGAACAGATAATTACTTACATTTACTCAGTACTAGGGAACTTGTGTGTAGGGAATGTGTGTATCAGAATCTAATTGTTCTAGGAATACAAACAAACAGAAAACACAGAAGCACAGAAAAAAAAGGTAGGTTGCTTTCAGTCTAAGTAGGTAAAAGAAAGAGCTGGAGAGAGAAAGCATTATCACTTCCTTTTCATGTATGGGAAATAGAGCATTAAGAGATCAAATAACTTGACCAAAGTCATAGAGAGGGTGGGCCAGGAAGTGAACCCAATCCATCACTAGCCTTTACTTGCAATCCCATCTCTTCTTTGAATAAGGACTCTGCTCCACCTGTGCAGGGAATGTGATCATGCAGGCAATAGTCTGAATGGGGGCATAAAACTCCCGGTTCATGATGTAAGTTAAATTGTAGTTTTTATAAGGTATTAAGAATTAAATTTTGAGTTTTCTGTAAGAGATAATGCTGGTAATGACTGGCTACTCAATTTCATAGATCCGTAAGAAGGACTCAAATTATTTCTGCGTTTGTACTCACTTGCACCTGTGACTTGCCTAAATCTGACAATTTACGGGAGCTGCAATGATTACCTATATACTAAGGGCAATGTTTTAGGACAGGAAAGCAGGAAAACTAAAGACTTGGAACAAAAATAGGGTTTGTGCTACCTATTTTTTAATGGAAACTGTATTGAATATCCTGTTGAAGAAAGCCTGTCTGGAAGTTGCTGAGGGATGGAAAAGACAGGTTGTTTTTCCAGAAGCTGAAGTGGTTGCAGCCACTTCTTGTATTGCAGGTGGGCAGTGAGCATGCAGTTGGTGGCTCTTGTGAGCCCATCAATTTGCCATTGTCATCACAGCTGCTGGAGATCCGTTCCTGTGTCCTGCCCTCTGTAAATAGCAGCTCATAACCACAAAGCATCAAGCGTCTCTGGTCCAGCATCAGCTCAGGGAGCCAGAGAGCTGTGTGCTGAAAGCTGCTTTCTATTTGCTTGCAGACATGTCAATATTTACTGAGTGAGGCTCCACTTTTGCCCAGCTGGAGCTTGACAGTTTTGTCACTCTTGCACTCAGTGGCCCTGTCTTCCAGCATTAACATCAGGAGGTGATGAGTGACCAGGCTGGCCTGATAAATGAGAAGAGGTCTGCAAACAGAGAACAGCAAACACTTCCTGGGGGGCTCAGGACACCTGCTGAGAAAGATGTTCTTTTTTTTGCAAGGATCAGGTAGCTTATGATGCGGTATCAGGAGAGACATGGGAAAGGTGCTGTTGGTGGTGTTGGGTGCTGGGTGTACCCAGCTGTGAGCAGGGGTACAGAGTGAGCTATTAAGATGCTCTCATGGGGAAGGCACAATGCCACCTCAGAGCTGTAACTGTGTTTCTGGGATTTCAGCAGAGCCCTGTGAGTGCAATAGCAGGGAGGGAGGAAAGACAGTCCAAGAGATGCACCAGCAAGGTTGACCCCTTCTCCTGTTTTTGACTGTATAGGGTATGGGGAAGGCAGGATGCAGGATACACTTGCAGAGAAGGTGCTGTCACCGGCAGGAAGGCAATGAGCTCTGCCTCACAGTTACAGCTGCAGTTCCCTCAGTTATCAAATGTGTTTGAGTGAGCCACTATATGCAAATAAAATCAAGAGGCCAGTTTTAAAACTTCAAGCTTAGTTCTCTGGGATTTCCCAGCTATTTGCAGATACTGTAGTTGTAGACAAATTACAACTAATGGTTTGAATTTGGCTGGAGCTTGATGACATGTTCTGCTCTGCATTAGATGGACAATGGCTCCCAGTGGTGGGGACTGGCAGAAGGGAGGGATTAGTAAGCAGTAGAAAGAGCTTAGAGATACTGAGGGAGAATATTCAGAAAAGGATAAGTTATTCAGTTTGGGCTGTTTATTCTTAGCTGGGTTTTTTTCATTCCTTTCCATCAGGACCCTCTAGGGAAAGAAATTTAAATTACAGAGGACTGGGCCTTTGTGTACTATTTAATTTACAGAGGACCATAAGTTCTTCAGAAATATCTCATGCGCCTTTGAAAATCCCTCAGAAATGTCAGTATGTGTGGCAGCATTTCCCCGAGGATTTAGGAAATAAGAGAAGGTGAGCAAAGAGGATATGAGAACAGGAAGTCTAGTCATATAGACTCCTGGAATCATTTATATTGCAAAAGACCTCTAGGATCTTTGAATCCAACTAGTGATCCAGCACCACCAAGTCCACCACTGATGGGGTACAACAGAATGCAGAATAAGGGAGGCAGGGATAGAGTATTTAAAGGAAAGCTATGGGCAACAAAAGAAAGACAGGGAAGAGATACAAAAATGGGGAATAATGTAGCTTATGCACAAGTGAGAAATAGGAGTTTTGGCAGCTGAACTGTCTATACAGTCAGACAGTGTCAGTAGCCTTTTCTGGCTTTTCTGATGGCAAGTTTCATATCATGGATGGTTTAACGTGGCTTGGGACTAATGACTTAGAGATTGAGATTTCTTTTCCCATTATGGATTGGACAGTTCAATTCAGTGGGGACCAGCATCCCACAGTGATCACAGGGATTCATTTAAATGAATTTTTCCACAGCAGAAAAGAGTACCAGCAGGGCCACACTCAGCACTGTCCTCTGAGGAGCAGTGCGAGGTTGCAAGGATCCCAGCCCTGCTATCCCGAACAGCTGCACTGGGCTGCCTCCCAGAAGCAGGATGGACAAGATCACCCAACATCTGTTCCCTTTTAATCTCTTGTTCCTTTACGTTTTGGTGTAGCGCTTTCGTGCGTAATGAGTTGCATGCTCTGGCACATCCCCAGCCACTGTCCTGGATGGTGGTTCCTCAGGCAGGCAGTGCTGCTAGGACTGAAGAGCTACACAAGGCTGTGATGTGTCAGGAGGTGGTTCAGGCTCTAGTTTGTTTTTGATGGCCCAGCTCCTCCTACCCTATCAGACTTGGCAGGATTCCTGGGACTCACCTGATCCCACTGGGAAGAGGCTGAGCCATGCGAATTGGTTCCCCTTCATGTCCCTGCTCCCGGTTGTTTTGATTACAAGGGGTGCAAGTCAGGACAACCTCAAGGGCTTTCTCCCACTCCACCCCGTTAGGCAGTCAGTGTCTGCACCTGCAGGGTCCACGTGGTGCTTTTAACCTCACACAGATGCCATGGAACATACACAGCTGCGTTGGGAGAAATGGAAAGAGGGGAATAATGTACTAACAGTCTTCCACAAAGGCCTTAACGTTTTCTCAGCTTCAGAAGTTTGTTGGGCCCTGGGAAGGGAGCTAGAGGTGGTCTCCTGCTGAGAAAAGTGGTCACAGATACTTTGTGGCGTATTTCTCCGTTTAACCCCCTGCTGAAAGAACTCACAGAGCAGTATCCAGGGCAGCAGCTTGGAGTTTGAAGGCTCCTTGTGAAATAGACTTTAGGAGGCAAAGTGCTCTCCAAGAAATGTATGAAACACCAGATAACTTCCTTCTGCCTTGGTGTTCCATGGTGTGCCTGCAACTCCTCCAGGTCGGGAAGCACAGCAGGATAATATTAATTGCCTTCCACCTCTGAACCAGGGATCCTTGCAAACGTTTGTCATGCAAGAAAAAAATAGCAAGAGGAATGTACACAGGACTGAACTTAGCTTAAGTAGCAAGGCACCAGCTTCTGCATGACAGCACACCACAGTCAGGAGCAGTAATGATGGCAGAATTGCACATGGATGAGCAGTTCAGATGGAAAAGGGATGTCAGAAATACACAGTGGGACAGATATTGGAGGGTAGTGAACCTAGAGCAACTCCAAAGGATTGTGAAATGACCCTTCTCCATGTCCAGCTGTAAGACAAAGCTGGCTGGATCTACATTCCCAAAACTCTGAGCAAGGGAGGATGAATAAAGCAAGGGGCCCTAAGCAGAGGGAGCTGCTGGCTTCCAGATTTTCCAAACCAACATCACTCTGGCCAGCGTCTCTCCATTTAGGTGGATGTGTTCTCCTCTTGAACTCAGAAGGGGAAAGGCTGGGATAATGGCACCCTGCAGCTAAAGTAAAAGAGAGAGAAAAGACCTGGAAAACTGAGCTGCTGCCCTGCTGTGCTGGTTTTGGCTTCGATAAAGTAAATTTTCTTCATAGTAACAAGTATGGGGCTATGTTTTAGATTTGTGATGGAAACAATGTTGATAACAAAAAATGTTTTATTTATTGCTGAGAAGTGCTTGCACAGCAACACAGTCTTTTCTGCTTCTCATCCCATCCCACCAGCAAAGGGGTTGGGGATGCACAAAAAATTGGAAGGGGACACAGCCGAGAGAGCTGACCCCAAATGACCAAAGGGACAGTCCACACCCTATAGTGTCATGCTCAGCATATAAAGCATGAGGAAGAAGGAGGAAGGAGGGTGCATTTGGAGCTCTGGTGTTTTGTTCTCTCAAGTTACCATTACATGTGATGGAGCCCTGCTTTCCTGGGGGTGGCTGAACACCCGCCTGCCCACGGGAAGCAGTAAATTAATTCCTTGGTTTGCTTTGTTTGTGTGTACAGATTTTTCTTTACCTGTTAGATTATCTTTAACTCAACCCACAAATTTTCTCATTCATGTGGGATTAAATCATGACACCTGCTCTCACATGCAAGAGGCAGGAGCCATCGATGGCTGTGACCTGTTGGTGATACAGATATTTGGACACCTTTTCCTGTCCCCATCTCTGTGCTGGGGAGAGGATGCTGGACTTCCTAGCACCTCCTCCTTTGGGCTTTGTGCAGCAAAGAGGGGTTGTCAGGGAAGGGAAGCACATATAGTTGTGGAAGCTACTGCTGTTCCATGGATGACTATTCAAGGCTTTGTTTTTTCTTTTGTGATCATGGCAGCTTTATTTTCCAGAAGCCAGTGAAAACAGGATATGATGAAATCAAGCGAACCTTTCTGATAGCTTCTCCCAGGAAAACAGCCTATGGGCAAGGACCCTATAAAGCCAGGAAAGAACTGCCAGGAAAAACAAAACAGTGGTGACTTACCCTCCAGCTAGGGGAACCTCTGCCATGTCTTCCCTAACAGAACGGTTTGTATCTCTCTCTTCATGTCACTGCACAGATCAGTGATTGGATGCATTGCCAGACACTCTTTGTACGTCACTTTGCAACAGCAGAACCTAAGGGTAGGAGAAACAAACACAGAGCAATCAGCACTTCAGTACTGATTGTTCTTTTTTACTTCTCATCCTCTGCTGAGAGATACCCAGTCTGGGAACCTGCAGAGGATGCTGATAAAGAACAGATGGGGCTTTAATTTATCACAAAGGCCATGGGTTAGTTCCCTCTACTGGAGGACTTTTTTTTTTCCCAGCAATTTCTTCTAACTTTGCAGTCTAGAGACACGTCATATGGGCTTACTTGCTCCAAGTCCCAGCTCCTGTGCCATGGAGGCATGAAAGCCTTTTGGGCACACAGCTGCCCACACCAACTATCTGGAAGACAGAAAGAGAAATTTGTTGTCTTTCCTGGGAATCAGTGGTTCTCAGAACAAATGAATACTCACTTGGTTTGCTTTCACTTATACAGAGATACAGGCTTGAATAAGTATTAGAGACAAAACAAAAGCTGTTTGCTCTTTGATTATTAATCTTTAACAGAAACCTGAAAACAGTGGACTGTGAGGATAATGCTGTACTGGAGATGGTGAATTAGTGCCTCCAAGATCTGAGGTAGGCTGATGTATTTGAGTGTTGACTTCTCAATCCCAGGGAAAAAAATATTGCTGCGGACTGTGGGAAAGACATCTGGTTAGCCATATTTGCAAATAAGCTCTCTGAGAAGAGACAATAGATTTTCCTTTTTTTTCCCTTTTTTTTTTTAAACCTGTCATCATTGGTACAGTTCAGTCTCAAAATGGGGCTGTGAGAAGAATTAGGATTTTCTTTCTTAAATATGGGATCCAAGAAGGAAAGGAGCAATTGCTGTATTTTATTGCTTTCTGTTTGGAGTCAATTTAGTTCCTTAAGCTTGGTTTAATTCCAAAATTTTCAGGCTTCGTCACACATAGGGCATGCCTACCCCAGCATCAGTGTTTAATTGCAGCATAGCAACTGCATATAAAGTCTAACAGGGAAGAAGTAATAGCAAGACAGACATCCAGGGAGGCCAGTCAAGTCCAGTCGGGGCTTTGATCAAGCTTGTTAGACCACGCTGCTGCATCTCCACTGCAGTTGACATCTTCACTGCTTGGAGGTAGATGAGTCTGCCAATGCAGCATTCCTTTCTCTGATAGCATTTTAAAAAGGAACATCTTGTAGATCTCGCTGCAAAGTCCTGCAGCGAGTAATGTGCCTCTCTACACACTGGACAGGTCCAGAAGTGCTCCTTTTCCAGGGCTCTCCAATGGCCCCAAATCACCCTGAAGATTTTAGCTGTGTACTTTTTAAGAAAATGAATCCCAAGTCCATGCAGGGAGCTCTGTACAAAGAGCTGATTTTCATGCTGGCATGTTCCAAGGGCTGCTGTGATCCCATCATAGCTAAAGAAGGCTGATGGAGGGACAGAAAGGTAAGAAGGGGAGAGCATGATATGGGGAGGTTTGAATTTGGGTGGATGATTGACTGCTGGCAGAGGGAAAAGTGGGAAAGAGATGGCTCTCAGCTATACCAGTGCATCTCAGACCTCACCACCAGGGGATGCTGAGAGGAGAATGGAGCAGGAGAGCTGAGCTGATAAGTCCAAGACCTGCACAAAAACACCCACTGAGTGCCACGAGGGAGCTGAATATGGCAGGCATCCAGACTGGGCTTAGACAAGCAGACAGGAGATGCCACCCCTGTACTGTCCTGGTTTGTAGTGCTTGCTCTAATGAGCACTGCGAACATGGGCAGCCTGGCAGCTCCTACCAAATATTAGACTGTGACTCTCTCTTAGCACCATTTTCTTGTGCTGTACTTGCAGAGGCCCTCAGTGTCCCCCCCATGAAGAGTGTAAGCTTTTCCTTTCCTGAGCAAATGATGGATACTAACCTATCCCCCAGTGCCACAGCTTTAGCTCTGCAGCTTTGCTCTGTCTTCAGCACGGGCACAGTGTGATCATGTCAACTTTGTACACTCCCAGCTTGCTAAATCCAGTCTTGACGAGGCTCGGGCAGCACCAGGATCTGCAGTGCCACAGCTCTGCTAGCTTGTCCTGTCCTATCCTCCTCAGCCCCTTACTGGAAGACTCCTCACACCTCTCTCTGACCTTGCCAGGCATCTGGTAAGGGCTGTCTGCCTCTGAGGAAAGGCCAGGCTGGACCATTTCCATCATGACGATCCTATGGGCTGTTAGAGGTGGGCAGTTGTGTCCACACAGCCTGGTGCCCAGTTCTCAGACCCTTTGGGTCACCGTGGCACAGCCCTCCCAGCCCACGGCTCACCACTGGTTCATCAGCATGGCAAACATCTCATCGCTCACTGTCATGAGACTCTGCCAAAGATCTGCTACAGTAGGCAAATCCATGCAGGGAGGAAGCCAAACCTGGTCTGCAGGGCAGGAAGGACTTCTGTGTCCCCTCTCCAGACCTGTCTGCACACATAGGTGGCACTTCACATCAGTGCTATAAATTCAGTGCTCCCTTCCACACGCCTTGTTCTAGGCACCAGCTCAGTGTTTACACAGAACAGGATGCTTCCCCTCCCCACAAGAAAAGTAATTCTCCAGAATCAGAACAAATGCTGATGTGTCCACCAACTGCCTCCAACCAAGGGCTCAAACACCGCTTCCTTGGAAAAGCATGGGAAGGTGGAAAAGCCCTAGTCTGAAATCAGTATTGCTCTAGGGCACCCCCAAAATTGTGTTATAAGCTGGCTTTACCCACTAGTCATCTCCTAAAAAAGACTGAACGTGGCACTTAGTGCCATGGTTTAGTTGGTGAGATGGTGTTAGGTAATAGGTTGGACTTGATAATCTCAAAGGTCTTTTCCAATCTAATTAATTCTGTGATTTGTGACTCTGTATGATTCTGTGATTCCTAACTGACAAGTGTACCATGAGCTGCACTTCTTGACCAAGAGTCTCTATTCCTGGCTCATACTATGCTTACCCTGTCAGAGCCTTAATCTTTCATTAGAGAAGCTGAATATGACTACCTCCCATTCACAGTCCTGTATCTCACAGGCAACTGGAATCTCCAGGAAAACTGGACACATTTTCCTTGTTTTATTTCCACCAATTACTCATATCACCACTCTTCAAATACTTAGAGGCCGGGATTCTACTCCTAATCAAACATTCCTTAGGCAAACTAGCTTTTGCTTTTGTAAAGTTTTTCGGCATAGTGGCTGCAGCCATCATCTTTATTGCTGGTTTTTTATCTGCTTCTCTTTTGTCATGAGTTTTCTGATAATGGGGTTCCTCAAGACGAGTGCAATATTCCAGGCATAGGGGCCCTGCATGTCCCATTGTGTGTGTGATGTTGCCCTCAGGTGGTTACTCCAGAGAGAAGATGCAGCTTTAAGAAAACTGCTCATATTTCAGGACAGAGATCTGTAACTGCATGGGAGCTGCAGAGAGGATAATTGTGCTCTCTTAAGTAATGCCTTTGCGACAGCAACCAAGATTACACTGGCTTTTTCTGGCTGTCCATTCTCACATCCAGCTCTCTGCATTCGAAGTGTATTTCTCCATGTGGAAGCTGCTGTGCTTAAAGAGCAGCAGGAAGAATCTCATCTTTAGTGAACTACACAAATCTGAATGGGAATCCTAAAACAAGAGGCACAAGAACTGAAAGACTTTCAGCATCATCCACTTCATTAGCACTAGTTTTATTACTACAGCTACTTGTCTTGGTCACATTTTTCAGCAATTCTTTTTGTCTCAAAATTCTATGCATTTAAAATCAGATTTCTACACCATGTGTTGTATAATTCCTAGATTATATAAAGTCATGGAAGGTGTTCAGAGGGTGACAAGAGACTTTACTAAAGGTCAGATTAGAAACTCATCATACTGTCTCTCCCCTAACACGGCTCTTCCCAAAGCTAAACCATCCTGCTCACAAACCTAAAACATCCTGCTTGCTCATTCCCTTCTCCCATCACAGCCTCCACTCTCCCATTGATTATAGTGCCATTTTAATTTTTTTTCCTGCCTTTTCTATTCACCTCTGCCCCTTCGTTATGAAAGTGATCATACCTAACACAGGTAGAGATACACAACTGATTTATTTAAGGATTATTATGGCATTACATACATTCCTGACCTATTTGATACGTGACAATTTATTTTGGTTTTACTTTGCCTTGCGCTCTCAACACTGGACTATTATCCACAGAGATGCCCAGAGCTTTTCCTGGAGATCAGCTCTAACTCTGATTTTTTTCATTTAAATATTAGGTAACTGAAACACTTTTTTCCAGTTTCCCTAAACTTATACTGACACATAGAGAGCTCTATCTGCCATCACTTTGTCCCACTTATCTAACTTTTTGTTCATTCCCACTGAATGCAAGTGACAAATTGAATGCAAACACCAAAACTCTCATTTGCTTTAAAAGGAGCAGCCTTTACTAAGGCCTGTGTAAGTTTTACGAATCTTTCTTACCTTTGTCCACCTCACTGAACACTTACTTCGTCCTCTGGATATGGTACAAAATTAAGCTGCATTCTCACTGATGGCACCGAGATTTTGCCCTAGAAACCAAAGGAGCTGGATCATTCTTAGCTACTGTATATCTCAGTGCTGATCATGGGGGATGCCTTGCAAATCGCATCAATGCTAAGAAATGGATGCTTTCTCCTATGTTTTCTTTCACAATCTCACTTTGGTTCCTTGGTTCCCACAACCAAGGTTTGTACAACTCAATGTGTCTATAGGTGTGTCCTCCCAATAGTGTCTTGATCTGTTTGCTAATTTCAACAACTTTAGCAAACAGAGATTTAAAAAATAGTTCTGAAAGGCATTTCTCCACGTTTCTTGGAAACTGATTGTTTTGGGAAGTGCAGGGGGAATTTTATAAACACACCTAGAGAGAACAAAGTCTTAGAACAACTCAGAAAGATTTTGTGTTTGTACTTGCAAAATACAAAGTCTTTGTATTTGCAAATAGTACCTGTATTTTGTAAATACATGTGGAAAATGAGGGATCAATAGTTCTGCTGCTTGTGGAACTGATTATTAATCTTTGGCAAAGATTCATCCTGCAAGCAGTTGTTGCCAAGTTTTCTTAGTAGCCGCTTGCAAAGGGCTTTATCCTTGTGCCTTTTGGGAAAGATCAGTCAGTTACATATTCTGGGATTTTGCTTAGATAAGTCTTTGCAAGAATGCTGAAAAGATGGAGGGAAAAAATAGACATACAAACTTATTGTTAGAGTCTTGTTTACTACAGATACCCTAAAAAACAATACCTACTTATTTTCCCAGCTGTATTTGTGGATCCTTGTATAAGGCTCAGGGTCCATAGTGCTATTTTCTTTAGGTAAGAGTGCTGTTATTACATTGTATTCAAACATCCCTGGTTTTCCAGACTATATGTTTTTAATGAAAGAGGAAAATCATATCCTTATGTTAGAAGTTCAGCTGATTCAGTGTTCATTTTCTTAATGCCTCTGGTCTTGAAGAGTTTTTCATATTACTGTTGTTGTTGTTCTGCAATGTAGGCATAACAACCAATAATGGACAGTAGGAAAAACCATGGAGAGAATACATTATTACTCAGAAAGGAGGCCACAGAAGTGTTTCCAAATAGCTAGTGCAGTTCCCAGAAAGGGAGGAAATAATGCACAGGATCAAGGCAGAAAAGTCTCCAAAATTTCCAGTGGACTGAACACATCATGAGACTGACTTCTCAAAACACATCTCCTCTTGTGCATTTCTTCAGGCCTGCACAGGGGAGCTCACGCTCCAGCAGCCCCTTATCTCTACAAAGCCCATGCTCAGACTTGAACTTCTTCTCCCTCTGAAGCCCTTCTTTGTAAGGGCTAGTTTTGGGAAGTTTGCAATGCAAAGTTATGGCAGAGCAACAAGACAGAGACAACCTGCCCCTCTCCTGCAAAGAACCTATTCCTCATATCCCATGTATCCCACTAGTGCTCACCACAAGGAAGACCAGGAGTTTGCCAAGATAAAGGTGGAGAAAGGAAATAGTCACCATTACAGGATCCTCAGCAGTAGTCATTGTTATTGAGAAGGATGGAGATCATTCTCTGCCATTTCTTTTTGCCTCAGCCAAATATAATTATTTTTTTAGATTTTTTATTTTGTAAATTATATAAATTGAGTATAGACCCCCTACACATACTGATTTATTTGCGAATCTTTATTGAAGATAAGACCTTTGCTTCTGTCATTTGCAAGATGATAATTTTACATGTATTGGAATAATGGTTGCAGGAAATATATAATACACTTCTCATATTGTAAGATAATAGAAATAGCATAACTGACCAGGGTTTAGAGCTGTTTCTGTACTAATTATATGGAGTTTCCTTCTGTATAAGAAATTCCTCGAGTCCAGGCTGCTGGGCACCTGGGTTAGCTGATCCAAGCCCGTAACCCTCCACCACATTTACTTAGCAAAACACGATTTATTTGTCAAAGCCCGAGAGGGCTCTGTCTCACATTATGCTCCAGGATTAACACTCCTAATGTGCAGCACAGCAGGACCCGGATCCCAGAGCACAGAAAGGACCTGTAAACCTTGCTTTCAGTGTATGGCAGGGTGCACATGCAAGGACCATCACGTTTTGCACATCCTGGCTCTGAGCCCAAGCTCCCAGTGCTTGCTGCCTGCCTCCCGTCACCAATATCCCTGAGATTATCCCTGAGGTATCAGTGACCTAAATACACTGGTTTGGATTTCAAAGTTGCTTTTGTTTTTAATGATGCCGAGTCTCTAAAACCAGCACACGTAACAAACTGCCTGTTTCCAAACAGCTGTTGTGTAACTCAGCTCCCCACCCCCAGAGATGTTGCCTGCCATTGATTTAATGAGCTCGGTTTCACTGGGAAGTGCCTGGGGGAACCTTTTAGCTCTCTAATTAGCAACAGAAGGGGCCAGTCCTGGAGGTAGTAGTGAAACATTTGGGAGGTCTCGTGACAGACAATAACGGAGGCAGAGAAGGGGGCCATTTCCAGCTGGAAAAACATTAACTTTTATTCAACTTACAGTGTAGAGCAGAGGACTGAAGAGAAGCTGTTGGAGGGAAGGTACTTGCAGAAATTATGATTGGCTTTCTAGGCAAGAAAAGAGCATTTGTGAAGGGGGAGAAGGGAATGGGAGAGATTGTCCCTGACAGTCACAAGTTATCCATTGCTCCTGAAATCTGAGTTTTATATAAGATGCCGTGGAGTAACACAGAGGCCTCGTGAGCTGGCTGCCGGTGGAGGCAGGAGCAAGGTGTTTCTGTGATCTGCTCTCAGATGTTTGAGCTGGCTCTTGTTAGTAACAATCAGGAATTAGCAGCTTGAAAGTGCTTAAGAGCTCAGTGTTTCCTCTGAGGATGTGATTACTGAGTCTTGAGCACAGAGCTTGCTGTTCAGGACTAGAGTAGACTTTGGTGCAAAACAAATCTCCCACCAACCAGCTGAATATCCTGCGACCTTACAAGGAAGGTGAAAATTTTGCTCATCCACTGGAGGTAGAGTGATGTGCTTGGGGTATTCCTTAATCCCTAGGACACTGCTACATATGGTAAGCTCTCTGATTTTTACCATGCAATTCCATTTCTGAACAGGGCGTTTTTCATACAATACCACTTAAAAAGAGTTCTGGGAGTATGGACAGTCCCAGCTTGGACTCATTGGACCATGGGGACCATTCCCCTTTAGAAGGCATGAAGGGAAATAAATCATTCAATATCTTTGGTCTGTGGGAGCAAATATCCAGTGAAGCAAAGAAGAGCCTTGTTAACCTTAAGGACCTTCCTTAAAAGCAAAGAAAGAAGGTGAAGTTCATCACTGTCCAGCAGCTCACTGATAGTGGCCACCGACCAGGTAAAAAGGAGAGAACTGGTCCCTGGTATAAGTACGAGGCCGTATTCATAAAGATCTCGTGTTACTGAGCACCATTTGCTCTCTAGTTATATTCTTAAGAGAGTGAAGTTGATACTGTGCATGAAAAGGGAAAATTGTGCATCAAAGCCTTCATGCTGTAAGGCAAAGGGCAACAGGTTGTAGCTGGGGCCATAAAACCCAGTGAGGGCATTGCAATGACTCTAAAGGTCAGAAAAATAATTTTCAAGTTGCCACACCTCAGGTTATAACAGAGCTATGCTCAAAGGTTTTGTGGCCCTCTCTTACACCTATTCATGAGCTCATTTTGTAACCAGAAATCACCAGCTTTCTTTCTTGTGTCTCAGGTTTTGGTATTAATAGTATTTATGAGGCTTGGATTATGATTATATGCAATTGGCAATGAGAAAAAAGAGAAGCCAAAAACAGAAAAAAAAAGTCTTAGTAGGAAAAAAAAAAAAGTGGAATTATGTATACTGCAAACCTCTCTCTCACACTAGTGGGCACCCAGTATTTTGCAGAACTGCTGCTTTGCCTTTCAGCACTTTCTCCAGCAGCAGTGAATGGGCCTGGGAGAGCTGGCAGGTTATGTTCCAGCTCCTCCTGCTCATATCCAGCTGCTAAACTAGCTGAAAAAATATCTTATGGTAACAGTCCCATGTGCACATTTTCTGCTGTTGCTGCAGGGGTGATCCTGCAGATTGGTGACAAGACCAAGACAAAAACATAGGAAACAAGCTCTCCGTTATTATGTGATTGGTGCAATGGA
Organism: Calyptomena viridis; assembly: GCA_013390005.1. NCBI lineage: Eukaryota > Metazoa > Chordata > Aves > Passeriformes > Eurylaimidae > Calyptomena > Calyptomena viridis. The sequence goes on from WEIV01003140.1 coordinate 196,673, forward strand.
AATGTATTAAATCCCTTTATAAAATTATGCCAGTTTGAAAAAGACTACGGGATGGCAGTAATTGGAAGCTTAGCTAGAGATGCAATAATGAGATACAGTATAGCAAATGTTTTTCTCTCTCCTGTTTGGTTTTGTGGGTTTTTTTTATTGTTGTTGGGGGTTTTTTTGTAGGCTTCTGTTTGTTTGTGTGTCTGATTTTGGGTTGCTTTCCTCATGCCAGAATAGCATCTAAACCAGCAAAATCACAGCACTGAGAAAGAGTCAGAAAACTTTCAAATAGTGCTCCAAGGAGGCTTTTTAAAAACGGGTCTAACAGGGATCATGCTCTTCTGCAGGGACATGCTCTGAGATGCTTTTGTGGGTCTTTTCCGGTGGGATTCCCCTTTCCATTTATGGCACATGCATCAAAATCCCGTTTAAGGCAGAGCTGTTGATTCCAACAAGCAGTTTCTGCCCGAGTTTGACCATTTTGGCCACTAGAGGTTGTAAGAGAGAGGGGAAAAAAATCTTGTTTTTCAGCAGACAGGCTGCTGCAGCATCCCGGAGCGGGATTTTCTCTGGGATTCTTTGATCTTTGCCCACCAGCGCTCACACAAAACTCCTGCACATACCCTGAATTTCAGTAGATAGGATCTCGACATCTCAGCTGTTTCAGATTTATCAGTGTCATTTCGTTGCCTTTTAGCCCCAGGGCACTAATGGCCTTAGCGTGATCCCTTATATCTTAAGTTAAAACTGTTCTGATCCTCCCAAATCTTTAGACAAAGAACAGCAACTAGTATCTTTTCTCTGCAGCGTTAACTATCTCTATTGGCTCTTTTCCCACATTCCTGGCAAAGATAATTTTACTCTCAGATGTTTAAGCAAGACTTTTCTCCACCAGCCTTTATGCTTTTTACCAGTGCCAAGTAAGAAATAGAATTTTTCCGCGGTCTCTTTTGTCTCCTGGAAACATCACAGCCTGCTGTACCTCAACCTGGCACCTTACAGGGTCCTCAGCTACCTTCCACAAGGGTTGTAATTCTTTCCTCTTGTTGCTAATTATTCTCTAGTCTTCTGACGATAGTCCCTCCACAATCAGGGATACCATCTTCCAAGAAGCCTCAGAAGAGCTGGGTTTGTATGGGAAATAGAACCCTAAAGCTCAGTAATCCCAGTTGGATGTAACCAGAAATAATTATGGTATAGCAATAAATTGAACTTTAATCAGATCAAGGATGTACAAGCTTTTCTTCCTGATGTCTCTTTTTGATGGCCCGGTGGCTGTATATGAACTCACAGCAGTATGAGACCTAATCATCACAAAGCTCACTGGTGATGGTACTTCACCTTGAGCATTGCAAGGAAATAGGAATAATTTCCTCTGATGGTAACATGCAGTTATTCCTGAAGTGAAACACAGCGAGGACACTGCAATGATTTAGGAAGGAGAAGCCTTTATCCAGTAAGATTTTACCAACCACGAGGGAAATGAAATCTTGTTCCCTGAGCTAAAACAAAACACTGATTTCTGCAGAAAATTAAAAATTGGACTTTTTCCTTTTTTGTTTTGGCTGCTGCATATCACAGGTGCACCTGGAATAGAGCCAAGTGATACACAGGTTGCAAGGGACATCTGGAGGTAAGCTCATGCCAACATCTGCTCAGAGCAGTTTCTGCTAGGTCAGGTTGCTCAGTGCCTTGTTCCTGTCAAATTTTGAATGCCTTCAAGGATGGAGATCCCACATCCTCTCTGTATTATTGTCCCAGTGGCTGAATACCTCCATGGTGAAGTAATTTCCCATCATATCTGACCCAAATTTCCTGTATTGCAATTTGGGTCCATTGCCTTTTGTTCTTCAACTGCTGCTCCTCCAGGATGATTCTGGGTCCATTTTTCCTAAGCACTCCGCTAGTTAGCTGCGGACAGCAATAAGATGCCATCCTTTACCTTTTCCTCTCCAGGCTGAACAAATCTCTCTGTCTCTCCGCCTATGCCACATGCTCCAGCCCCTCAGCAGCTTGGTGGCCCTATACCTCCAAAGGTGAGCTCATTCCAGTCTTTCTTCTACCAGCAAGGCCAGAACTGGATGTAGCAGTCCAGGTATGGTCTCACAGGTATTGAAGAGAGTGAAGAATGCCTTCCCTCAGCCTGCTGGCTAACATTCCTGCCATACAGCCCTGTATTCAGCTGGCATTTGCTGGAAGGACACAACGTTGACACAGCCTGAGCTGAGGACTCAGGCCAGCCTCCGCAGCGTTGTTTGCTATGCATTTGGCATCCACCCTCTGCTGGGGCATAGGGCTATTCCCGCCCCAGGCAGGACTTTGTAACTGCCTCTGTTGAACTCAATTTGCAACTGCACGTTTAGGCAATAGATGGCACTGATGGATGATGCAGTTCGCCTTATCCCCGAGACAACGTCACTGCGGAAGAGAAAGCCAGCAGAGAGACTTGGGTTGCGTCGCTTGGAGCAGCAGCCAGGAAAGGATAAGCAGACATGTGGCAGGAGATTTTTCGAAACGCCTGGTAAGAACTCCTCGGCATGGGGAGGAGAGACTCCAGACTGGGCTCTCTGCAGTTGGGGGTGGGAGAAAGCTGCATATTCCTACTCTCCTGCAGCGTGGTGACCCTCCTGGGGCTGAGTTCTCCTGAGCATGAGTGCGGGGGAGGTTTTGGTAGACCAAGCTTTGTTTTATGTCACTCAGAGAACTGCTTCTGGGACATGCTTGCTATTTTAGCAGTGCAGAGTTTGTGCTATTGCCATGACAAATGGTTTCACACCTCTGCTCACTAAGCTCCAGAATGTAAGTGCAGGGGGATATTACTACCTGTCGCATAAGCTATTTGTTCTTAGAGGCCCTGTTCTTCCTTATCTGGGAGCAATTTAAGGAGTTATGTTCTTAAAAACGGCCGTAGGCTCTATCAGAATTTGTTATCAAATTGCCTTGGAGGCTACTGGGATATCCAGTACGGCACCAAGTTCTTCATCCCAGACAACAGACGGAAACGAAATACTAGGTGAAAACAAAATACCTGCTGGACTTGGTTTTCATGGATTTTCAAGTCTTGTTATTTTTTGGCTTTCGTTTTGTTTTCTCAAAGTATTGTAATTATCACACCATAGAACTCCCTAATCTAGCTGTCCTCCACAAGGCAGAGTAACAAGACTTTATCTCATTGTTCTAATTTTGCTAATTTTGTTCTTTTGCACCAGAATCTACTAAGCTTAAAGAGAACCAAAGAGGATACTTTCTTGCTGCTGCAGGCAGAGAACTAACAGCTTTGGTATCTAGTCAGGAGTAGTTATTAGTGGCAAAGGTACAGCAGCTCGTTGAACAAGCCCCTTCTCATGCCAGCCGGGCAGCACGATAAGTGCCACATGACTGGCAGCAGAGTAACCCTTGAGCTCTGAAGTCCCCTGCCAAGGCCATGCACCTATTGCTACACAGCAATGAAAATAAACTATTTTCTTGGCTGAAGTAACACAGCTGCTCACAGGATGAAACACTGCAAGGACATCTTGCAGTTGTTTAGTGCCTTTTATCTAAATTGTGCTGAAGGAGGAAATATTATGGTAACAAATTATCTAGCTAAAACACAGCACAGAAACAGTTTCTTTGTGCAGAGGCAACGTTTTCTGAGCCCTTCTCTTTCTATCCTATCCAAAAAGTAAGAAAAATAATGGCAGACATTGCCAGGTGGCTAAGCAGCTTGTGGTCAGATGGCTGGGCAGTAAATGGTGCTGGCAGGTGCCATTCTTTGCACAGTCCCCAAGGGTTGGTATCAGACAACGCTATCAGACTATAAGGATCTTTCTTTTTTCTCCCCTTTTTGTAGGGAGAACATCTTGTCCCGGATCAGGTGAGTGAAATAGCTGCTCTGTGCTGAGACCTCCACTTCCGATTAGCACCCTAAGTGGGGTGCAGCATAGTCCCTTCCATACTCTGGATGGCAACACAACAAAAAAATTTTCATTCACAGTCCCCTAGCAACCTCTCTGCAATAGCCTCAGACACCTCTATCAATCCCCAAAGGAAACTGGAGAACTTGAAGCACAGGTCAGAGGGGTGGGAAGGTACACTACATTTAGGATTTCATGTCTGTCAAATCCAACTCTGGCAACTTAGCTCTAACACCTCAAGTCTGAACCTTGCTGTTTAGAACAGAACCGGGGCCACTAGCAGACAAGCCTTACTGGAAAGCTATGATGGAGGGCCAGTGTTGCCCTAAGTGATCATTGAATCTGTAGGGGAGCTATTTACAAAGCACTGGCAAGAGGAGCATGTCCAGCACATCCTGCTCTCCTCAGCAGCTGAAGACTTTTGTCTCTCTGCCTGCTCCTCAGCCCACTCTGTCCATGCAGTTTTTATTCCTGGAGAAGTCCAGCCACTATTACCAGCTCCAGTAGCTGCCTCGTAATAAATTGGCCCATATCCTATTGAACCTTGTTCCCCCAGGCACACAAGGAGAGGGACAAAGAACCCTTGTGATCAACAAGGACTTGAGATCCCTAAGAAGCATTGGTAAATATAACTTTGCCCCAGATCTTGCCTGTGGTCTTCAAAATAACAGAACCCCCCAGTCGCTGCTGACTGCATGGGATTTGTAGGCATTTGTTACTGCTCAGTCCCAAGGCATGTGATTACAGGCCACAGCATAGTCCCTTTGCCCTTGCCACTTCTGTTGTTGAACACAATTTTATGCTTCCACAGGTCTTTTGAGTATTCTCAGAAGAATGCAGTCCTGGTCCCTGTGGCTGCCCTGGGAGTTGGAGGGATGCTGGTTTACTGGCTGAGATCTAGAAACAACATCAAGAAAATGGAAATGGGCAATGGATGGTGGGGCTTGGGTGAAAGACCCGCAAAAGGGAAAGAAGATGAAAGTATCCGTCCCTTCAAGGTTGAAACATCTGACAAAGAAATCGAGGTACTGGTGGCTGGGATGTATGGAGGGGCAGAAAGCTGCAAAGCAGATGGAGGCAGTCCATCACCCACCTTACTGCTTCTTGGGAGTGATAGCAGAGCACTCATGTGTGCCAGTGCCACTACTTACCTTCATTACATAAAGTTAGGGCTTGCCATCCTTTATGGACAGGATTTGAGATTAGATCCTTTCCAATGTCTCAAAGACTTTGAGACAACAGACTCTCCATGCAACCTGGGGCTGTTCCTGCAGAAAGGCCATACTTTGAGCAGCAGACTTTGGCAGGGGTTCTGTGGATGGTGGAGCGGGACAGGAGAACATTGGGACAGCAGTGGCACCAGGAGCGCAGGACTGAGAGAATTCCATAGAGGGAAGGGCTAGAAGGGTGAAGATGGATGAGATATTGACTGAGTTGTAGCACCTCTGTCCCTGCCTGTCTGCCCCTAATTATCTGGCCAACTAGCATTCAGCAGCTCAGGCTGAGCTTCTTATTCTCCCAGCCAGCAGTGCTGGCAAGCTCCTAGTGGCAAAAACCCTGAAGTAAGTTAGCAGCAAGTCAAAAACTGGAACCAGTTCTCCTGCGTACCCTGGGGGAACTCATAACCTGTAAAAAAATATGTTCCCCATATAAACAGTTCAGGAGGTCATGCAGAGGTCATGCACTGCTTCAGGAGGGCTTGTGGTGTCCCAGAGAGTAATACAAAAGCCAGTGAAGCCAGGAGAGCCTGTCTGTGCCTGCCCTGGCATAGGGCATGTGCAGGTGGCTTGCAAGCCTCTCAAGAAGGTCTCTCTTCCACAGGACCTGCACCGACGCCTGGATCAGGCCCGCTACACACCACATGTGGAAGGGGCTGCCTTTCACTATGGTTTCAACTCTACCTACCTGCAGAAGGTGGTGGCTTACTGGAGGAACCAGTTCGACTGGCGCAAGCAAGTGGAAGTCCTGAACAAATACCCCCACTACCACACCACCATTGAAGGTGAGAGGGCCTATGTGGCATGAGCAGGTCTCACTCGGAAATGCACAAAGAGAAGGGAGAGATTTGAGAATTTACAATATTTAAGATAAGAGTATGCATAACAGCTTAGTGATACAAGTGAAGTATCACTCAAGGCTCTATTATTAATAACGTCGTAGAGATTAAGTCCATTAAACGGTAGCAATAAGGTTGGGTTTTGTGGAATTTACCCACCACCACCACCCAGTTTATCCACATGAGATTAGTCAGACTTTATGTAAGTGGCCTCTAGGTTAAACTTCTATCATGCACTTACTTTTTCATATTTCTCTTTGTGTCACCTACCTATTTTGTCATTTTGTCATGTTTTTGCACGTGAGTTGCCTGCATTATGCTATTCATTTAAGTGCGGCTCTACTTATATACTGTGAGACCAGTTTCTCAGGAGAGGATGCTCAATCTCCTGTGACTCCAATATCTGGAGCTGGGGTCAACACCTCTCTTTGTCAGTACATAAAAGATGAAATATAGATACAATACTAGGCATCCCCTTTCAGCTAAGCTGCTTCTTGCCACGAGATGATTATGTAACTAGTGCTACAGATTCTAACTACAATTTTGCCACCCTTCTTCTTCAGAGTCTGGAGCAGAAAGTGTGATGGAACCAGAGCTTTAATTTATCTGTTTTTGATGTGTGGCAGGGATTGACATCCATTTTATCCATGTGAAACCACCCTATGTTCCTCACGGTCGAGCTGTTCAACCTCTCCTGATGGTCCACGGCTGGCCTGGCTCCTTCTATGAGTTCTACAAGATCATCCCTATGCTCACGGAGCCGGCCAGGCATGGTCTGAATGAGGGTGACTTGGTATTTGAGGTTATCTGCCCATCCATTCCAGGCTATGGCTTCTCAGAGGCCCCTCACCAGGAAGGTAAGTGATGAAAAGGCTCTGTTGGAATTGCAGGTTTTGGAGTAACAAGTCAGCTATCCACAGCTGAACAGCCCTGCTGAACACTGCAGTTTGTGAATGTAGATGCCTGGCTCTTCACAAACACCCACATGGCTGAGGCTCTGGGGCTGGCTGTGGAGATTTGGAATACAGTGGTAGCTGGAAGCCAGGTCTGCTTTCCATTTTCTCCACTGACTTTCTATCATCTTGTGTTGGCTTTATTTCCAAGGAGTGAGGCAGACCAGCATTGCACACTGTGTCTTCCCACAGACCCATCATCATATGCGTCTGTCAGGTCACAATCTTTGGCCAGGGGATGAACACTAAGACAAATGGGTCTCATGTGTTTTTCTTTACCTACAGGTTTTGACACCATAGCAGCTGCTAGGATATTTCATAAGCTGATGAACAGATTGGGCTTCAAGGAATACTACCTACAGGGAGGAGACTGGGGATCTCGTATTACCACAAACATGGCTCAGATGCTGCCACAGTAAGTAGCAAAGGAAACCAGTGCAGAAAACCTGCCTATAGTTCTTACTCTACCTTCTGGCTCTGTAGTCCTGCCTTCTGTTTGCCCTCCTCTCCTCCTTTTCTGCTTTGTTTCCTTCAGGGACAACCCCACCCTGCATATTCAATTATATTCATATGCTTTGCATTGATGTTGGCACAGTTCTCATGCTTTGTAAATTTCAGTGCTGTTTGGCTTGTCTTTCACTAGATGTGGAAGTAAACTCTGCTGCCTTTTGATTTGAGGCCACCAGGAGACAGATCACCATTCTAAATGAGGAAGAACATAAATTTAAAATCAGCACAGAGAAAAGGAAGAGAGGAGCTCGGCCTTTCAGCAGCTGAACACACAAAGTATAGCACTTTACTATGTAAAATGCAGAGTTGAGACTCATTTGAAAAGAAGCACATTACTTTCCTCAGAAGATAGCATTAAGCTGTGATGCTAAAGAGGCATTTCATGCTCTGCAGGCACCACAGCCACACTTGGGTCAGAGAACAGGTAAAGTGGGAAAGCTCCTAAGGCAGTTAGGTTTAGATAGGTTGAGCAGCTCACTGTCCCCACTTGCAGCTGTGCTGCACACTGCCCAGAGCACTGTGGCCACATGTGGTCTACTCGAGCTTTTCAGAAAATACCTAGCACAGCCTGTTCCCTACAGCATGAAGCAACGCAAGATCAACAGCCAGAGCTACCAGCATGGATATGCCACATCCAGCAACTGAGTAGCTAACATCGTACAAGTGGCACAGCTGGATGGAGATGGCACCAGCTGCACCATTTCTAACTCCCATAAACTTTTGTGAATCATGAAGAACATGAAGGGCTTTGTGTACTTGGCTCCGTGAAATCCTCCTATCACAACTCCAGTCAGATGTGTTTTCTAGAAAATTTGGAGACAGAAAAGCTCTGGATTTAACCTTCTATTCATTAACTTAATTTTAGATCTGTGAGAGGACTTCATCTGAATCTTGTCTTCATCGGCCGACACAGTTTGGGAAGGTTGATTTCTATAATGGTTGGGGCTTACGCACCGTGGCTTGTAGGCCTCAGTAGGGAAGATGCTCGACGTATCTACCCCTTCACACAGAAGAACGTGTATGACCTTCTTCGGGAGTCTGGGTACATGCACATCCAAGCCACCAAACCAGACACTGCAGGTAATAGATGTGAACATTGACACACTGACTGTGAAGTTTGCTAACATCCTCCTGATGGTATATAAAAACATAATAACCAAGCTCAACCAAGTTTAAGAAGCAGTAAGTTTTGGAGACTGAGTGCAAGACCCATGTAGGCAATGAGTTCATGGGGACAACTGTGTAAAAGGAAGTTAAAAGGAACAGCTCAAAAAAGATGGGAGATTTTAAATATGACTTCTCAAGGTCATTTAAATAGTATGCCACTTCTCTTGGGCAAAGAACTCCTTCCCAGAAAGTCAGTTAAAGCATGGAGTTGTGAAATTGAAGCTTCTAGAAATAAATGTGGTTGAAAACAAGAAAAATATCAAAAGCAAGTAAGTGCAATGTGAAACATGCAGGAAGTTAGACATAGCCCTAACACCTGAAAAGCCAGAAGCCTGACATATTTGAGCCAGTAAATAAGAAGTACAAAGAAAGATATGGCCATTTCATAGAAGTTAAATAATTTATTTTCCTAATATAATATTAATAATAAATTATTATAGTCCCCACTAGAGAGGATTCTGGGGTATTGCTCTGTTGAAATAATCCCTAACCAGGAAAGACAACAGAGCTGTCTCAGGCTGGTGTCAGATGTGGAAACTATAGAACAAACAGCACCCCTTCCTGGCAATTCACTTAAGAAGAAGAACCTCAAACTGAAATCTCTATTAATGCCTAGTCTGTTGCTTGATCGCAATACCAAAGAAATAAAAGAAGAAATATAAGACACCAGGTTGAATGGGGATTGTGGTTGTGTTTCCAGTTCTTTGAGGGTTTTTTAAGGGCCAAACAGTGAAGGTGGCCCCAGAAAAATGAAGACTAGTATGTCTAGTCTCTGATCAGAAAACTAGCAAAGCTATTTTAAAGAGAATTGATTTACAGGTAATAATATCACAGGGAAATCATGCTTCAAAAATCAGAGGTCTGGCAGAATCAAAGAATTGTAGATCCAGTAATGGAACTTAAATAACTTCAAAAAATATTTTGTTGAGATTCCTCCAATGTTCTTAAGAAATTAAGCTGCCTTAAGAAAAGGATTAAAACTAGTCAACATGAGAATCCAAGCACAGCAATAAACAAGCAAGTTCCGGGGGAGAGAGAATACCACAAAAATCTGTGCCGGCACCTATACATTTCAACATGATCCTGATTTCTCTTCAAATAGAAGTTAATGGTTAGGTGAAAAATTGACGGCTATCCAAATTCTGGGTTAATCTAAAGATAAATGTTTTTGCAACTCTAGAGTTAAGTGACTGGCTGATAAAACTAGCCCATAAAAAAATTATGTTAAAGTCCAAAGTAATTTATGTAGAGGAAGAAAATTACAATGGGATCAGATTTGGCTTCTGCCATACGAGAGAATCCATAGGAAATATCACCCAGCTCAGAGTTTAAGAGAATCTTACAAACTCTTAAAGAAAGTAGAAAACCCATGATATTCTCAATCTGTTGCATCCCTGTAAACTGTATTTCATAAATATATTTTGGAATCAGAATACCTAAAGGGGAGAAAAGGAAGACCAAAGAGACTGAGCAGCTTCCATAGAAATGCTGTACAGTCTAGGAGTCTTCATATGATATTGTTATATTTATGTTTGCTAACATCCTCCAGGAACAGATAACAGACAGACAACACTCCACTGTTTAAATTAGATAAAAAGTGATGCTCTTTCTGCCACACATTACCAAGAAGCTGGCAGCACTTTCTTAGCTCCTGGCTTCTTTTGTATAGGAGTTACCCAAGTTTGTAGTGCCAGCAGTTAGAGCCGGAATTCCTTTGGGGTGAATTTGTCACAAATAAAGTATGCTGCTACTGATAATAAAATACACTCTACTGAATCATAAAAAAACTCAACATCTATGAAAGTCCAGTTTAACTCCCCCTGAAGTATTGCAACACCAGGCAACTGCAATAGCTCTTCTTCTGAATTAGGTTGTGGACTGAATGACTCGCCAGTGGGGCTTGCTGCATATATTTTGGAGAAATTCTCTACCTGGACAGATAAATCATTCCTGTATAAAGATGATGGAGGCTTGGAAAGGTAAGAAAACAGATATTATTCCATTATGTTATGAAGTCTCATTGAAAGAATGAGTGATGATTAATATTAGGATGCAGTTAAAAGACTAGCCAGGCTGATTTGAGCCAGTCAAAGCTGAAACTTAAGCATGAAAGATTACACGTGACAAGTAGTTTAGAGTTACAGCAGATTGCCTGCAAACTATTGCTTCAGAACCAGACAGTTTTGCTGTGGGTACATGGGTGCTGATTGATTTGCTGCTGGGAAACAAGTGGAGAACAAGAGGAACAACTGTTCTTCAGCACATGAGCTCAATATAGTGCATTGAGAAACAGCCTCCAGTGAAGTTGCTTTATCTTTCTCTCTCAACAGCAAATACTCTCTCGATGAACTTTTGACCAATGTGATGATTTACTGGGTGACATCCTCCATTGTACCCTCAATGCGATTCTACAAGGAGAACTTTGGCAAGGACCCTGATCTATCTCTTCATAACAGGTAACAAAGTGGCAGGTACAAGACAAATTTGCAAATGAGATTGAAACATCTGCCTCTATAAACATTTAGATCACTTATAACAGTAAATCTAACTCAAAAAAAATTAAGTTCTTATTTTCTTTTGATTGATCTAGTCAAGGGTCACTTTTCTTTTGAATCTATACTTCACAGAAGGTAGCTTGCAACCAAGACAATACAGACTTATCCAAGCATCAAACACAGTCTTGTGTTCAAAATAAGTGTTTATATACTTATTCACCAAACGTTATCTGTAGCTCAGTTCAGTAAAAATAAAGCAGAAAATCATGGGCATATTCAGGAGAGAAGTTTAAACTGAATTAGGAAGTAGATCCCTTGCTGGAAAATAAACCAAGTGCTGCAATAGTTAAGCACAAACTTGGGGAAGGATTTTTGGAGAGCAGTACTTGAAACCAAGCACTTCCTGACAGCTGGTATGTTAAGATGACTCTAAGAGAGGCTGACCAAAAAAATGCTGCTGAGTGGACTTCTCCAAGCAACTGATCATACAAACAAAGGGGAGAGTCTTTTTCTTTCTGAACTGAACCAGTGTACCTTTCCTCTCCATTGAGTCATCTGTTACATATTTGGTACCATAAATTCTAAAGCAAACATGAGCTGGCTTGTCTCTGTCACAGAGCTGTAGTGTCTTGTCATGTAGCACAAAATTATAAAACAAAGTGAGCTCAAAGATCTGAAGCATTTCAAAATCAAACTGTGTGCAAAGGTGGCTCTACTTTACACACCTTCAGTATGATCTTCTTAAACTCCAGGATATCCAAATAGAAGTGAAATTCTTCAGAGTGCAGTCCACAAAGTGCATTGCTGTGAGAAACCTTCTCCAGCTGACTGTGGCAGTTACCAAAGTCAGGTTTCTACAGACTTTCCCCAGGACTTGTTTCAAAAATTCAATTAACTTATGTCTTCTAGGGTTGGCGTATATGTTCCCACCGGACTTGCAGCTTTTCCTCAGGAGATAGTTCATACACCACGTACGTGGGCAAAGGATCTCTACAAGAACATCATTACTTACTCTTACATGCCACGTGGAGGGCATTTTGCTGCCTTTGAGGAACCAAAGCTTCTTGCACAAGACATCATGCAATTTGTCAGAAAAGTGGAACAGCTGTGAACCTGCAGTTTAAATACATGCATAGAATGGAAGCAAGTTGTTCTGCCACGGGCAGAACCTTTACTTTGAGGGATTAAATAAATCAAATATAATCACATACAGAAACCAACATTTTATTTAGATGATAATTACAGTACTAAACTTGCTAATCAAGCTCTATTTTTATAAGAAAAAAATAAAAAAATCCCAAATCTTGTGTTTTCATTCCCAGCACCATATCATTGCTGCAAATAGTTCAAGTATAACAGAATATGTAAACAGTTTACTGCAGTAATATTGCATTCATCTGGGAGAGAGGGGTGAAAGGAACTGGCTGTGGCTTCTGTTTGCATGCTTCTTTAAATACTTGGGCACTAGCATTCTTAAATATGCATTACAAGCAGCTCTAGTGGAAGTGTAAAGGGTTTTGATCTCTTGAGCACAAACACTCCTACATTCGAGTTATATTTCATTCACAAACCTGTGATTATGTATTCAAGTGAGCAGCTGCACAAAAGGCAGCTTCCTTTATTCTAGCATTTTTTCCCCAAGAACATTGTAAACAGTTGTTAATGGATAATACAGCAGACAGCACTCCTAGTGTTCTCCAAGCTTAAAAATACCAAATCACATTCCTCCTCCATCTATAACCTCATTCCATTCAAAAAGGTTAAAGGTAAAATATGCACCATGTGTAGAGGGTTACACCAACCTTTACTTTCTTTTCAAAGGATTTTTACCACCCCATGGAGGAAGTTTGGCTAGCAACTGCAAGCACCCTCACCACCAGTAGGCTCAAGTTTCTCTTCAAATGGGACAGTTATTTGAAGCTAGTAAGCGCTCATTACAGACATCTTCTGGAGTTCTCTTCAGCCAGCTGGGCGTGTATCTAGTTACAATACACTGTGCTCCAAGGATTTCTCCTTCTGTCCTATTCTGCACTGGACAACAGCTCAGAAGAATGGGGTAAAGATCTGCTTCCAAGTGATACAGTCTGACTCAGAACAGGAATTTGGCAGGTCAAGTTCAGCAATATCTTTCACACTCCCACAAGTTCTACATATTTAAAAAAATTTAGGTCCAAGGCCTATAAGAGGTAAAAATAAGCAAGAAATGTTGCTGTTGTTGCATGAGAATAAGCTACTATATTGGAGCAGCACCCCCAAGTTGCTCTAAAGAGATTTAGAGCAAAAACTGTTTACTTTTAATTTCATCTGTATATCAAAATGATTGTCAGGACTGTTAGACTAAAGATGAGTAAAAAAAAAAATATTGCTTATTGCTACCCCACCCTCACAGAACTGGCCAAGCTCTTTCAGTCTCCAGTACAAGACAGCACTAGGTATAAGATCTCTCAATTGCTGAAGAGTCTCACCCTTTGGAATGTTAAAGAACTCAAATAAGAGTCGTGGGGAAGTCTAATTTTATCAAGTAGACGGACAAGCACTTGAGTACTCAAGCAGGACAGGCTGAGGCAGTGCTGGGATCTGTGGCTGCTCCTTGCAAGGCTGCCCAGAGAACCATAGGAAGCAGCTCCACTGGCCTCTGTCCCACTTCCCAGCAGCCCTGGCTCTGGCCCCTTACAGAACTGCCTTCAGCCTGCTGTGGGCACCCCACCCATCCCATTCTTTAATGGCTGGAAATAAATACCACTTCCCCAAAAATATTACCCCTGCTTGAGTTTTTCCCTCTGGTTGTCTTGCTGTGTGAAGCAGACAGCAGAAATAAACCCAAAGGAAGTTCCAGCTGACTGTAGGAAGGAAGGGCAAAAGAGATCAGGAGCTAACACAGTCTATTCCTGCCACTTTCCCTCTCCCTGAAATCCTCAGCACCAGCTGTAGAGTATCTGGGCAGCTGGTGCCTGTACAAATCCCTGCAGGCACAGCATCTAACTCTTCTGTCTTGCTTCGTTCTTTGACCAGGCAGAAGATGGGAACATAGAGTACAAGGTGAGTTTTCTGAAAGTTGCAGAAGTCTTCCTCCCAGAGGGTTATTTTGCTGCATGGGTAACATGGCCAAAGAAGGGACAGAAAATGGCCGTATTAGAACTCAGGAAAGGGAAGACTGTGTATATCCAGCATTTGCCAGTTCACTAAGCACACAGCATGGCAGCTTTGCTCCCAACACATTAATTCACCTGTTGTGCCACAGATTAAGTCCAAAGGAATCGCTGCCCCTGTGTGCAGCTGTGCCTTGAAGGGGATTTGCCTTTGACAACAACCCAGGAAACAAGAACAGATGAGCACCACTAAGCTACAGGAAGGCAGTAAACACCCTGGAGAAAAAAAATTCATAAAGACAAAGATACATGGTTGCATTTGATAACACTTAACAAAAGATAATCAATATTGCAATTAAACTTCTACAAAGCCCAGTCATTCAGTAATTCCTTTGAGGGTCACTGGTGCTTGGAACCAGACATAGTCTTCCCACTTAGATGCCGTGTGCTGTGGAGGTGAGGCACCAAGGTGGAGGTCTCCATCACAGGACAACTTCACAGTCAGTTTCCAACCTCGGGTTGGCACTTTGTAGTTGAGCTTGGGCCGGAACCACTCAACGCCACAGTCACGGTGGCCCTGGACCAGGACAAGCGTGCCTGTGACAGAGAGAGCCTTAAGTTCACTGAAGATGTCTGCAACAAAGAGGTGGTGAAATAGCTGGCGAACACAGGGTGCTGTTTGGAGGCTCTCCTCAGCACTGCCCTCGCAGATCCCTTCCAAGTTCAGCTCATAGAGCTCCTTGGGGTTCACAACGTTGCCTCCAAGTAGGAAAAGAACCCGAGGAACCAGCGTCAAACTAAACATGACTTCCAGGTGCTGGAACAATCCCTCCAGCTCCATCAGCACTTGCTGGCACTTGCTGCTTGCCAGGCCCGTGGAGGGTGGCTTCTCAATCCCATCTCCATCCTGGAAAATAAACGCACGAGTACATTTAGTTATAAAGATGTATTAGTCCTAATACACTCTGCAGAAAGCATGACCCACCCCAGAGTCAGGGAACCAAAGTGGTTGTGTTCCTTTTAAGAGCTACAGGTACCCACTTCGAGACTCATGAGATGCGAGAGGAACACAAAAACACACCCTACTTGACAAACACTCAGTTTGAATCCAAAATTGCTGATAAATTCTCGCAAGAATGAGAAGCCCCACCTTTCAAAGATCAGCCAAAGCAGAGAGCAGCGTAACAAACGACAAAGAGCAACTTGCCGAGACTTTCAGCAGCCTGACCTTAACGCTGCCCTTGCCTTTCTTTTAGAGAAAGATGTAACATTTAGGGACGAAGGCACAACGAGCGCTTTCCTTTAGAAGCACCGACACATTACAGACGAGCTCACAGGCCGAACTCCAACGCCACGGCCGCCCCCCCGAGGGCCGCCCGCCTCACCTGGGCCGCCCGCCGGCAGAAGTAGGCGAGCTGCTCGTAGGGCAGCGGGAGCTGGTTCCGCTGGTGCAGGACGTGCTTGAGGAGCTCGCAAGCGAAGCGGCAGCCGCTGCCCCGGCACACGGCGCCCGGGAACGCCACGGACACGGAGGGGCTTCCCGGCACAGACCTGCTCCGCTGGGGCCTCATCCCG
>WEIV01003141.1:262-35818 GCA_013390005.1 Calyptomena viridis
ACTCCAGGTTTCCCACTGCACGATCACCTATGGCTTATTCCGTACAAAAATAGCTGATGTTGCTGAGTTTTGCCATAGGCCGCATGAGGTGATGGGGAGAGAGTAGTGTGGGGCTAATTTGGAAGAAAACATTAATTCTAGGCAGATGCAAACTGACAGGTGTGAAGTACTTCTGTAACTGCCTGCAATGTAAGATAAAATGTGGGTGCTCCTTTTTGCCTGTGACAATGTTCCAGCTGTCAACTAGCAGAGTTTAAAAACATACCTAATAAAAACCAGCAGCAGCATTCCTTGCCATATTAATTTTGCAGAAGGCTGGATCATATAGTCTTTCCTGTTTCTTCATTTGTTTCTAATTATTCTGAGTTCCTAAAATGTGAATAAACAGTAGGGATGAAAATAACCCCTCAACCCATCTCTGATGCTGATTTTAATTCTTCAGGAAAAGTTGAGAGCACATGGTTTGACAAAAGGAGGTGAGTGGTGGGGTCACTGGGGACCAGTTCAGTGAGGTATGGCATCTAATTAGCCTCAGGTGTGAGACTGCCTGTTGAGATTCCTGCTCTAAAGCTTAGTATAGTGCTGTTAGAAAAAGAAATTGTCCTTTGTGTAGTTTACATGGAGCAGGCAATGCTCTTTGTTTAGCCTGTGTTGCAGGTTTTGAATAGGGTTGAAAAAAGCTGATTTAAATTCGTGGTACTTTGCACGTAGATAGGTTAACACATGGAGAGCAAAGTCTTACCTCTGTAAGCTGATGCATGTGCCACATCAGAATTTACATTATTTTAAAGTTTATTCATGTTACTGTTCATTCATGTGCATGTTGCACTAGGCTTGTTAGTGATTACAAGACTTAGAGATTCCTCTGTGGAATAAAATCCCTGAAAGCTGTTAAAGTCTCGAGATACAAAAACATCTCAGAGGAGATGCACACTGTTAACAGATTTTTGTTCCAGTTGTCATGGTAGAAGTTGTTTATTATGTTAGTATCTGAAGGCTGCTTTCTGGATCAAGTTCTCAGCAGCTCAGACTCTTCATGGCTACCAAGCTACAAAACTTGATAGCTAAATACTTTCTGCAGTGTTTAGTACTTGAGCCATGCCTACAGTTTAGGTTGGTTGGGCAGTGATGCTTGTGCCTATCTGACCATCGTTTTTAAGGAGCTGATTCTAAAATCACAACTGGAACCAAAACTTCTAATGTAAAAAACACTTCTGTGCCAGCAGTGCATTGGCAATATGTCTGACTGGCATAACAAGGGGTCTTTCAAGTAGCAGATACAAAAATCTGAATACCACAAAACCAACATAAGACAGTATCGTTTGCTTTCATTTCCTATTGGAGCACCGAGTTGAGTGTAAATACTGAGAGTAAGGGGATGTTGCTGGTTTGAAGTAATACCTTGCTGTTTCATACCTCTTTTCTTTGAGGTCCTTCAGGAACATGGCATGCTAATCCACCGGTGTAGGGAATTGCTGTGTCATCTGTGCAGAACTGCCCCTCTGTATGTTTGCTGGTGGAAGTGGAGAGTGAGATACCATGCAAGCCCATGGTGAGCTATCAGAGAGCAGCTAGCACACTGTTCACTCCTAACATCCCAGAGACACGTGAACATACATAACAAGGTCTTTACAAAGGTGTTTTTCTACTAGTCTCATTTTACAGGCTATACAACTGAGTCTGTTCACCCAAATTGCTCAGGAATCCTGGGAAGTGCAAAATTTCTGAGAGCTGTCTCTGAATCTTAGTTCATGCTTCACTACGTAAATAAGCTGATATGCTTTCCATTTCAAGAGGGGCCTTTGCACTGAACTTCTTTCTGAACTTCTCTGACCCAGAGTAGAAAAATCAAACCTGTTATAAGCAACTTTCCTTATTGAGTTATACATCAGATGTGTCACAATGTCAATTTTCTTCTCAAAATAGTCCTTACTGGTTGGTTGAAGTTCTAAGTAACAAAGAATTTTTGGCAACAAATACCCTTTCTAGTTGTTTAAAAAAAAAAAAAAGCTATCTTTGCGTATGTTGTATTCCAAAAGCTTTGCACAACATGATCTATTTCAGCAGTGGTACCTGCATAAGGTGCATCTGCTGTCTCCAAGTGATTTGAAGTATCACCCTGATGGTTGTGTTTACATCCTTTCCAGCAATTAATGTGCATAGTGGGTTTTGATCCCTGACATTTCTCTAAGAAGATGTGATCTCCTTTCTAGACTCCCTGTATATACAGCATTACAAATGAGATGTTTCTTTTTAATCACTTTTCAAGAGCATGTTTCAGTTAAACTCTGCCCGTCCCTTTGTATAGCCCATGTCGAAGGTGATAGCACAAGATGATGTCAGTTGTGTGACCTTTTAATCATGCTTCCTTCCCTGGGCAAGAACCCATGGTGCATTGGTTTGTATTAAACTTGGGTAGCTAGGTGATCCAGAACAGGGACTCCTGTATTTGGGAAGGCTTGAGAGGGAATGGAAAGAAGCTGGAAGCCAATTCCCAGAGAAAGAGGCTTTCCACATGCACAAGACTGCTCCTTCTGGCCATAGGAACAGCAGTAATTTAACATTATATTAGACTGCCTGCAGGTAAGGGTTGAATTTGTATTATTGCAAAATTAATTTTTTTCCTGAATAAAAGCTTAAACTAAACCCCTATATTGTTCATATGGAAGTCAATATTGACAATGCCATTCAGATTCATTAGTATAAAACTAAAAGCTATATATGTTGTCCTTGGATTTCATGGCTTTACCTCCTTTGCTACAATAAATATGTGCTGTAGTGTTTTAGCAAATAACCATTGTTTATACGCTGTAATTCAGTGGGATGTAGTAAATGGCATATTTTAAGGAGTCTATTTCTTTGCATATAAAATGTCTGTAAAGCTTACTGAAGGTGAAGAGTGGCTACTACTTAGCTCAATTGTTGGCTACATTACTGAAACAATGAAGATATATCACCCACTATAATAGGGAAATAGCAGCCATTTAACATAGTTGAGCATTAACTCTGTCATTTAGGCTGCCGAAGCAATCTTATTATTATAGTCAATATAGCTGGTTTTGTTTCTCCATATGTGTAGGTGTTCTGGTGTATAAAATGCATTGCTGTTTGTAACAGTAAATTAAGTGTTCTTGAAGGCTACTCTTGCTCTTTATATCTGAACTTTTTAACAGAATAAGCAAATATAAGGCAAATGACAAGTTTTGAAACCTTTTTCAGTGTAGTAGTTTCAACAATGAAAATTCTTTGTGCTATCCTGCAAAATTTTGTTCTAAAAAAAAATTTTGTATATAAACCTTCACTGTGAAAACAGCTTCTTGAAACATAATATTGCAGTGCTTGTTATCAAACAGGTGCATGTTACTCATTTCAAAGTTAGGAACCTATAAATGAAAGCTGGCAGTGGCTAGTTATTCACCTGGGATGTCTCATAACTCATGCCCTCTTTAATTTTATGTTTGCAGTTCATATTTGTGTGGCTAGTTAAATAAGTTGAGAATGCAATATTGTGCTGTTTTCCTTTTGCTTCAGCCTTCCATGTCTCTCTGTCTCTGTCTCTCTCTCTCTCTCTCTTTCTCTCTCTCTCCACACCACCCCCAGTATAATGATCCCTGACACAGGTATTGGTAGTGCTGTAGCTAAATAGTCAGTTGCAACTCAATCAAGAATCTATAAATTATGAAAAGAAAATGGTAGCTATTGGGGAAAAACACCAAAAATAGTTTAGAATCTTTTTAAATTGTAATGTATCTAAATTTAAAAAAAAAAGCGTTATTGAGATACTGTTCATAACATTCAAGGTAAAACATAAGGAAGCATGATGTTGGCCTTTTGGTAGAGTGGATTGACATCTGGTAAACTACAGTGAGAGCTAGACCTGACTATTTCTTGTGAAGACCCTGAATGTATAAAAGTTCTCTGCATTATTTAAATTAATTGAAGTAGGAAGAAGAGAGTTAACAATCTATTGCCACAAAATGAAGTGAAAGCTCAATTGTAACCCAGCCCCCCCTGGTCCTTTTCTGCCCCTTGTTGTGACAGCATCACTGCCAGACTGCAGCAGGATCTGTAAACTGAGAGATGTGGGGACCCTTTGCTCATGTGAGACTAGCATTAGATTGAAAAAGGTGTCATTCCCATGAGGTCTGCACTACTTCAGAATTCCAGCAATGATAGCTCATGAAGACTCAAATCCTGAAAATGAGCTTTTGTCTTTAAAAGCCTCTCTTTGACCAGGCAAAATATTAGTGCTTCAGGAACAGTGTTTCTTGTGCAAGATATATGTTTTACTACTTTGGCTAAACAACAGTATGGTTGTCTTTGTATCTGGCTTTGTATCTGACCACCCCAGGTCAGATACAGTGGTCTTTAAATAAATTCTCAATCCGGAGAGCTGTTAAGGATACTCAAGTCTCGTCCTCACCTATGTGCACACCTCTAAAAAGATAGGTACTTAAACACCACCGGAGAATGTTTTGTTTCCTTCCTTCAGGATGGGAACAAAATGCCCTAAACCCAAAATGTCCCACTGAATCCTGAGCTCCGAGCCAGCTCTTAGATGCTGAGTGAATGTTGTAGGATCATCTAAATGGATGATAACAGGTACCCAACAAAATTTCAATATCTGGTTCCAGTGACTACAGACCATCTCGAGGACCCACCTACTCCTAGACTGAAATGGCAGCTGGCATCAGCTACTCAACCAATCCAATTTACTTTCAATCACACCATTACTACAACCTCCCTCCTCCATCTGTGTAAACATATGTCTTTGTTAAACACCACCATTTGTACAGGATAAAAATTGTCAATGCTGACAAAAATGCCCCCACATAATGCTGTTGTGATTGCAATGTTGTCCTTAAGCTGATTTTAAAGAAGTCTGTGAGCTGTTCAACATCTTCCACTGCTATTAGTGGAAAACTTTCTTTGATAGAAATAAATCATTGATCAGCATGAAGGCAGAGAAAGTGGTTTGGGTTTCTGGACCTGAGCTTCTCACTCTTCGGGATCTTAATTCCAGACATTTAAAATTAACTGTCCCCTTCAGAGAGCAAAATAAATTCAAAAATGTCTGGGCTTCTACTCTTGCTTCAGCATCTATCAGCACAGAGATCCCTAAGCAAATAAGTACTTTTATTCTGTGCAAACCTGCTTCTTCTAGTGCACACTTTGTTGCTTTCTTTTGCTCTTATTACCATACTCATGTTGTCATCATCATTGTAGTCTTTGATCCATTCAGTCTTGATAATAATAAATATGGAACTGTAGTTAACAAAGTTCCACCAGGAACTGGACTTAGATTCTTCAAGGATTTAAACCCAATCATTTTGTTTCTTGCTCATTTTCTCCTGCTGTTTGGGTATGCTAGAGTGCAGTTCCAAGCATTTTCCTATCGTCTCTGCAACCGTGAGGATTAGAGATGTTTGTGTCTTTAGTGAAAATAGAGAATTGCTTTCCTTACAAATTAGGGTTTTGCATCAGAAAAACATAACAAATGAAAAAGATTGAAAGTTTTCCATCCTTCTTACTTTGCTAATTCACTTGTTTCCTCACTGGCATCAACTTTGTTCTGGTGATCATTCCTTTGTTTCATGCTACCTTCTCCTGTTTCCCTGGCTTGGTGGTTTTGAAGTGCTCTGGATTGTTTGAGTTTTGTTTTCTTTTCTTTTGCTTTCTTTGCTTGCCATAACTCTGCATCTCACATTTCAACCAGGAAAAGCAGGGTAACAGGGCAGAGAGTTTCTCTGCTCTTTTGGAATTTGTTAAAATGAAATGTTTAAATTGAATCAGAGAGACTTGACTGAGCAGCACCAGATGTAAAGGCCCAGGTCTGGTAAAGGGGTCTGGTAGTAAATCTCACCCTGCATGTTTTATGAAATCACAAAAAGTTGTCTCTGTGAAGATTATGAAGAGAAGCTGTATAACCTGTCCTCCTGGATGATTCTTGTATAAATGAAGATGTGGGATATCAGGAAACTCCTTTATGTTTGAAAATGTTTGTATCTCCCCTTGCTAGGGTCCTGGGTGGCTGCTAGTGCAACCCACCAGCACTGACAGGAAGGACTTCTACTACCACCAAGCCAGGTATTTTTAGTAGTTGCTGGTCTGGTTATTCCCCAAGCTGCTACTAAATGGTTGATGACTGTTTAAGGAGGCTTTTTTTTTTTTTTTTTTAAGGGCAGTTCTGATGCAAAGGGGAAACTTGCCTCACTCAGGCTGTGTAGTGGATAAAGGTCACTTTCCTCCTCTGCCGGCCTCTGGATCCACAGCGCTGGCTCGGCTGATGCTCCATTTCTATCTCACTGACCATGCGTCACCTCCTGCCTGAAGGGGCAATGGGAAGGAGGGACTGGCTGATTCCCCACACAACCAGATGCTTGCAACAACGCCTAAGGCTATTTCAGCCTTTGGAGTCTTAAAGAAGTCCTAAAAGGACTTTTAATGAACTGCCTGGTCACGGCAGTCTCCTTCTGTATGCGAGGAAACTCTAGAAGAACCTCCACCTGTACCGCATCTCAGGGCTTTGCGCCTCTTTCGGGTGCTGCCCCCTGCGACAGTTCCCGTTACTGTTTACCCGGACCCGTGTCAAACACCAAAGTTGTATCCCTGGGCCCGGCAATGCCGCTGCGGTGGCTGTTCCTCCCGGCCAGCAGCCGATACCGCCCACTCCGAGATTGTTCATGGTTCCATTGAAACCGGCGCGGGAGCGGGGCCGGGAGCGGGAGCGGGGGCGGGAGCGGGATCGGGTGCGCGGCGGGGCGGGAGCGCTAGATGGCAGCATGGACGTGCCGTTGGCCGGGAGGCGGCAGGGAAGGAGAGAAGGAGGGAGGGAAAGGAGAAAGGAGGGAGGGGGAGAGAGAGGACCCCGCTGGGGGATGCTGCCGCCTCATCCCTCGGCGCCTTCCCGGCTGGGATGCGAGGCTGTAGATGTTTCCCGTGTCCCCATGTCTTTAAGTCTTTTTTTTTTTTTTTTTTTTTTTTTTTTAATGCGTTCTTTCACTTTTCTGCCGAACTTTGTGTGGTTATCATAGACAGAGCATTACGCTTTCTTTGTTCTCTCACGGATCTGACTCTTGCGTTTCTTCAAGTTTTTTTTTTTTCTCTTTGTCTTTTTTTTTTTTTTTAAGAAAAACTGCCTGGAAGCTCATGAGTTTTTGTCTCTGACTAAACACCATTGTTTACTTTTTACAATTAATTTATTCATAGCTGCATATACAGTGCTACAGACGATCTTAATGACCCATGAAATGGAATGGATAGTGAGTTTTGTATGTCTGTGTGTAAATATCTGCAGATTTATGCTCTGCGTGCCACTTGCTTGAGTGACAGAAGTCCTGAGCTGATCCATCTGACAGCAATGCAAGTACATTAATTTTATTCCAAATGTAACTGAAATCAGAATTCAGCCCAGGTTCTTTGCAAATAAACACCGTCTTCTAGGTCATGCTTTGGTTCCAGAGCAAAGGACATTCCTTTTGCTCCAGTCTCCAGACCCACATTTGAGCCAGGCTTCAGGTATCGCCTGGAAGCTTGCAGTTTTATTTGTATAAGCTGTCACAGTGTCACAGCTGCCACAACCACTGGCGGTGGTTGGCTCTCAGTCCTGCCCAGCACACTGCTAAGGCTGCTGCAACAGGTCTTCACCCAATGGCCTAGCACTCTCTTTGCTTTTGATTGACTTTAAAATACAGGAATGTGAGCAACGCCTCTCTTCATCTATTCTGCTGTTTCTTGTGAAAATATATGTTGGAAGAGCATCCATCTAAATGAGGAATTAGGGAGAAGCATGAAAACGTGTTTCTTGAAAGCAGCTAAGGTTTAGTCTGTGTGTATTTACTCTTCTTTTAGACTCCACTGTGCCTCATTCAGCACTGGGAGCAGGGAGGGCAGCCTGGCTCCTGAGCCTTCCCAAGGAGAGCTGACTCTCCTGCCAAGATGGTGCTGGCACCACAAGTGCTTCCTGGCTACTTAGGCTGTGGTGCTGATCCATGGGTGGGTGTAAGGCTGAGTGGGGTAAAGGAGAGGTCTGCACCCTTTCACTAGGCTGGTATATGTAAAGTTAGGACCCAGGTTAATGTTGCCAAAATTTGAGCTCCACGTTGCTTCTTTAGAAAGTGATGCCATTGCACTGTGTTGGAATTAGCTTCTGAAAACAGAGGAATTAACTGTGAAATTAGAGGAAACTAATACCACTGTTATTGAGACAATCAATACAGAAGGGGCACAAAAAGACAATTTAATTTAGAACCCAGAAGAGATGCACCAATCTTTTTTCACAATTCCCTGTATGCACTTTATTCAAAAAGGCAGCAGGTGGAAACAAATATTTTTTTCCTGTGTGGGCCCTATTTAAAATGGTTTACTTGAAGATGAGTTGGACTCGGTGGATATGGGCGCATGTATATGTAGGTGAGAGAAATGCTGTGGATATTAGTTCAAAGAGCTCTTCTTGTTACCTGAACCTTCCTGAATAGACAACAGTCTGTTTATAGACTTCTTCCTGCCACCCGCAGTGCATATTCTTCCACCATATTCTATGCAATATATAAAAGTTAAATTTAATAAAATTTTTAAAAAATGCTTTAATATTCTAGCAGTGTATAGTACACAAGACACATGATCACAGTTAATTTCCTCATGAGACTTTTCTAACAAAAGTGTGGGCAGAGCTGCTGACGAAAAAGACCAGCCTACAGTAATTTCAGGAATGCCTTTGTCTTATGGACCTGTTAGGCCTTGTATCAGACTCATTGACCCTAGCTGAAGGTGCAACTTTAGATGTTGGTGTAAAATCTACTGATGCTTGTAGCTTGATTAAATTCCTTTCTCAGGTTTCCAGGATACTTCTCTGGAAACAGTGTGACATGTATTACCAGAACAGACTACTCAGAACTAGGAGTCACATCACTGAAATAAAAAATAGGAATAGAATAATGCTGTGTAAGAGTGGATGATGATACCATAGAGAGAGACACAATAAATGTGAGTTGTGGGCGTTACTGACTATGCTACCAAATATTTTCATACCAATTAAAGTATAGTGCCACTAGAGATGTTTTCATCACAATATGAGACAGAAGTACAAATACTGACTCAGAGAATGACAGTGGGAATATGAGCTTGTGCCACAGCAGATGTATAACAGGAGAGAGGCACGTATAGCAAAGTGATTCAGAAAAAGCAGGCACAGGATCGTCTGTTATGGAAATGACAGAACTTGGGGTTTCTGTTGTGGGGACAGAAAAGGGATCTTATCTTGACAGTCAGTCAGAAAAGGGAATTCAGTCTTGGTCTTTAGAAATGTTCCAAGTGGCAAGGATGCATGGCAAGTTTAGATGGTTGTGATCCAGTGACTTAGATTGAGTTTCATAGAGCAATACTTGTTTTTTCTTATTTTTTCGTAGTACGTCAGACATTTGTTATATGAAAACCTCCCAATATGCTATTGGGTATTTCGTTCAAAATGAGATCTGCAGTCTGAAGCTCAAGACTTGGAAGGTCTCCTGTGACTTTTGTTCATACAGTATGGGCATCATAAAAAGGAAATTTTAGGAGGTGTCTGAATTCAATTCGGCTCCAAATAGACATGATTCCAAGGTGTGCTGTTCATGTCAGTCTCTGTGTTATCCTCTTCACAGCACGCATCCAACAGTTCAGTGCACAAGGACTATTAGTTCTTTGTTTTTGCCTATTGCTGTCTTACTAGTAAGATGAAGAACCAAGAGTGGGAACTGAAAAACAGAAACAAGCTATTGAACACAGGCATTTAGTGAATCCAGAAGCAAAATGAACATGCTTTCATTAATATTTTAGCAAAACTGGGTTCTTTCCCCAGATAAAAAAAAAGCTATAGAATACCACAGATCCAACATCTGCTGGATCTTCATTAGTTTAAGTGTTATGGTTAGATTTCATGGAATTTTATCAGCAACACTTAAAGCTGAAATAAAGACAGTGCTTTTTCTACAAATACCTTTGTGCAATAGAAACTTGAGCCCATTTCCTGATGGTTGTGATTTTACTTTAGGATTAGCTCTTACTGCTTCTTCTAACTCTGGGTAGAAAAGTTCCTTGCTGTGGGCAGTAATTTTTGTTTGGTGATCACAGGGTTATATTCCCTGCTGTACCTTTGTGACTTGGGGAAGTTATCTGACCTTACACGCTTCAGTTCCCACCTGGACAAAAGAAGGCATCATGTTTTATGTGGTGGTAAACAGCAGTGTTACAGACTGGATGCAGATGCTGTGGGAGTTGGATGGCTTGGTGGATCCTGTGTCACCTGAACTGAGGTACACACAGCAAACTTGGAACTGTCAGCTGGAGAGCAAAGCCCCTTGCAGCAGTGTGCCCACTAAGACCACACATACTTGAACAGCTATGCAGAATCTGTATCAATTCTTCAGACTTGTGTCTGAGAACTTACTGAAGGTTAATGTACAACTTTTTTTTTTTGTTTCTTCCTCAAATCCCTGCTAATAGGATCAGACCAGCCTTAATCTTTCCAATCGACCCTAGAGATGATCAGAGACACTAAATACTTATAGAGACTAGTCTCTTCAAGAGACTTCTACACTAGAGAATTCCATAGCAAATATCCCTTCATTTATTACACTAAATAACTATTTAGTGTCTAACAGGGGCAATCAAGTGGTGATCTTTGCACTGACTGTGTACTCTTCATGTTATGAGCAGAGGTAAAAGAGGATGATCTCACAGCTCTTCAGGTCAGTCAAACCTCTCCTTCCTTTTTTATCACTGGTATGCTCCTGGCACCAAAAGGTCCAGAAATAGGTTTTTTAAGGGAGTTTTTTGAGTTGAGGTAAAACAGATGGGCTGACATCTGGAGAGGTCTGACCAAACCAAGGTGTCATGGGAAGGCAGGGAGAAAGGAAGACAATTAACTACCATTGGATTGCCGAAGGAGGCAAAGTCAATGGATCAGGATTCCTCAGATAGTGTTACAGATGACAGGATGATGCAAAATATCTGTCAAATTCCAGCATTATTAAGTTTGGGAAGGTTTGGTTAACTTCGTATACAGGCAGCTGTAACTTGGAGAAGGGGGTGTCATTAGTCACCATCAGTTCTCTCTAGACAGGATTAGCTTCACTGTCAGGATCAACTGTTTTGTCATGGTTTCCTCTTGTTTAGAATAGCCTGTGAGGTTCAAGGGGGCTACCTATGGAACAACAAAATAAATTTATGGAAAAGAACATCAAACATTGCCAAAAATAAGGACAGGAAATTCAGCCTTGTGGGGATGTGCAGTAATGGTACATAAAGAAAAGTCAGAAAGGAAAAAAAGATGGTGCTTTAATGCATCTCTGTTCTGTGCACCACAATCTGATTGCATATCTGCAACCACTAAAACACACAAAACACCTTAAAATAATGTGGAGTTGAAAGAAACTTGAACAGACTTTTGCACCTGTGAGACAAGGAGGTGGCTGAAATGGAGGATGGGATATTACCATGCAATTACTAGTTCTTTTCTGAACTGGTGCCTGCATGAAATAGATTCTTGGAATACTAGAGTCTCATTAACTGCTTGTTGATAAGGTGTCTGACTGTTTGCTTCTCATTTGGCTGGGAGACAATTTGTTTCCCACTGCCTGGCTTGAAATGCTAAGAGTTGATCTTATTAATTTTTATCAATATAACACCAGTGGCCTGAAGACCCTTTTTCTCTTTTTAGAGTCTTGACAAATACTGCTGCACTGGCTTGCAGAGCCAGATATCTCAGGATCGGGGGTCTTGGGCTCGCATAGGGACAAGATTTTAAGATGCACAGAAAGCAGCACCACTGGTCAGTAGGTGGTGTTTCGGAATGGACTTGAGTAAGTCATAACGCAGGAATGCAGCCCTTTAGGTAAAGTACAGAGTAAAAGTGATCCTGCCTGTGAGATCGTGGAGACTCTTTGTTACCCTTTGCAAAAGCAGAATAGAATTAATGTCCTGGTTGACAAGCTAAACCATGAAAGTAAGTTGCATGCATGGGCACATGTGGTTTCTAGTGTAGTAATCCAGACCTGATCTGCACAGTAAAGGCTTTCATGCAGCACACACAGATCTCAGGCATGCCTCTAACAGGTAGAGTGTTGGACCACTTGGTTGAAGAGTCCTGTGTATGTGTCATAATCACATAAGTTAAATTCGGCTTGCTACTTTTGTAGAGCTGTCAGCCTGAATGCTCTTGAAATTAAGCTTTCACAGTTTGCCATCTGGGTCCTTCATGAAGGCAAAAATGTTTCCCATCTCTAGTACCATGCATTAAGAGAAAAAAATTGAAGTTTTTCTATACACCTGCCAAGCCCACATCTTGGTACCAATTATGGTTGAGAGTTTTCTTGGAAAAACATCCATATTACAAAAATGAATCTTTTTGATAGAATACTGGATGCATTTAGTTTAGAAGTTTATGCTATGTGTGACTGGCATTGCATGCTTGCCTTCATAACCATAGTTACTCAGTTATTCTTTACTAAGTAACTTTTCTCAGCTCTTATTCAGCCAAGAATCCCGCTCACTTAGGTGGTCTGAAGTGGCTGGTATCTGCCCTACTCACCCCTAGTGAGGCCGCAACTGGAGCACTGTATCCAGTTCTGGGCTCCTCAGTACAAGAGAGACTTGGAGCTCCTGGAATGGGTCCAATGGAGAGCAACAAAGATGACTAAGGGACTGGAGCATCTCTCTTAAGAGGAAAGGCTGAGGAAGATGTGGGCCTGTTCAGTCTCAGTAGCAGATGACTGAGAGGGGACTACATCAATGTCTGTAAATGTGTAAAGGGAGGGTGGTAAGATGATGGATCCAGGCTCTTCTCAGTGGTGCCAAGCGACAAGACAAGAGGCAATAGGCAGGAATTGATACACCTGAACATGAGGAAGAACTTCTCTGCTGTGTGAGTGACCATGCACTGGAACAGGTTGCTCGGAGGGGCTGGGGAGTCTCCCTTGCTGGAGATATCCAAGAACTGTCTGGACACAATCCTGTGCCATGTGCTCTAGGATGACCCTGCTTAGCAGGGAGGTTGGACCAGATGACCCACTGTAGTCCCTTCCAACCTGACCCATTCTGTGATTAATACTTAACCTTCCAACATTAGGATACATTTGTCACTGAGCTTTAATTCAGGTTGTCTTTGCTCATAGGTGTGATTTTGAGCAACTCTGAGGAATAATGTAAGATGATTTTTATGAGTTTTTGATAGGAATGGCTTGCACCTGCTAAAATAATAGCTTTTCTTTAAAAGATATCAGATGATTGCCAAGAGTTCTGTTCAAATTGTAAATGTTCTTCTGGTTTAGTTTCCATTTGTATCTAGAGCTGACAGTCTTTAGAAGGTCCCTTTTTACTTCTGTATTTGTGGAATAATGTACGGCCCTGTGGTTTTTTGTGTGACCAGATCTAACCTCAGGAGATTGCAGGGAGATAGAGTTTAAGGTATGCCCTAAGGTATGAAAGGAAAGGAGGTGGCTGCAGTGGAGCATGGCATAGAACCATGCAATTGCTACTTCTTCTGCTAACTTTGTGCCTGGATGAAAGAAATTCTCAGAATATTAGTGTTTCATTTACATGGCTACAAAAGGTAGCTAGATTAGAGGGTGAACATAGTCTTTGCAGAGCACTGATGTAATACATTTCTGTTTCCAAGTTAGTAACATAGATTTAGCTCAGAAGGATGAGGTGAGGTTGTGCCTTGCTGCACTTCAAGTCTCTCCATGCAAATCTTGCAAACTGGAGGTCCTGTAGCCTTGGTGCAGATAGATAGGAGCCAGCTAAATGAACAGGTAGTAAAAGCCACTTTGAATTCCTGATTTTGGTTTTCTTATGGCTGTGATGTTTATGTAGAGGTTACTTTTCTGGGTGCCAGTATACACCATTTACACTCCTCACTTCTATAACTATGCTGTGTCCCCTGCATGACAGCAGGGCCCTTGTAAAGGCTGGTATCCCTCTGTTTCAACTAAGAGTCTAAAGATACTGAAACTATGGTTGTTGCTGGTGTGTTATGCACTTTATGATTGTGTATAGAAGATATTTTGATAATTCTGCAAGGACTTTTTTTTTTGTTTGGTTTGTGTTTTTGTTTGGTTTGGGTTTTTGTTTGATTTTTTGTTTGTTTATTTTAAATTAAAGCTTGATATCTTATACCTGAACTGTAGCCCTAATAAAATATTTGGTAATACCAGACATTTTGGTTTCATGAGAAGAGCTGCAGCTCTAGAGGTCTCCAACACATCGGTGATGGTTCTTACAGATATATTTGCATCTGGTGGGAGCTGCATAAGTATTTATTTGCATATCTGTGTCTTTGCTGGTGACAGCGTATTAATAAGCGCTTGTCTGTTTATTAACAGAATCCCATTTTAAATCAAAAAGAGAGAAAAAGCAAACAAGGCTTATGTGCTTAAACTGTAGCAGCAAGGAAACATATAACCAGAAAGAGGAATCAGCTTGTGAATGAGTCCTTTATTTAAAAATAAGGCCACATCGTTGCATAATTAGATTTTTAATTATTTGACTAATTATTGACTAATTGACTATAACATCTGAAGACAGTGCTAACAAATCATGGCTATGGGAAATGCTTACTTTCAGGATCAGTATGACATGTATTTGCACAAACACTAATGCCAAATTGAAACATCTAGACGCTCTCAAATCTGGTGAAAATAGGATGTGAATCTCAGTTGATTTCTCTATGTCTTTCTTCTGCAGTACATTCTTAAAATCAATGTGTAAAGATTGAGAGAAATAGCAATTTTTATTTTCAGATGAATATTTTTTTTTTCAGAAATGATTAGGATGTTTTTCCACACCTATTTCTCTATTTCTTCTAGAATCCTTTGTAGGAATCACATAAAACATCATCATACTATATTCTATCTCTTTTCTCTAGTGGAATATTTCACTGGGGTTATTATCACAACTATTTTGCTACGTTCAATGAAATTAACATTGATTCCATTTGTTGAAATCATATGGAGACTGAAACTGCACTCTGCCTTATTACCAAATGAGTACAGTTTGCCCTTCAATAATTCTCTAAACTCTCAAATGCCTGGGAAATAATATGCTGGAATGTTACTGAACTGTGACTGAAGCACCATTTGCACGAAGTGTGACAGTGCACAAATGATATTCCACAATAAAAGTTCAAATGACATTAATCTTTCACAGAGGTTCATTGACTGAGAAGATGCCTCAAATACAAAATAAAGACACTGTGGCCCCAGTTCACGTTATTTCTGAGTGGCTCTTCTGTATCTGTCCTTTGCAAACATGTACATGGATTTTTCTGTTATATACTTCAACATAACCAATGAGAAATTAAAAAATTTAATGTATTATTTCTGCTACTGCATGAGTGAAAAGTTTACACTTGCATTTGCTGTAGAGAAATTCTCTTGGCAGTGGTATCGTTAAGAATATAATGGTAGGTAGTGTAATCCACCTATTTTCATTCCTTGTGGACAACAGTGCATAACTTTTTTTGTGGCTTTTCTTCCTTCTGCCATTTTGAATTACTGTATTTCTTTGGCTGAAAAGGGCATAGGCTCTGCTCACTGTTATTTTCTCACTTTGTCTTTGTAAGATCCCTGTACAGGGAAGAGAATACAGTGCTATCTAAATGGAGACTTAAATTTAAATGGAGGTTTACATTTTATGAGTTTTGGAAATTGAAGGAATGACCTTTGAATGATTGTGAAATTTGATGGTAGGAATATGGCACTCAGAGCTTTGTTATTTCACTGTCACACTCTTCTCTGTCACTGACTTGGATTTTGTCCCTTGGTGACATGCTCTCACATTGTAATTCCCTCCCTGATGAACCAAATATAAGAAGGGCATTGCCCCTGGTGTCACACAGACATTTGAGAATCAATTACTCAATATCTTCACAGTTCTTGTAGTGAAATTTCCTGAAAGCTGTCTTTCAGTGTCTAATCTTGACTTGAAGAACTAAATTAGTGGGGAAAATGTAGACCAGTGAACTTGTCATCCTGCAGTGTAAATATGAGCTCACTTTTTCCTTCCTTGATTTCCATAATTTGTTTAGCTGCATATCATTGAGCATTCTGTACTCCTTTGAAAGCCAAGACACCATCTAAACTCACCAGCATCTTCAGAGGCCAGAATTCACCTTTTATGGCTGTGATTTTGCTGGAAACAGGGAGAATAAAGCCAGGTCTTGCCAAAATCACATGCTGTTTGGTGCAGCAGTCCTTTGCTCAGTTGCTCAGAGCCTGAACAGGGAAACAGCCCCCAGGGACCAGTGGAATCCCATCCTCATCTAGGACTGAAAATTGATTTACTTTTTCATTTATCAGCAAGGAAATTGCTTTTTTTTTTTTGAGCTGTGATGAACCAACCTTCTGACAACACGTCAGAGATTAATTGCTAAAGACCAGAAGGGACTGCTATGACCATCTAATCTGCCTTCTTGCATAACACAGACCTTTGGACTTTCACTAAATAACTCACACTTGAAGGCCAGTGTATCCCCAAGGAAAACAGCCAGTTCTGACTTCATTAGCAGAGCCCGCTGCAACTTTTAGCACATTTTCCAATGAAGCTATCTGTTAAGTATTTTGTGGTCTTTTCAATATGTGCTGTGGTTATTGATTTTTTTTCCTTCAATTTTTTTGATCAAGATCTAGTGAAGGAATTGGTTAGATTAATTCCTTTATGCCAGCTTTGAGGAGAAGACTCTTTTAAGATAATCTGCTTCCTGCTCCAGGAGACTTCATATTTTTCTTTTGAATTGATGAGGACCATTGAATGACAGCAACCATGAACCAGATCTCCTCCTCTTCTTCTGGATGGTGCAGGCAAGTTCCCTGTCTGTTCTCTGGTGCTGTGCGTCTCTCACATAAGCATATAGTGGGACAAGAAGGCACAATTTTACAAAGACTGGGAATATCCCCTCCTCGTGTGTAATGTGCACAGTGGGGTACTGCCAGGGAAATGAGAACTGTGGGGTTGATGTCCTTCAGTCTGAAGCAGAGCTCAAATTTTAAGTCTTCTCTTCCTTCGGTTTGGGAATCTGCCACCATATGGTCATGCAAAGTCAGGTTATCACTGTGCCAGCGTCAGAAGAATACTTAGACTGCTGAGTCCTCTCTTAGCAGGTGGTGGTGTGAAACTGCACCAAGCTTCAGTGCAGGCCTGCTAGGAACCAGTGTTTCCTACCAGCTAGAGGTAGGAATTTCTGTGTTCAGTGCTCAGGAAACATAGAGGACCAAAGGGAGAAAAAGACATTTGATGAGCTGAATCAGATTCCCCATGGAGCAGCTGCAGAGCCTTTGCTCTTACATAGGCATCAGGCCTGAGTCATCAGGCTGGGGCAGGGTACTTGGTTTTCAGGTGTTTGCAACTCTCAGTATTAAGTGCCTATAGCAGGTCATCAGAATATAGTCCATGTCTTCATGGGCTCCAGTGGTGCTGCAGTACTACCTGTGAGATGTCTGCTAGTGCAAGATGGCTCTGGGGGCCAGATGAGGGAAATCACAGAGCAAAAAAAAAAAAGCAAGACAATGTAACAGTTATGGCCAGGTTTCCTGTGCAGCTGCTTTTCATGTGATTGAGTCACTGTTCCTGTTAGGGCTTCTGCTTACCTTTGGGTCTCAGTCTATGGTGGTGAATCCTCCACTTATTTATTGATAAGGACCATCTCTGCCCACACTCTATAGTCAGCTTTATTTGCTGCAACAAAGATTAATAAGCTACCGGGTGATGAGTAAATATTTAACAACATTTTGCTTTGCTTTGCTTTACATGTAAAATAAATATATTTGCAGAATATTCCTTTTCCTTGGGTCTGGCAGCTTCCTAGAGTCTTTCACTTTTGACTTTCAGCAGATATGTTCATATGCTGTATCTAAAAGGATGGTGATGCAATCTTTATGTTTCGCATATAGAAAACATTATGTTTCATCCTCCTTTGAGAAAATCCCTTTCTGAGGTTTAAATTAAATGTGTTTCATCTTCGTATTCAGTATGGCTCCACTTATGCTGCAGCTTCCAAGTAATTCTAACCCTTGAGCGTCTTTTTTTTCAGTAGGATTTTTCAAGGATTTTCAAGTTCCATTTTGTTCATAGTAAAATTTATTGATAAGACAAAAGGGCTTCCTTTTAGGGATTGAAATATTGATACTTTTATCTTAATCCTTATGTTTTAATCCACAAAATTCCACTGTTGAATCTTTTGTCTTTAGGTGAACATTGTTTCTTCTACTATACCTGATTATCTGTCTTTGAGAAGCAGCACATCAAACAAACTATTATGAATGTGGTTGAAAAAATGGCCTTGTAAGACTTATTTGTTTCAACTTCTGTGAAAATTCTTGCCCAGGTCTATATTTGTCCTTATCACCAGTAAACGGACTTTAACCTTCAGCTGTTATTTTTGTTACTTTTCTTCTTCCAAGTCTTCTTATCTTCCTAAACAGAGTCCCTTTGGTGGATTAATGGCGGTCTACTGATTCCGCATTGCAGGCTGGTATTTGCTAAGATTACAGGTATCTATACACTTAATTGGACCACAAGTTTAAAATTGCATCCATTGTATATTTGTTGACTACCTAACTTATATGAAAAACAGTTTGAAAGTGTAACATTGAACAGCCATCTGATCATAATGAATAGGATACCCATAAATCCTGTGCTTAATCTATGCTAGCAACCTGTCCAGTAAGGAAGACATGCTCCTTATTTTTCAGAAAGAAAACAGTAGTTTTGGGGGCTAGATGATTCACACCAGAATACCATTTTTCACTTGGTAACCTTTTATCCATAATCTTTCTTAAATCTATTATCAATAGCAACCTCTATTCCCTGGAGTTAATAGTATGATGTAACTAGTTAATAAGTGCTACTGAACCGCACTGCAACTTTTATTACATGGCAGAATCATCATGTTAAGTTCTGCCATTCTTATCAATTACTTCTAGCTCTTTGTTTTCTAAAGCCTTCAATTACCCCATGTAATCACCTCAGGGGCAGATCAGTAGGGAAAGGGTGGATATGTGTTCCTTCTTGCCTTTCTTTCCCCCCCTCCTCACACAGTACTCAGTAAATATGAGCACAGTGGTGGGTACTCCTCATGGACTTAAGACAGAGAATCTTTGAGCTGCTCAAATGGAAAACATGAGAATGCATCGCATACCTAAATAGCTTGAAGGACTTTCTGATCTGAATGCTGGTTAGCAGACAGTAATTCATTTTGCAAAACACAGATTTGCCCTCACTTTGCTCACAGCACTCTTGCTGACTCTCCATGTACATGCATAGCATCTAGTAAAAGCAGCTTCCAATGAAAAATACAGTTCACTTTATAAAAAACATGTTCTTGGAAAGTAAAGTACATTGAGATTGGCTTGTAAATTCTTCGTAAGTATATTGCCTCAATAGATGATTTAATCTGTGACCTCGTGGATCAGACTTTCTGCCAGAAAAAAATTCATTCAGGAGTTTCAGTCAGCAATCATTAGGAATACCACCAAAGACTCCAATTTCCCCCTCTGTTTTTGCAAAAGATTGTATAAGCTTTAGATTTGTGATCAAAACACAACCACTTCCAAAATTATATGTATCAGTATTTCTGTACCATATCAAAAGTACAAAGGAAGGAGGGAGAATTTTACGAACATAGATGGAACCCCTCAGATAATTAAGTGCTAGGACAATGCTTAGTGAAGAGACAGAAAACTTTCATGTAACTCTGCATACTCTTCAAAGTTGTGAGGTCAAATTCTACCCTGAGTTAAGAACACAGAGGTTTTATAGAGGACTGTATGTCAATGATCTGAGCACAGGGAAGGCTCAAACTTTGGTTAGAGGAAACAATTGCTGCCTGTTATGTTCTGTGTTGCACTTTTTGATTTTTTTCCAAAAGAGTTTATCTGCAGGAAATTGAAGGCTAAGGAGGAAAATACAGTTGAAGAGAAAGCAGCAAAATCTGCTCTCTTTACTCTTTTCTTCCACCATAATTGCTAGTTATTGTACTTCAAAACCCTTAAACTTATATTTGTTGCAATGTTCTTTTTTTTCATTTTTTTAATTTGTAAGTATCCTACAGAATCCAGGACTAAAACGTAACCATTGGGAATATGACTTTATTTGATGTTCTTATAGTTTGAAGTAAAAACGTGCAGGTTTCCTATTCGTCATAATTTATCACAAATCTTATTTGATCAAATTGTACACTTTAAAATAATCATTTATTGGAAATTGTATTTGACTTAATTGTATGATTTCAAATTAGAAATTATGCTGTCCAGGCATGCTGGATTTTGTTTCTTTTGACCTAACCTTTTTGTTAATGACCTATCTTTATGAAGTAAGTGTTTTCCTTCTCTATTTTTTGGCTTGGCTTCCCTTATTTAAATTTTTATTTTATTTTATTTTTCAAGGGAACAAAGCAAAATGATTGGTGCTTCAGGTCTCTTTGAAAGAAAGCAAAACATCACAGGGAACTTCTTTGCACTAAAGCAGAGCAGAGCAAAGCCTTTGAACAAAAGACTTAAATTCCATCTGTCATTTCCACCCACTACTAAATGTACCAAAGACTGAACATTTATCCCACTGAGCTGTGTACACTGATATCTAACTGTGGTGCCATTGGTCACTGTAGAGCATAGGCCTGGCCTTTTAGCTTTTTGAAACTGCTTTAGATTTAAGTGCAACAGAGGAGGCATGAAACCATGAATGTTTTATTGG
Source organism: Calyptomena viridis (assembly GCA_013390005.1). Classification (NCBI taxonomy): domain Eukaryota; kingdom Metazoa; phylum Chordata; class Aves; order Passeriformes; family Eurylaimidae; genus Calyptomena; species Calyptomena viridis. Next base: position 20,987 of record WEIV01003141.1, read on the forward strand.
AGAGCTCCAGATCATCTCTCAGCAGGTGAGTCCAGCACCATCGCTTAAAAGATTAACCACCTATCTCTACAACAGTAATTACAACTGGAACTGCCTTATTAGTTAAAGCATATTAGATAAATTGAAACTCAAACTCTATTGATAAATTCATTCAGTAAAGCCGACCTCATGGCTCCCAGGCTACATGGGAAAATCTGTAGTCTTTGTCCTTTTGTGCATAGGGATCAGCAGGCTAATGAAGAATTAGTGAGTGTCTGTGTGACTTAAAGAGCATATTAAGAATGTGTCTGTTTTGTAAATGTCTAACCCTTCCGTCTACCATACAATCTTTGGGGTCTCACTCCAAAGGGCTCAATAAGGTCAGGCTCAATAAGACATAACACGTGTCCCTTCTTTCCTAGGAGGAATTTGCTAAGTAATCATTCCTCTGAGGTACCTTCTTTGAAGAGTCTTAGATTATTTCCAAGGTTTGATTCCAGCTTCATAACACCCTGGTGTGTTGAGCAGGTGCAGCATTTTTGCACCACTGCCGCTCACACCTCTTCTGATGCAGCCCAGGATGTGACTGACTTCCTGTGCTGTGAGAGCACATTGCCGAGTCATACTGAACTTTTCCTCCACAAACACCACCAAGTCATTCTCACCAGGACTAGTCTCAGTCCATTCTCTGCCCAACCTGTCCTGGTGGTTGGGATTACCCCTACCCAGCTGCGCCTTGCACTTGGCCTTGTTGAATTTCTTGAAATTTGCACAGGCCCACCTCTCAAGCCTGTCAAGGTCCCTTTGGATGGCATCCCTGACCTCCAGCATGTCGACCTCACCACTCAGCCTGGTGTCATTAGCAAATGTGCTGAGGGTACGACAATTCATCTAGGTAGACTTTCTCTCTGGAAAAGAAAAATCAAATATATGCTGAATATTTTGTTGCAGTGCAATACCTTTAAAAGTAAGGGGAGAGGATGAGGAGGACGACTTCTCTAAAGTAAAACCAAAATAAAGCCACTTCAGTTCTAAGGATAATTGATATAGTGAAGGAACTGCTTTAATTTTTAAAATGTCTAACTTCAGTGGTAGAACAGCCAACTAAGGTACAGGGAAACACCACAAGAAACAATGCCTTATTGTCCAAACCTTTATTTTGTTGTCAAGTCATGCCATTCACTGTAGTTACTGTACATGAGAAAAGTGAAAATAAAAAATCCTTTATATAGGCTAAGGAAATCATTACTAGGCTGTAGAACTGGAATATTAGTTCCTGCCAGAGGTGCATATTAGCTGAAATACTGACAATAGTAGTCTTGGGGTATGGGCCCACTCGGATGGGGAAGATATTGCTGCAGCTGGTCCAGAGTGTGAGGGCCAGAGGGAAGAAGACGGGTCCCCATACATATGAGAAGATATCTACACAGCTTACAGTGTTCCTGGTTGCAAATATGGAGCATGATGTTTCCTTGCTGCACACCCCCCATACTCCCTCCACCTTTGCTGTCTACCCCAGGAAGGGTGGGAATGGGAATATCCTCTGCCCCAAGCGGTATGTCTGTGATTCTGAGTGCCTTGTAGTTCTGTCACCAACATTTTTTTGCATGCACTCAGGGTGTGAGTGTGAGAGCATGTTTGTATGATACTTGTGGAAAAAATATCCCGCCTTATTGGAAAAGTCAAAGTGGTGCAGTAAGACTTTTGGAAAAAATATTGTCCTGGAAGCTCAGTTGAGGGATCTGACTGACAAAACAACTGCAAGATATTAATGAAGTGCAAGAGAGAAAAGTGGGAAACATTTTATTTAACTGTCTTTTTCAATGATAAACCTGCACTGAAAAGATAAAAGAATAGGTTTTATCCTATGCCTCCATGAGGGGCAAGAGGATCTAGAGTAAAGATGTACGTGGTGCAATAGGTCTTTTATGTTCGTGTTTTTATCCATCTCCCCTTAAGAGAAAAGGATCAGTCTGATGGGAGGAAAAGGATCTACGTGTGAAGCTGTAGACCAGATATCTCTGCATCTGATGAAAGATGAAAATCATACATATTTGTCTTCCTATGGGCTCTAGCTTTGTTCCATCTGCTCTGGTGGGACTGACACGTAAGCAAGTTTCTGTAAAATTCAAAGGAACTTTCAGAATCTCTGGATCTGACAGTGTCTTGCTCTGCCTATAGCGGCAGGAAGTCCTAAAATTTCAACTAATTGCGGCATTGCGCTATTTGTTTCTTGGTTGATGTGACACAGAAAGTGTTAGGCAGCTATTATGGCTCTGTGCTGTGTGTTATTAGAGGAACTTTTCACTAGCTTAATGTATTGTTACCTAAATGCTGACATCCCAGTTTGGCAGGGAAAGATTTGAGGGTACACTATCTTTAAATGACTTAATGAAGGCCAAGGAAAAAACTTGTGCTTATGGAGATATTTAGGTATTTAAGTTCCATTGAACTTAGTGGCACAGGATACTTAAATATGAATGTGGATATCGCCCATGAATTTTGGTAGAAGTGAAAGCCAAACCCAATGCTGCCTGACAGGAGTTTCTGCTGTGACTATACTGCTGTGACTATACTTTTGTGACTGCAGTAATCCTGTCCACCTTTTTAGCACCCTGGATTGCCATCATTCCAAATATAGTTACTGAAGTTCTTCACATAACAGCAGAAGCATTTGGAGGACCTTCACAAATGTTCTTTCTCTCAGGAAACATCCCATATGTCTCTGGTTTATGGGTTGAAGCTATGATCCTAGTGTCTTCCTGGATTTGTGCTAGCATAAATGTCTTTTATAGGGCAGTGAACTGAAAAACTAGAGACATAACAAGTTATAGACCAGTCAAGCACTAAACTTCTCCCTATAATTAATTCGTGAGGTGTGAGAATTGCTGTTTGTGTAGGAAGATGTGTGACAGCCTCCATGTACCATGTGTCTAGTCAAACATTTCCATGGTTGGTTTGTCTGGATATCAGAACACCTGAAAGTTTTTCTTGGTACGCAGTCCCATTGTATGAATATCTCTCCCTGCCTCATTGACTCTCTTTTCAAACTCCATCTTAAAACATATCTTTCCTCCTTTGCCTATGTCTCTTAATTTTTCTTTCCCTCGGTCATTGGCCTTATGACCGGATGGTTTAATTTATTCACCGTGCCATATCTTTATGATGCTGTTTTCTGTAATTTATATCAGATACGAGAGAGTGGACAGTGTTATTTAGTTCCATAAAGGGCTTTAGGATGCCATTCCTACAAAAGATACTTATGAAATAAAGTCATGAGTCTGCAAAAGACTTACTCATGCAAATAGTTATGTTAAAATTGATGATGTTGCTTGTATGAAGTAGTTGTTTCCAGGTTGTCCCCTTACATTTTGTACCTGGATACCTAAGCATTCAAAATAGATTGTCTTCTAAAAGTCCTCTGGGGAAGTTAAATTATCTGACAGTGGGTTGACTTACGGCTGGTTGATTTATGGCATACTGTAACTCCAGGAAGATGCTATTTTTTGTTCATATTGGGCAATATTTATCCCAACCAACTATAGGTGTTCAAAAAAAGTGTGTAGGTTGGTCACTGTACAGCTGCCTTCAGGAGGCAAGCCAGAGCACGAATGTTCAAAGCCTGTTTTCCCCAATGTACTTTGTAGCAAAATTCCTCTGAAGTCTGATCTCCTTGCTGGCCACAAATAGATGCTTTCTGGAGGCCTGCTAAGTCTTAGGAGGTCTATCTAAGCTTGAGAGAATTTTCCTGTTATCTCATTATAAAAAAAAGCCACATGTTTTAAGTTTATTTTAGAGCCAATGCTTTTGAAATTTATGATTTTTTTTTTAATGTTAGATTACTTTTTTTTTTGAGCGTAGTTTTTCTCCTTTTAGATGTCCAGCATGTATCTAGCAGACTAGAACTACAGGAAAAAAATAAAATTAACTCAGAATTAAAGAGGAACAGAAAACCCCAAGACTGTTTTTTTCTCTGAGTGTCCTTTCCATGTTAGAGCCATCTCAGCTGTGTTAAAATATTCTGTGCTGGCGTGTTTCTTCTCCCATAATATCTCCAGTTCACTAGGCTCAAATTATGACATGTATCCCTGAATATGAAAGCTTTTGGCTGAGCCTGAATAAGCTTTCTGGTAAGACAGATGTTCACTCTTTGGATATGTAATAGAAAACCCATCCAATGTCTCATCAGTACAAAACTGATGATGTGATCCAACTTCAGGTGCTTTGTCTCCTACAGAAACTTTTATATCTATTATCTGGAAAATGGCATGATGATTTCAAATTGGATTCTAGATGCTGATGGAGGATGGACCCTGATTCACTGACAACACCAAGTCTTTCAATTTATTATCTCTCTGTTGATGATGAGTGGGGCAGGAAACTAAAAGGAAGAAGGAAACCCATCAGTTGTATTTTTTCCTTTTTTTTTTTAACCTTTCTTTTCCTAAATGTCTCCCTTGTCCTAAACCAGACACTTGACTTTTCACACGGCTACCTGATGGAGAAGCAACTCCAACAAAGCAGCTCCTTGTTCTGACCCTTGCTTTCATGTATCTGTTGTCTCACAGGTGACTTACACTTTCTTAGGACATCTTAATCACACTGACTGTGCTAGCCAAAATCCATCAGTGTGCTTCACTGTTTCAGGGCTGAAGAGGTAAGAAGAAAAATTTAGCAGCTCAGAATAGTAGATCAGATACTGCACAGACTTCCCATTTCCCTGACCAATGAGCCAGAGATTTTGTGAACCAGCTTTTGGGGGTGGCATCAGTAATTCATTCAGTAACTGGACTGTTGTCTGAAATTACTTTTTTCCCCCATAATTTCCTATTTTAAGGTAACTGAGAAAAATAAAAAGTAATTCTTTACATTTCGAAGTAAAAATATTGAGCAAAGTATTGTTTGTGGAGGTTTGAATATTAAAATGTCCCGTAAAATTGAGACCTCTCCTTCTCCAAGCAACAGTTACATCATGAGGCTCAGAAGGATCCTTTAAATGGGTGGACATTTTTGCAGTTTGTGTTAGGCCTCACACAAGGGTTATCACACAGGTGTGATGTATAGGTATTTTTTAGATAACTTTTCATGAATTCTCCTTTCATAATGACTTGGCTACGGAAGCTGATGGACAAGCCAATTTTTTAGCAATCTAGGTACATGTCAGGTGATTAATTGTAAAGTTATTTTGGAATTGGTATATTTTGCTCCCTGAAAAAAAAAAAATCTTTTTTTTACCAATTCTCTGTGTGTCTTACAACACAATCTCATTGAGCTATTCCTTAAAATATCTCACTGAAGCAAGGAAAATAATAAGTATTTCAATTAGGAGATAAAAATTAGGGTCATAAAACAGAGAAACAGAGTAATTTTTATAGTAAATACTGAATTATCTTTTACATTCAGACTTGGTTTCAGGGGATAAAGAGATTGGCTGGAATATAAGATTGTAATGTGATTTAAACAATGAAGCATTCAAATGCACAAAGGGGGCATAAAGCAGCTCTTCTTTGCTTGGAGAGACAAGAAGGAGACATCCCAGGAGAGAATGTGTCCTGATCTCTTGCACAGGTGTGTGTGTGCCCTGGCAGTAGAAATGCTGAGCAGGATGGGTTCAGGAAGAGTGCAGCTATGTGGCTTGTTGTAAATGAGTGCTAATAAGACTAATATACCACATGTTACCCAGACTATTTTACCCCTGTCTGCTCTTCCGAGGAGAAAAGCAAAGTGCAAGAGAACAAAAGGGTGGGAGTGACAGGGAGAAGAAAAGAGGGATGCTGCTGTAATCAGCATTTCACTGAACTGTGAATTTTAACAGGTTTTCTGTACTTCAGGTTGTTATTTTGTCCACTAGGTACCTGTACAAGATAATGATGATGACTGAGAGAATATTGCAGTACAGCCGAATTCTCATGAACTTTGCAAACAGGTCTCTTGTCCAATATGCTTCAATCTGTGTGATCAGAGTTTAGTCATATTGCCACATTGTTTTTGATGCTACATTTAATTTTATGAATAAACTGGTTTCTAAATTGCTAACCAGTTGTCTGATTAGCTGCTACAGATACCATTTAATCTAAGTGCTCAAGTAAAGCGTAACTGCTGCTTTTATGATATTATCAATATCCCTGTCATGTCTGTCTAACTGGCATTTGTGCAACCTATGTTCATATGATAAAATTCCTTTAGAAATCACCAAAGAAAAGTATGGTTATTTGTAAGTAAAACCAATTATTATATTTGGTTTGTTGTAAATAGTATATGCTATCCTATGACTTAATGATTGGTTAAATTTCAGTAAAAAATGTGGCAAACTGTGAAGTGTAGGAATGGATCACATACCTTTTGTTCTTTCTCTTCAAATATCTACTCTTGCTTTTCTGAGAAATCAAGGGTATATTTTTTTAAGGTTTATTTTCCAACCCCCAGGAAATCCTTATTTTAGTATTTGTGGGGTACAATATGAAACATAGGACTTAGCTTGCATTCAAAATGAGTTACTGCAACAAATTTAGATGCTGATTTTCTAGAGATCTGCAATTTGTTCTGTGAAAGCAAACATTATGACCACGAGTCATGCCTCTAAAGGCAAAGCTGATCACTTGATAAGGGGCTGGAATACTTGAAGCTGGTGAGGTAGGTCTTGTCGTCCCCATTTTGTAAGTAGAAACACAGAAAAATGAAGTCATATCATACACTGGGCATGTGGACAAAGCATAGTAAATGATGATGAACAGGTGTTCACACTGTCCAGACTAGGTGCTTGTGATATGAATTATTTACAGTCAATGAAGAGAGAGAAGTTCCTCAGAGGACCATTCAGACTTAGATCTGTGAAGCCTGGTAGAATAAATACTTTCTGATCTCATATTATGTTGCAGCTTTTTCATAGTTTAGAGTTGAGGGACATTAGAACAAGACACAAGACCTGAAGAGAAGCCATACACTACAATAAATACTACAGGCTGGTCAGGGTGGATACAACCTTGACAGATATTGGCCAGCGTTGCAGGAGGGCAGCTCTTCCCCGTCACAGGATGTGGAGTGTGCTGTGAATCAGCAAGAGTTAATGTGAAGGACATCCCCTCCCCTGTCCCTGTGTTAAATCTGTGCCTACCAGCTATTTCTTTTCTCACTTTCTCATATGTACCTCTGGTCTTGCTTGCTCAAGGTCAAAATATTGTCAACACATGGTAGTGAACAATGTCTGTTAACTTGTAGTGTTTTTTTTCTTACAGGGTTGTTTGCTTTTTACACTGCATAAAATAGTTAAGCATGGTGTTTTGCCTACTTATTACTAGAGCTTTTGAACTTCCTTTCTATGGTTACCTGAGTTATTTTCCATCTGTTTCCTCACATCACTTTCAACTGGCTTAAACCTACTGCCTGATTGTGGCACCTTCCACTATGCAGTGTAATTAACCACAGGCAACTCTTCAACATATTAGACATGAAAGCATTGTAGCGTTTTTTTTTTCTGGCTTTGTGACATATGAAGGCCAAAAGAACAGCTTTATTACCTCTAAAGCTTCTCTACCACTCTTTGGTGCGTGATCAGAATATTTTTTAATGGCTTTTGCAGGTATACAGATACAAGATAGGATATCTTGCAATAATATTGCTTTGGCACCATAAACACTCCCTCCACACTGAAAAGAAGGGAATGTTGGCAACTGTTTAATATGTAGCTGAAGAAATTAAATGCCTCTGACAGTAATTGCCTGAAGAAAATTCAGAAGATGAGATAGCAACAACACAGCAGACACAAAATAACTACATTAAGAGCACAATACCCATATGTCAACATTATATTAAGAAAACAGTGCTTAAAATGGTCAGGTCAAAACTTTGCCAAGAGCCTGACATGTTGTTGCCAAACTAGTTTTGTTGGAGAAAGCAGTATATGGAAAAGGTGCAAAAACCAGCTACCCCCTCCAAGTTCTACGATTTGAAATCTCAGTGTGTCAAACTGAAATTGATTACTGCAATTGATGAGGAGTGTTGATGGGGGAGGGAAGTGTTAAAAATGAAAACCAGTTCTCTTTTCATTTCTCAGTCTTCTTAGAAATAATGATGATAATAAAGCAAGATGTAGTTGGTTAACAAAGTAATTTCCCCCCCCCCATGTGAATCTTGACTCTTAAAACATTTGTATTATATTATGATCTCCTCCTCTCCCCATCTAGCATGAGAAATAAACTGGTAGCTTGCATTAAAAATGAAGCTTATTTTTGGTTGTGCATTTCTGACAGGTCTCAGTTTGATGATATCTAAGGAGGAAGTTTAGTTTCAGATGTCCTTATCTTTCAGTGAAATATGGCGAACTGCCCTACTCAGTCAAAAATATTAATCTCTAGGGAATGCAAATAAAGACACCACTGCATTAATGCCAGTTTCAGACCAAAGACATACACTCTTATTTGTAGTCGCCCATGGTGTAACATATACCTATCTGTTAATCTGCCTAAAATTTTGGTATATTGGTACATTTTATTGAATATCTTTAACCAACAAGTTTATTCTTCTTGTAAAGGTTCAATCTAAACATCCGGAAACACCTTTTCGTTGTAAGGGTGACCAAGCATTGGCACAGGTTGCCCATGGGAGTTGTGAAGTTTCTGTCTTTGAGGATAGTCAAAAGCTGTTTGGACACGGTCCTGGGCAGCCTGCTCTGTGTGGTCCTGATTGAGCAAGGCCATTGGGCTGGATGACTGTCATGGTTTGACTCTGGCTAAAAGCCGAGAGCCCACACATAGATCTAAAATTTCTCAGAGAAGGAAAAAAAAACCCCGACTTTTGTGATAAGGATTACAAGCAACTGTTTATTAACTACTTCACACAAGCAAAACAGGCTCTAACTTAGAATGTTAAGAATTTACTACTACTACAACTACAACTACTACTAAAATCAGAGCTTAAGAGTTTAAGGGTGAGCAGTTTGATAGTTGTTACAGACACCTTTCTCCCCCCCACCCCTCCCTTTTAAGATCCTTCACCTTCCCCCAACAGCTCGGGAAGGCAGGTGTGTGTGTGGGGGGGGTTACAATCAGAGGTTTTCTTTGCTGCTGTTCAGAAGAGTGAGAGAGTCCCACCCCAGCTTTCCTCGTGGGGTCTTCTCCACGGAAACAGTCTGTTGCAAACTGCTTCTTAGTGGATTTGTTACTAACAACAGTTTTCCTGGTACTGTCGTCACGTAAATCACTTTACCATAGGTGCAGTCATTCAGGTGCTGCTCAGCTGCTTCAGTGTATGTTCTCACGGGCCACCAGTCCTCCCAGGAAATGCTGCTCTGCGGCTCCAGCATCTCTTCTTCTCACGGCCCACGGGGTTCCACCAGGCCCCTCTGCTCCAAACACAGGATCACAGCCTCTCTTTTCCGGCATGTCTCTGTTCCAGCGTGGAAAAATCTCCCAGTCTTTCCACGGGTTCACAGGCTGAAGAATCTTCGCCCCTATGGTTCCTCACAGATTGCTGGGGCCCTATTCCAGTGTTTAAGGCATCTTCTCTTTCTCCTCTCTCTGACCTTGGTGCTAATCAAGCTCCGCACCCTCCTGTCTCTTAAGCGGCCATGATGTTCTGCGCAGACTTTCTTTCTCTACTCCTTCTTAAATATGTTATCACAGAGGCGTTGTTGCCTGACCTTGGCTAGCTTAGAGCAGAGAAAAACTCTAGCAGCTTCTTAAAGAAGCCTCTCTCCTAGCCCCCCCAGCTAATAAAAAACTCTGGTTACTTAAAACCACAACATTCCACCCCTCGCCTCTGTGAATCACATATTTAAGAACTATCACCAAACCCTACACCTATAATGTTACTTACATTAACACTTAACTAAAAACATAATCCAGATTCCCATACAGAAACAAAAGAAAAGAAAACATTATCACATCACTAAATAAGAGTACCCAGTTACACAAAATCCACCCCTAGATTCTCTACAACAATTACAACAAAATTCAACATAATTTAGTACTTGTTTTGCTTATAACTTATTCCAATTATAATCGTTATAATCCTTATCTCAAAACTCTCAGCCTGTCCCCCTTCTTCCCCGTACGGGCCACCAAAGATCTCTTCCAGCCTTAGACACATTCTATGATTCTGTAAAGAGATGACTGATGCAAAGGGCCTATCAATGATCCTCTCTTTTTTTGGGTACCCTCTAGTATATGTCTGGACTTACATGTCACCTGCATTATTTTGACAAGAACTGATAAATATGCAGCCTGCCGAAAGGTTCCATAGTTATATAGTTTAACCTGTTTATTCTAGCTGAAAACCGGGACAGAAAAACAAACCAACAACCAACCAACCTTAGTGAGTATAAGGTATCCAGGCACAGATTTAACCACATCTCCTTTAGGTCTTTTAAAGGTAAAACTGTCAGCAAAATATCACACCCCAAAGTGACACAGTTATACCAGTGTGAATTTTTATATGTAGGCCAACTCTTGCTCTACGATATGTAAAATGAATCATAGGCTGCATTCCAATTCCCTTAACAAAAAATAATTGGCAGAAATCTCTGCTGCCAGATTTGGCAATGCAGAAGCTGTACAGGCATGCAGGCTCATTTAGTCTTATTTTCAGAGGCACATCTTTAGAACAAAGTTATCCTATGTGAGTGAGGCATCATTAGGAAACTTGCCCTGCTGCTGCCCATTTATTTAGGATATTTGTGTACCTCTTGACAGCTCTGGTGGGGAATATATACCCTGACACTGGATATTATCCTGGATATATCCGTGAGCACCTCAGTAGCTCGAGTGCCCAGTCTGCCCCATCTTCTTTACAGGTGCTGCAGCAGTGGTACCACCTGGACTCCCAGCATCTACATCCTGGTGTGGATACATAAAATATGTGTATAGCTGTCTGTTTGGGAGCCATACAACACAAAAGTATAATTTTGAACCCATCACATTTTGTTCTCTTTTCTTTTGCTGTCTGTTTTCTAAGGTGTTTCCTTCATACCAAATTTTGTTAAATGCAACACCTAGAATTGTGCCTTTTTGCACATTCCACCAAACGAAAAATGAAATTACTGCCTAATTAGCTGCCTATAAGATCTGAGGTTTTATGAGAAAAACGGAGAATTCATTAGAATTCAAAACTTGGCATTTTTGCAATGTATTAAAAAACATTTCTGTCATTGGTGAAATTATCACTTACTCAATTTCATCTCTCTTATTAAAAGCTACATTGGAACAGCCTGTTGCTTAAATGAACATACTTCCACATGAATATGTTGTTTTGATTCCATGGTTCTTTTTTTGTTAAATCTGTTTATGAGCTGAAGGAAGTGAAAGACAAGTGGAAAAAATTAGCAGCTGATATCTCTAGTTCTGACTAGATACTGCTACGTGTTTAATATTTAGTTGGTTTTAGATTTACAAATAATCCTGATATGTATGCAGTACTAAAATGGTAAATATTCCCTTGCTGGGTATCTCAATAAAAATAACAGTGAATGTAATTTTTAATGGTTGCTGTTTTTTTAAAAGGTTTTTCTTGTCTTTGAAATGCATAGTTAACTACTTGGTTTAATAAAGTCTCACTGTATTTAGTGATACACACTTATAATAAGTTTTAAGATTCAAGCTACATTAAAGCTTTCTTATGTTTAAAATCAATCCATTAGATTAGGTGGAGGGGTCGTAAAGCATTCTGTAAAATCAGGCACTGATATATCACTCTTGAAGGGTGTTAATTTGGTTCTCCAGTTCTGATTTGTTTGGAAGAACATATTAATTGCCTGTTAGAATTAAACCGTTTTGTGCTACAAAAAAACCCAAAAAACACAAACCACCAAAACAAACAAAAAACCCCAAATGAGAATAACTGAGAATAAAACCCTGGATCTTTGCACAGCATTTTCATTCTGATTACAGCATCTTGTTTTGTAAAGGGCAGAACAGGAGGATTCTGCCTTTTTGGATCTTTGAACAGCTCTGAGAAACAAAAGCTGTTACTGCTGAGACATGAGAAATAGGCAGAATTTTATTCCTCCCCCTCAAAACATTCTTAAGGTCACTATATTGTGTGGTCTGCCTCAGCAATTTTCCTGCCTCACAACCCAAGCAGTCAGGGAAACGGTTGCAGAAAAGCTATTTCACTTGAAAGCAAAAGTGTTTGGTTCTATTGCCACCACAGAGGTATGATTGTACCTGAAGCCAGGGCAGAGGCCCACTGGAGTTAATGAAGACTAACTGGGGTATCGAGATATACATGGATTAAGACAAGACCAAAGTCTAAACCAGGAATCCAGACAGAGGGGTCTCTTAAAAGTGAGATTCTGCCATGACGATGTCCAGTTTAGAATTCCAGCCATTTCAAGTAGGTGCATAAGTTCATGCTCTTAGAGGAGACAGTGCCTGGACAGGCAACAAAGTGAAGGGTAAATGTCCTCATAGTCTCATAAATTTCTTTTTTTTTTTTAGAAAAATCACAATGCTAAACGAATTTTCTAGGGACATATGGAATTTATGAAAAACCACATATAATGTAACAGACCCATATTCCCAGAGTAGAATTGTAGATATTAATTTAAAAATGACAAGGCACGGCTGTCCCTCTCTACTACACTGCCCAATGTATTCTCATGAGGGTTACCCCTTCTGTCATGTATTTCTCAAGTTAATTTTTGCTTAAGAGGTGTATGGAGGAAGGACTTACCCATTCACATGAGCCTGTGCTCATGTGTCACTGTGTGTCAACAGAAGTTCCTGATGTGATTAGTGCAGTGAGGAACAGCAAGCTTGACAGGAAACCTTAGTGAGTTGGGTGCTTCTCTGAGGAAGACAGCATGAAGCTGAGAAGTGATTTGATATTTTCTACAATAGCAGTTGATTTCTTGTGTGTTGTGTCAATAATATATTGATCTCTTTAACATTAGGCAGTGGAAAAGGAAGCAATTTTCTATACCTACCTGCAAATTTACCAAATACCTAGCTATTTCTGGGGCTTGATTGTTGAATAAACTGTANGGGTTTTTTTAAAGGCATTTTAGATATTTATGCTTTAGGAATTATATGTATTGGCCACAAGTGCTAGCTGTTAACTTACTTCATGGGGTTTAAATTAGAGTGGTTGGCTCAAGCACAAATACTGGAATTCCTCCACTGAAGGCAATAAAATAACTTTTGGCTTTATCTGAATTTCTATAACTTTGTTTGTGAGATAAAGGTCATCCAATTTTTCAGNTAAACCGTTTTGTGCTACAAAAAAACCCAAAAAACACAAACCACCAAAACAAACAAAAAACCCCAAATGAGAATAACTGAGAATAAAACCCTGGATCTTTGCACAGCATTTTCATTCTGATTACAGCATCTTGTTTTGTAAAGGGCAGAACAGGAGGATTCTGCCTTTTTGGATCTTTGAACAGCTCTGAGAAACAAAAGCTGTTACTGCTGAGACATGAGAAATAGGCAGAATTTTATTCCTCCCCCTCAAAACATTCTTAAGGTCACTATATTGTGTGGTCTGCCTCAGCAATTTTCCTGCCTCACAACCCAAGCAGTCAGGGAAACGGTTGCAGAAAAGCTATTTCACTTGAAAGCAAAAGTGTTTGGTTCTATTGCCACCACAGAGGTATGATTGTACCTGAAGCCAGGGCAGAGGCCCACTGGAGTTAATGAAGACTAACTGGGGTATCGAGATATACATGGATTAAGACAAGACCAAAGTCTAAACCAGGAATCCAGACAGAGGGGTCTCTTAAAAGTGAGATTCTGCCATGACGATGTCCAGTTTAGAATTCCAGCCATTTCAAGTAGGTGCATAAGTTCATGCTCTTAGAGGAGACAGTGCCTGGACAGGCAACAAAGTGAAGGGTAAATGTCCTCATAGTCTCATAAATTTCTTTTTTTTTTTTAGAAAAATCACAATGCTAAACGAATTTTCTAGGGACATATGGAATTTATGAAAAACCACATATAATGTAACAGACCCATATTCCCAGAGTAGAATTGTAGATATTAATTTAAAAATGACAAGGCACGGCTGTCCCTCTCTACTACACTGCCCAATGTATTCTCATGAGGGTTACCCCTTCTGTCATGTATTTCTCAAGTTAATTTTTGCTTAAGAGGTGTATGGAGGAAGGACTTACCCATTCACATGAGCCTGTGCTCATGTGTCACTGTGTGTCAACAGAAGTTCCTGATGTGATTAGTGCAGTGAGGAACAGCAAGCTTGACAGGAAACCTTAGTGAGTTGGGTGCTTCTCTGAGGAAGACAGCATGAAGCTGAGAAGTGATTTGATATTTTCTACAATAGCAGTTGATTTCTTGTGTGTTGTGTCAATAATATATTGATCTCTTTAACATTAGGCAGTGGAAAAGGAAGCAATTTTCTATACCTACCTGCAAATTTACCAAATACCTAGCTATTTCTGGGGCTTGATTGTTGAATAAACTGTAAGGGCCAAATTTTACCATTCTATATTTTGGAAGGATTTCTGTTTGCCTCTTTATAGGGTGATTCTTTTGTGTAGGTTTTAATTTTCTGTTTGTTTAGTTTGAATTTTCAGGTTCTTAGAACGAAGTGCACTCACCAGCTTCTTGTGATAATGTCAATTTGCAGTTGTGCTCTCAAATGGGTTAGAAGAATCCACATGGGAATTTTTTGGATTCAGTATTTTATTCAATAGATTTTAGAGTTTGAATTCCCCTTCCAAATCTGAAGTATGCATGCATAGATACAAAACTTACTTGTTGCAGTGGCCTTACAATATCTTGGCTCTCTTCCTTGACTGCTTTAATTCTTACATCTTCAGCAAAGAGCAAGTTTTGATATCTTAGAAACATTAATGGGAGACTTCCTTTGTGTAATTCTCTTTTGCATGCCTTAAAACTAGTG